>JAJOZX010000211.1:390000-847500 GCA_023014485.1 Bathynomus jamesi | reverse complement strand
GTACCCCCGAGACCTAAATTATACAAATGATAATGTAATAACATATTCATGTTAGGTTAGGTTAGCGTAACAATTACCAAAAATACCATCTTACAACACAGACTGAAGATTTATAACTTAGCCAACCTTTATAATGTAGTTAATGACGTCACTCGTCAAACAATTAATTAAATCTAGTTACTTTTTATTTGCTATTGATACTTTTGGATTACTACATTTTTAGACTCAGAAAAATGTGAGCTTTCAAATGGTATATGTTTTATGAGTGTATGTTTAATATTGAAAAATGGAGCGCTCCTAGAGATTATCCTAAAATTTTTCACAGACTATAACTATATTAATTTATCGACTGTTTTGTACATTATTATTATTATTATTATTATTATTATTACTATTATTATTATTAAAAGGTGACAAAAGAAGGAATGGAATGCACAAAACGATTTACCAGTCCAAATGGGCTGGCTCCACCCCTATTTTGAGCCCGAAACGGATAAGAAAAAAGAAAGAAGATAGAAGAAAAGAACAAATAAACAAAACAATTAAAGTTAAACAAATTAAAATTGATTTACGGATAAAAACCTATTCACATTTTAGATTTAAAACTATCAAATGAGTCCGTCCGAAGAAAAGTATTCCTCGGAGTTCATTCCAAAGAGAAACTGAGCTAAGGTAAAAAGCTTCTCTCGTATTGCTCAGTGGAAAACCTACTGTAGGTGTATGTATATTCGCAGCAGCTCTCATCAGACGACGAGGTTGGTACGGCCCAGGAAGAGTGCCATGAAGTGGGTGATGTTCATTATTGAGCTTTTTATAAAGGAGGCTAAGGCATCCAACCTCGCGCCTGTGACTCAAATAAACGAGACTTACACCAGGTAGAAAAAAGGATCCACTGCGAACAATTCTGTCAAGCGGCCGCGTATGAAAATTACGAACACCAGAAAATACTGGAGCAAAATATTCGAGTAAAGGTGAAAGAAAACCATTAAGACATTTATGGTTGACAATTGGGTCATGAAAAATATACGATGCTTTCATTAGAATACCCAGCTTTTGGGAAATAGCACTCACCGTTGCTTGAGCTTATATATGTCACAAAGGTAAGTTTGGAATCAAGCGTGACAACTAATATGTTAAGAGAAGAAGGCAGTTCAATTTTCTTATGTTTAAAGTAAGAAAATAATGTAGCTTTTACCTATTATAAATTATGTGAAATAATTTGAAAATAAATAGCTTTCCAAAAAATAAATTAGTTTCACATTAAATAACACGTTTTGTATTTCTTTTGACGTTGATACAAAATAAAAGAGTGAGTCTTAGAAAACGGAAAATCAGTATAATATCACTATTCTTTCAATATAGTCAACATTTTCACTACACGTCCTTTCACTACGGCGTCTCATTAAGAAGTGACCCAGAGAGAGATTGTGAGTGACCATGCTTTTTAATAGTAATCGAATTTGTATAATCATCATTGAAAATTTATTTGTTCAGCGGTTTTAAATTTCTCTTGATATTTATCGCTTATCAGATATCATACGTTGGCGTTAACACTTGTGTGATATATTAGTGCTTACGTATTCTTCAGTAGTGGAAGTATTTGGCGCCATAATTTTATTTTTAGGTTTGCAATTAACAATCTATTTTAAAAAATGTCTTATAACATTTTCCTTACAAAAATGGAGTTCTCAAAAATGAAAATGTGATTTAGAGGTTTCAAAACTTTGTTAAAAAAAAAAAACATTCAGAAAAACAATACGATTTGTATAAAGTTTTAGAATGTCTTCAAAGAAATAAATGAGTTTTGCCAATATAATTTCGATATCTGATATGCCATTAGAAAGCATGGAAGCTTTCTGGCAAAATCGGTGGGATTGAGTTTATTTATAAATAGAAAAGCATCGGGAGATTCAAACGTCCGCCCGCAGAACTCTCAAATGGTTGGACCGTTTGAGAGTTATCTTGCAGAGGACATACGGACACGGACAGACATACAGACGGACGAACACACACACACACACACACACACCAAATGTGTGCATCTCCGTATAAGCAAGGTACCGAGTACCGACTATTTTAAATTCTTATATCTAAAAAACTAATTAACCTAACCTAATTTAACCTTACGTAACTTCAGTGCCTTCGAACCGAGAATGGTGTGATAAAAATTTCGAAGGGTGCTCATTGTTGTCATTAAACAGTGAGGCACTCGCTAATCTATCTTAACCTAACTTAACCTAACAAAACCTTAACTAACCTACCCTAATCAAGACCAACCTATCTTTTTCGTAACAGTAAAATTTTTTCTAGATTTTGTATATAATTTTTTAATGTTCTGAGGTACCAAAAGTGTTACCTCACAAAAATAATTTACCGCACTTTATCGGTGAATTATCACACACTCAACTTCACTTACACACACAACCTCACTCATTCACACACACACACATACAACCGAAAATAATACCTCCGCCCTGCACATTGAGCGGCCGGAGGTAATTAAATATAATTAATATAGGATTTCTCACTACTCTCGGACCCGCAATTGCGTCACTCTATTTTAGCGTACATCCTAAATCGGAAACTTTTTCAGATTTGGAATTCAATTGTCAGTTGGAGCGTCTCTCACTCGCGGTTCGCGGATTGAATACGGGAATGACATTGAATAGGAAGTAATCTCTAAAATTAAAGTATCATTTCCTCTGAACTGGACTGACAATCCTAAATATAAATTAGTAAGTAACTAGAAAATATTTTGTTAATTATACTGACAATTTGGTTGTGTTTCGTAATGAAAACGTGATAATTTTTCTTCCTCATTGTACTCTTGACACCTAAAATGCATCAACCGTATTTCCATTATTTTAAATATATACTGTAAGTATATCGAAATATACTGTGTATATCTACGCTATGTATCGATGTTTTTTGAAATAATGGATGAACTATTTTATTTTGAGGGGGAAGAAGGAGTTAACAAATATTCAGGATCGGCTTGTGGTTCGATCCCTTTACGGCATCCAGCCTCATTTGGGGGATTTTTACGATGTCCACTTATCTACCAACCAATGGAAGGACGAACAGCTGGGTATGAGCTGCGCGTTGGCTGCCCTCGCCGGGAATCGAACCCGGGTTGATGAATTCGTAGTTAGTGACGTTAACCATTTAGGTAGCCAAAGTGCAATTAGACCATGAGTACATATAGTACTTAAACTACTACTGAAGTACAAAATATAGAGTATATGTCATGTTTAGTCTGACTGACAAAAAAAAAATCATTGAACTTCGCAAAATTATAAAAAACATTTCTACAGTTTATTTAATCTTTTTCCATTGAAACTTTGAAAGGACTTTTGAAAGGACTGTACGTACTTTCTACGAACGTGTTGACCATTTGAAATTTAATATAAAAAGTTGAGAGTGATAATTGGAAGGTACGTTAAGTCCATCAGTCATAAGAATAGAGAAAGTTTGAAACGAACGGCTTCTCTTTATCTTCGAGTGCTAATCATTTTTACTCTTAAAATTTCCTTTATATCTTTCATCCACACTTCGCAATAAATACATTTCCTAAATTTGGAATCAAACTTTATGAAATGCCAGGCGTACTACAAGTATAGAATATACATTCCAAGCCACTTACATGGAGCTTTGGATGCACCATGTTGCACCTATTACTTATCAAATAACACTGACAGTGACGAACACTACTGTTATTATACGAACGAATACGACAGAGATATATTATATATATATATATATAACTATATCATTTCATTAAAAACTGAAAGGGCTCCATTATTCTTTTAACAAAGGGCGAAACTTATTGTATACTCTAAGGCTTGGCTTATTGTTCCTTCAAACAAAAAATGAACTGCCCACATTTTCTGCATGCCACATATATTTTAATTAAGTTTTAAGGAAGTCTGAAAACTTGGAATAAAAAACGTAAACAAGTTTATATATATGTGAAAAAAACGTACATATAACTGCGTATTTATCTGCACGATGTGTTACCTCTCACCCGGGAAAAAAATAAAAACTATTTTAGCTTATATATATATATATATATATATATCCATTGTGCTAAAAATCCTTTTCAATGTATGTTTCCTTTCCTGTAGAGGAATATATATATATATATATATATATATATATATATATATATATATATATATATATATATATATACACACACACACACACACACACACCATATAAAATATGGATTATTTTACTGATGTTTCAGAAAGTGATTGGCATATACCATCGGTTTCAAAAGTCGGTATACACTCGATTGAAAGATACGTGCAGCCCAGAGCATCCGAACTTTTGGAGTTCACTGTAGTACTACGTACAAAGGAAATCAATGAACATACGCACAGGCTTCTAAAGTGTATAATAACTACGCAAATGAACTGTATACAAATGAGTTCACAATCGTGTATGGCAAACCTCATAAACCTCATTATAATATTGTTTGGGGTTGTTTAATCTCCCTCGTAACGGCATAGGTCATCGCATGGAGACAACCTGCAACTTTACTTGGGATCAGAACCATCTAAGGGTGACTACATCATCTAGAGTGCGGAAGATGGTCTATCACCCAACTAATGAACAACTCAATCGTCACTTAACTTCGCTGACCTAACGGGAAACAGTGTTGCGACGTGGCCACAACCTATCCCAGATAAACATCACATACACAATATTTACGAAAAATGAATTAAATATGTATTAATTTCACACACACACACACACACACACACACACACACACACACACATATATATAAACAAAATATTTTTTACTTATTTTCCATAATAACAATGGCCGTACTTTATCCAACAGATGAACCAGTCCAAACCTACATAACAGAGACAGACCTCATTGAAGACAGTTACATAATGAAATTAATTTGACTTATGTTTGCGTAAAGAATTAAATAATGTCTCAGAAACTCAATAGCCAGAATTTTTTCCGACCACACTGTATTTGTTTCGGCATCTCAGTTTCAACATCATTATAGGAACTTACCATTTAAGGAGGATAAACTGAAATAAATTTAATAATTGGTCCACAGCAACGAAAGGGCAGAAAAGTAAATCTAATAATAATATAATTACCGGTCATGAGGGCTAAATAGAAAATGGCACAGCGCTCACAAACAAGTAATACGGCCCATTCATTATTCTAAGTCCTTCTGTATCATTAATACCAGTACTCATCTGGGTTCGAACCCCAACCTCAGTGTCTTCACTCCGTTCACCGAGCCTGGGGCCAAAAAAAATAAAGGAGCATAGCTAAACTCTATAATTTAAAAGCCATTTCACGTTTCAAAATTGCAATCTGCGTTGCAACCTGCTTCGCCTAATATATATATATATATATATATATATATATATTATAAAGGGGTTGTTTGACCTTCGCAACAGCTTAGGTCATATGATGACGGAGGGGACGTACAGCTTTACGCGAGATCCGAACCACGGATCACTACATAGTCTGGACGCAGCGGACGGTCTCCCATCCAATTACTATCCGACCCAATGTCGCTTAAATTCGCTGATGAACGGAAAGCGGTGTTACGACATTGGCTACGACGTAGCCCATATATATATTATATTAATATATATATATATATATATATATATATATATATATATATACAAACACACAGTAAACCCTCGTCCAACGCGCGTTTATCCAGCGCGAATTTGCTTATACACGGAGAAATAAATGTGAACAATTATTCGCCGAAAGCGGAAAATTTGATTATACACGGTCCGCCAAACACCCTCTAATACAGTAGTACTGTACATGTGCCAATGCGCCTCTAATGTTTTCTCCTACACTCTCCAACACCCCCGCATCTCCCTCCCTCTCGCATCACCCTTTGTCTCAGTCCCGCTACCGCGTTAAGTTCAGTGAAGTTGTGTTGGATTGTTTTTGTCGTATTTTGCCGTTGTTTTGCTATTACCCTTAGACAGCAGTATGGCACCAAAACGTAAAGCATCTGCAAGTGATAGTGAAGAGAAGAAAAGTAGCCGAAAAAATAAAGAATCTAGATAAGTTGCGTGATGGTATGAGCATAACATCACTTGGCAGTGAGTATCACGTGAATGAGTCTACCATACGCACCATCCGAAAAAGTGAAGAAATGATACGTGCTATTTTCATTTAATATATTTTTATTTGAGGGGTCCCGCGTCTTAAGGTACCTAAGCGCCAAAATTAAAATTCGCCAGAAATCGCCTCCAAAGTTCAGCAATATTCTCGCAATAGTATCTCTGTTATTAATTGAGCTAGAACGTTAATTTTTGACTAAATTAGAGTTCTAAGTATGCTAATGAAGATGTTGATGAGTTTTTGGAATAGATTTTCATATTTTATATTTTATATATATTTTTCTTAATTTTTTGATTTTCTTATTATGCCGAACTTTGGGTGAACTTTTGGCTGGCGATAGAGGTGAAAAAAGTAGTTCGCTTCATAAAGTTTTCAACCATACTTCTAGTGTCGTAAGGTCATTATAACCCAAACCACGCGATAGAGGAAGGGTGAAAATAGTGATATCCATCAAAAACACGTTTTCGCCTTTGGTGGCGCTTAGGTACCGTAAGACGCGCGACCCCTCATTTATCATATGTAAATATCATTGTTTATGATTTTATGATGTTCTTATTTCATATACAATATAGGTAGGGAAATTCATTTGTGTGTGAATAAAAAATCTACATATCTATGTATTAATTGGAGACTTTACGCGGCCGCTTTCACGTATCCTCATTTATCCCATAAAGTAAAGGGTGATCCATAGAAATGGGACCCAAAAGAAACCCCTGTAACTCTTAAAGTATAACTCCTTTTATAAAATCAAACGCATCATTCGAAAGAGGATAGTTACAAGTTTGTACAGGATTGTATAGGTTTTGACAATACAAGACAAGATAAGATACAAAACAAAATAAAAGTGTTAGTTAAAACTAACCCTTCAAGATGACTGCATGGACTGTGGAACAGCTGCGTTTCATAACTGAGCAATATTATGAGCATGGAAGAAGTGTAGTTTCAGCTCAAAGATCTTTCAAGACAAATTTTCAGATGTCAAAATCACCTTCTAAGAAAGTAATCCGTCGGTGTGTCAGAAATTTTTCCCTAACTGGCAGCATTGGAAAAAGAAAACCAACTGGAAGAGTGCGCACAGCAAGGATAGACGAGATCATTAACAGAACTCATGAAATTGTACAGGATAATCCTAACATAAGCATCAGACGTGCTTCTCAGCTGTTAGGAGTTGGATATGGAACAACAACACACCGTATATTCAAGCAAAATTTAATGCTCTTTCCATATAAAATTCAAACAGTGCAACAACTAAACGATGGAGATTTCGCACGAAGACGACAATTCTGTCAATGGATCCAACAGAAGGTAAATGACACCACCAATTTTCTAGCAACTTTGATTATGTCAGACGAAGCCCATTTTCACTTGAATGGAACTGTAAACAAACAAAATTGTCGTTTCTGGGCAACAGAAAATCCATTGAATATTACCGAAGTCCCGTTGCATAGTCAGCGTGTAACTGTTTGGTGTGGTCTTACTGCATCTCAGATCATAGGGCCGTACTTTTTCGAGGATTCCACCGGAAACACGGTCACTGTAAATGGTGATCGCTACGAAAAAATGTTGACCGATTTCCTTATTCCTAAATTAAGAGATCTTTGTCTAGAAAACCACTGGTTCCAACAAGACGGAGCTACCTGCCATACCACGAGGAACTGCATGGCAGTTTTGCGTCAAACGTTTCCAGGCGAGTTAATCTCAAGATTTGGAGACGTTGAATGGCCCGCAAGGTCTCCGGATTTTTCTCCCTTAGATTATTATCTCTGGGGATATTTAAAGAGTAGGGTCTACAGAAATAACCTAACGACCTTGCAAGAATTGAAGGCCGCCATCACAAATGAGATACAGGCCATACCACCGCACACTCTTGCAAAAGTGATGCAGAACTTACAAGCGAGAACACTGGAATGCTTGGCAACTATGGAGCACATTTGAAAGGAGTCATTTTTAAAAAATAATATTTCATAATAACTTGTAACTCTACTCTTTCGAATGATATATAGTTTTTATGAAAGGAATTAAATATTAAGAATATTTGGCTTTTTTTTATGGGTCCCATTTATCTGGATCACCCAGTATTAAGTTTGTCCATCGCGGATTTACCTAACGCGCCGTTCTCGAGGAACCTAACCCCTCGTGTTGGACGAGGGTTTACTGTATATATATATGTATATATATATATATATACACACATATATATATATATATATATATACACACATACATGTATATATATATATAACCTATATATATATATATATATATATATATATATTGTGTGTGTGTGTGTGTGTGTGTGTGTGTGTGTGTGTACTAATGAGGAAGTCTTTTTAGTTGTTCAATTCATTTCACAGAAAAAGTAATATGATGTGATGTTTTAGAATACGACTTTTAATTCCAGTGTAAAGTTATAGTATAAGAATATTAGGGAAGGGTACTGTATACTTTTTAACCTTTCAGATGTTCCGTGCGATGAGTTAGCCTCTCGAGTTCGCCTTGTGAAGTAAAGTGTTTTTTTTTTTGTGCTCTCCACTTCACATCTCCAGGTACTCCCGGCTAATATGGAATTGTTCTGAGCCAGGCGTTTAGACTTCTTTTGAAGATATCCTCCGATCCACCACTCGTGTTTCTTAGTTCCTTGGGCAGCTGGTTGAACAGTCTTGGTCCTCTCACAACAAAACTATTTTCCTTCAGGGTTGACGATGTCCCCTGTCTAGCCTTTAATTTGGAAACACGGCATATTCTTCCTTTTCTACTTTCCACTGTTGTTTGAGTTGTTATAGGGTTCAAAGTAAGATTAGGGACTACTTCCTTCATTATTTTCCAAGTGTAAATAATGGTGTACCTCTCTTCTTCTTTCCAGCGAATATAAATTTAATTCACGTAACGTTTCCCAGTAATTTAGTTCTTTGCATCCATTGATCTTGGCTGTGAAGCTTCTCTAAATCCCTTCTCGCTAACTAAAGTCTTTTTTTTTATATGGGGATGTTAAGACCGACAAATACTCCAACTTGGGTATGATCAGTGTTTTCAGCAGAGGAATCATTATATTCCTATCTCTTCCTTTAATGGTTCTCAGTATCTGTCCAGTTATTCTTTTAGCTCTGTTTACTGCTCTATTATTTTGTTTCAGATTTCGCGTCATCAGTCATTACAACTCCTAAATCTTTTGCTTCAGAGTTTCTCTGAATTTCCTGTCCATTTGAGGTATCGTACTCCATGGATTTTAGGTCCTCCCTTCTCTCGTACATTAATAGTTGAAATTTCTGTGTTAAATTTCATATTATTGACTTCAGACCAATTGTAGATTCTGTTCATGTCTGTTTGTAGAGATCCTATATCCTCTGGGTTTCTTAGTTTTCTACAAATTTTTGTGTCATCGGCAAAGGATGTTACTGTGCTGTCACTGGTAATTTCTTCATCTACATATACCAGTTAGCATGATTATGAAAAGTAATAAAGGATACTGTTCCTTGTGGCATTGAGCTAAGGACCCCTGACTCTGATGAAGATATTCCTTGGATTGTAATGACTTGCTGCCGCTCACTAAGGAAATTGTATACCCATTTTCCTACTTTACCTGTTATTCCAGAGCCATAGCCAGGAGGGTGGGTCTAGGGGGTCGAACGACTCCCCCTTTGACAGGAAAGGTCCACTTTTGTAACCCTAGTTATAACCTATGATGTGATATTATATGGCATCATTTGGGAAATAAACACGCATTTTTTTTAATTACCCTAAACTACTCTAAACCCTCTCCGCAGTGACTAGGTCGTTGCACCAAAAGGTCCGCCTTTCTACAATTTCGACCCCCTCTTGGGAAGTTCTGGCTACGGGACTGTGTTCCCATATATTTAACAGTTTATTTGCATTCCATGGTCACACTTGTCGAACCTCTGTGACAAAGTCATAGGTTTCATTGTTTTCAAGTGCATCAATAATATTGTTATAGTGTCCCATTAGCTATGATAGGCATTATCTTCCTGATTGGAAACCATGTGCGAGATGAGATATATACAACACTGGTCTATAGTTTTTAGCCTCGGATCGATCTCCTCCTTTATACACATTCATTTCCATAATATTCTTATGATACAACCTTGTAGTGGAATTATATACATACTGTGTGATTAAATACTTTTATTCGTGTAGTGCTTAGCATCGCTTACTAAGAATCCACCTGCCCGGGTTCGAGTTCCGGCGATGACAGGCGACGTTCAGTTCACCCAGCTATTCGTCCTTCCATACAAAAAAGAAATAGTTGATAGATAAATGGGTATTCTGGGTAGCCTCGTGGTTTAGACGCTAGGTTGTTAATCGTGAGGTCGTGAGATCAAGTCTGAGTCTGTAGTTTTTGACCACCAGTGGTGGGTCGTGGTTCGGATTCCACGTCAAGCTATAAGCATTTCAAATAGAAATTTCTTCAACACATCATTATTATTTTCACGGAACCTTGCAGTTTTTTGTTAAGTGTATATCGCACGGCCGCTTGTTGCCATTTTTCACCGATGGATCATGCCCTGCTTAAAACAGATTAGAGCCATTTACACATTAATCGGGGTTTGAAATGTATCAAATGTATTAATTGCTATTCAATGACAAGTTTTTACAGTTTTTCAAACCCCGATTGTTACCGATTAATATGTCAACAGCTAAAATCGGTTTTAAGTGGAGCACGATTCAGCTGTGAAAAACGACAACAGACGCTCGTGTGATACGGACTTTATTTTATTTTATTATTTCATGTAGCTCATAGGCTCAACTAACTAGGCTAGGCCGTCATTAAATATGCAATACAAGATGGAGTATTCTTGAACTCAACGTATGTTCATTATGTGTGAAGCGTTATTTCCATATAAAGAGTGTTGTGCAAATGCAACATTATTTTAAGGGAAGCCCCTAGCAGACCTGCAATAACGGAGATGTGAAAGACAATTTGAAAAGTCGTGTTCGTCGAAAGTAAACTGTTGAATATGCCATTTTATACTGTACATTGTACATTCAATGACAACCTTGCTTGAACTTCATGGGAAAACTGAAGTTCCGTGAAAATAATGGTGCAGTAAAATTTTTGTCACATTCTCTCTCTCTTTCTCATATATATATATATATATATATATATATATATATATATATATATATATATATATATATATATATATATATATAAACTGCAAACACGCAGTATAATTAACGTAAAGAACGACGCTTGTATAGGAGAATATTCCGCGCAAGATGAGAGAGAGAGAACGAAACAAATGAAAAAATGAGGTAACCACCCGGGAATCCAACCCGGGATCTTCCGATTGCCGGTCAGATATGATGACCATTACACCATGGGCTTCACTCAATCAAATGCCGTAATTCCTCTACATACGGTTACCTCATTTTTTCATTTGTTTCGTTCTCTCTCTCTCATCTTGCGCGGAATATTCTCCTATACAAGCGTCGTTCTTTACGTTAATTATACTGCGTGTTTGCAGTTTAAATGTATATAATTTACGGCATGCGGGGGTGCCCCATTGGGGCATTGGTTTCTGCGCATATGTAGAGGAATTACGGCATTTGATTGAGTGAGGCCCATGGTGTAATGGTTATCATATCTGACCGGCAATCGGAAGATCCCGGGTTCGATTCCCGGGTGGTTACCTCATTTTTTCATTTGTTTCGTTCTCTCTCTCTCATCTTGCGCGGAATATTCTCCTATACAAGCGTCGTTCTTTACGTTATATATATATATATATATATATATATATATATATATATATATATATATATCACCACTAGGATTTGCACATGCAAAATTGCGCAGTTATGCGTTTATATTTCCATACCTTATGATGGTTTCGAACGAGACGGTTCAGGATCAACCTGCGGTCGACCCCTCTGCAGCATCCTACCCTCGGAGTCAGCCACACATGGCTGGTCAGAGACTTTGCACAAGAACCTGTCCATCTGGTTCTTGAAATTATTCACGTTGCTGTGTCGGAGGTTCCTCAGTTCTTTTGACAGGACATTAAGAAGTTTTGGGCCTCTTATTCCAAAGGTATTTTCCATTCTTGTCTTCATGTCCCCCTGTCTCACCGCAGCTGGGACAGTACAGAATCTGCTTTTTCTCTCATTCCAGTGTGTTTCTATTTCATTTCTAAGTTTAGGGACACAACCCTCCAGTATTTTCCATACCTACATTAGTGTGTACTGTTTGAGTCTTCTGTCCAGGGAGTAGAATTTCAGGGATTATAGTCGAGACCAGTAATTTTCATCTTTTATTTCCTCTATCTTAGACGTAAAAGTCCTTTGTATGGCCTCTGTGAGTGCAATGTCTAGTTTTCTGTATGGGCTTGTGAGTAATGAGCATTCATTTATTGATAGGACTAAACTCTTCCATAATTTTGATATGATGTTTGCTGTTCTGCTGTGGAAGCTCCTCCAGATAATTCTGTATCCGGTGACTTTATTACTCCAAGATCTCTGATTTGTGGGTTTAATTTTATGATTGGCTCGCAGTATTTTGTACTCTTTATTCTGCAGCACCATGTTCTTACCATATCCTCTAAGTCGGAATTTTTCTTCGTTGAACTTCATATTGTTGTTTTCCGCCTACTTGAATAATGTTTTCAATGTCGCCTTCCAACTTTTCTTTTGATATTTCCTTGTATATCTTTGTGCCATTCGGGAAACACAATATGATAGATACTGTCATTAATATGGCTGTATGAAGGATTACGTACACGAATTGTGAATTAAAGTTATTTAAAACTTTATATATTTCTCAGTTAAAGTGGCAGATCAGGAACACATTTGAGCCCCGAAAGACAGAAAAAAAATTAAGAAAAGAACTACAAACATCTTCAATGATTGCCTCGTCATCTTAAACGACAATCTCAGATTTATATCTATCGCTGACGTGTAATTTGACGCCCAATAGCAATATATATGTTACAGTCAGTCTGTGAAACCAGTCATTTCACGTAATGCCTAAAATATTCAGGCATTTCGCGTAACTCTATTGACCCTTAAACGCGGGTAATACGCATTACTAACCTAACCTAACCAACTTAATCTAACCTAACCACCTTAACCTAACTTAATCTAACCTTCACGAAGTCGTTAATCGCTTAATCGAATTACGCGAAATGTCTGAAATATTTAGACATTACGTGAAATGACTAGTTTCACACATTGACTGTAACATATAAGGTTATACTCTTCCGTTGGTAGTATGAACACACTTTTAATTACAAATAACTTGCTTAATTATATGTACAGTATATGCATTTACCTTTATCGGAGAGTATTTTCAGTTGCTATCCGCAGTTGCACACCGAACACAATTATTTCTGGAACGCTCTTTTTTAGGAATATCTCTCATAATTATCAAGTTTTTATTAAATTGTAATGTAAATAATGGAGCCGGTTCATACGAGTTTATTATATATAATATACTTATCCCCATCATCACCATTATTATTCTTATTATTAAAAGTGAATTTAATGTGTAACTTACTGCTTTCTTTAAATTAACAATATTTACCTATGACTTTAAGTTGGTACAAATTAGTGTTAACGAGGGTATACACTGAAATTATTATTTCACTAATGAATCAAAATTACTATATGCATAAATGTGTAAATATGATGAACCTACTTATATAAGTTGTGTAAAATGTCTGTCAAAGTAATGACTGCCATGAAAAGTAACTGATTTGACCCATGTAAGGCAGTTCTCAATAAGAAGTGGTAATTAAAATTTTGTCCTTACCAAAAATTTTTTTACTTACATTCTCTAACTGTCTTTTGAACAATAAAGAAATTCACATTAAATGTAACTTATTATTATTATTATTATTATTATTAATTTGATTCAGATTAAACACACCCACAATATATTGTGTGTATAATTAAATTAATAAAAACTACCGGGGAAATACAGGGTGTCCATAAATTATCTTTGCAAATTCCGTTGAACTTGAACTGAATTTGTGAAAATAATTTATGAACACCCTGTTAAAAAAAATGACATTTGCTGAAACTAAATATGGGAATAAAATGTAAAATCCCAAAGGTCAGAAAGTGACTGTAACAGTTGACTAATTATTCTGTGTTGATATACCTAATATTTTCGCCATTTTTTTTCTCTTACCAAATTTCTGTTTTCTCGAGCTAACCCAGAGTGGGCTTCATGAAGACTTTAAAAGTTAGTCTGTAGTTCTGTCTGAGTAACTATTACTTTAGATTATTTCTTTTATTATTGCCATTCTTAGTTATTCTCTTTCCATTCTATTTAAATGCAGAAGTCTTAAATACTACGAAACAGATCCGTAGATAACACTTTTGGCGCCCGGGACAAAACCATGTACATATTCATGCAGTCTCCACCAAGAATTTTCATTAACAATTAATAATTAGTAATAAAACAACAGGTATTTGTCAATACCCATCATTTAAATAATACTTCTAGTATCCCATCCACAGTCCAGTCCCTTAAATAGTGGAGTGATTTATTTGATGCATGTATAAAGAAAAGCACTTGGGTTACGTTTTAACCTGTATACAAGGTTCAATGTATGCAGCTTTTAACTAAGAACGGAAAGCACCATGAAACATTTAATGATACAGTTTCCTCCTTTCGGCATCCCCGTCCTGGTAGCGAAAGGGAAGGTTGTGTTGGGTTTGTAAATATGAGTGATTTATTAATAATATAACACAGGCCTGCGATGGTTTTGTTGTCCGAAATATTTTATCACTTATATAGTAATTTTTGCACGCTGATTCCGAAAATAATATCCAGTTTTCGCCATCACGTACAGATTTTTCACAAAATGTTATATTTCGTATTACATATGTAAGTAATTTTCATTAAAATTGACTCGATTAAATTTTGACTAAAAACTACTGCCTATAAATGCTTCCAGATCAGAAGTGACGTCATAGCGTCTTCTAGAACATTCGAGAAACGCACCGCTAGTATATAAGTGAGTGACAAGCCACGAGATGAGTCAATCTGTCTAGTGCGTGCGAGGTTATAGTTCTTTATTATTCAAAGGTGCGCGGTGACTGTATTTCTCTTTTGAAATTTGTCTTTGTCGCTATGGCAACCAGAGGGTGTGTAAGTAGCCCAAACATTTTCTGTTATATTTATGGAAAATTTACTGTGAAAAAACAAAGGCGAGATATTACAGAATTCGTTAAGAAAGCATACTATGCGTACTTCGGAATGAAACTTGGGGATCAAGACAAATCAAGGGATCCACATAAAGTTTGTAGTGTTTGTGTTGAACAACTTAGAGTCTTAGACTGTGGAATAAAGGTAAAAAGGATTCTTTACCTTTTGGGATTCCAATGGTCTGGCGTGAGCCTAGAAATCACAGCAATGACTGCTATTTTGTTCATGTAACGTGCAAGGCTACAATACTAAAAATAAAAAGGAAATTTCTTATCCAAACTTTCAGTCTGCTATAAGACCTGCTACTCATGGACCTGGTATACCTGTACCTACTAAACCAAATACTCTTGATATAACTTCATCTGATTCGGTGTCTGATGACGATGGAAACGATGATATTGATTGTTTTCAAACCGAAACACATCTGGTGAACCCCAATTGTTTACACAAAGTGAACTTAATGATTTGGTAAGAGATTTGTGTCTCCCGAAGGATTCTTCAGAAATTTTGGGATCCAAACTTTGTGCAAAGAACTTGCTTTCTCCCGGGACGTCATTTTACTGGTACAGAAATCGAGAAAAAGAATTCATCCAATATTTTTCTCAAGAAAATTCACTGGTATATTGCAACAATGTTTCGGAACTAATATTTAAACTAGGCGCTACAGTCTATGACCCAAATGAGTGGAGACTTTTCATTGATTCCTCCAAAAGAAGTCTAAAAGACGTCCTCCTTCACAACGGTAACCTGTATGCATCCGTTCCTGTGGTTCATTTGGTTCACTTGAAGGAAACGTACGAAAATCTTGAGCGTCTTCTAGCTAAGGTTAAATACAAAGAACACGGTTGGCTACTTTGTGGAGACTTAAGTGATTTGCATGTTGTTAGGTCAACAACCAGGTTATACGAAGTTTCATGTTTTTGTGTGAATGGGATAGCCGAGCAAGAACTCAGCACTGGATAAAAAGGGAATGGCCACGCAGAGTCAACCTGACACCTGGTTCTATAAACATTCAAGGTGAAAGTTTGGTTGACATAAAGAAAGTCCTTTTACCTCCGCTTTACATAAAATTGGACTTGATGAAGCAATTTGTTAAGGCCTTGGACGAAGATGGAGATTGTTTTAAGTATTTGTGTGGTAAATTCCCAACTCTTTCGGAAGCAAAATTGAAAGAAGGAATTTTCGTTGGTCCTCAGATTAGAAAAATGACTTTGAATGAACACTTTGAAAGAACAATGAACAATCTTGAAAAAGAAGCGTAGATTGCTTCTAAGGATGTTATCAGCAAATTTTGGAGGAACAATAAGGACCCAAATTACCAAAATATTGTGAACAACATGCTAAATAAGTTCAAAGAGTTGGGTTGTAATATGAGTTTAAAATTACATTTCTTACATTCACACTTGGATTACTTCCCTGAGAATCTCGGAGCACTCAGCGAAGAACAAGGAGAACGGTTTCACCAAGACATCAAAGAAATAGAGAAGAGATAACAGGGAAGGTGGGACATCAGCATGATGGCCGATTACTGCTGGATGTTGAAATGGGATACTCCAGAATTATTGCATAAAAGAAAAGGAACAGCGCGTACATTCGAGACTAAAAGGCATAGATCTCATAAGAAAACTCAGGACAAATAAAGATGAATATGTAGTTGACGTTAATAGTCTTCTTTCTTTTTAAAGTTGTTTGCATTTGTAATTAGTATAACAAAGCGAAATAGGTACCTAATGTAAATTGAAATAAATAATATTTATTTATGTTGTTGTTGTTTTTTCCCTTCTAGTTTGCAGAAAATCCTTACGTGATAGAAAAAATGGACACCTTATTCGAAATCAGCGTAGTTGAATTATATAAAATCAGTTATTAGTAAGAAAACAACTCTAACAAAGTTCTCATTCGCAGGCCTGTGTAATTTATAATACAAAGTCTGACATCAATGAAAAGCATAAGTTAAAGTTGAAAAGTATGATCTAAATTCCAAGTAGGCCTCAGGTAAACACCAAAAAGGCTACTTGACTTTCTGCACGTAAACATCCGAAAAGATCTCAACATGATTCTACTGGAACACGCAACGTCAATGACATTTTCCCAAAAAAGTGTTGGGACGAGCGACGCTGTCATCAAGGAGTTAATCTGGAGTTTAGTGGTATTGTTCCCAGTGAGTGTGGTAAACTCTTGTTAAATTGGTGATAATAATCAGACCGGTGTTTACAAAAAGGTAGGCCCAAAGCCGAAACGGGGCCGTGATTAACATCCCGTACACTGAAGGCCTACTCTCCGAAACGATAAAACTCTTCCACATATGCTGATAGGGTTAACCCAGCTCGGCTTAAGAATCAGGTGGCGATCACTACCAATTCTGTGACCTTATATAATAATCCGACTCAAGTCCGCATTATTATTTCACAGATCTAAATGTGTAATCCTATAAAATTTGTAGGGAACACCCTTCAATCGCAGCGACACTGCTGGGCAATACGCGGAACTATGAAATCTCAAAATCTGGCAGGAAGTAACTACGTCTCAGTGGATACATCTTTTAAAATACAAAAAATACAATGATGGCTACTTTTCCTTTCTAAATGCAAACATTTTCCGCCTCTCAAATCATTTTGATCAATTAACGCTGCATTTTAATATGTTTTAAATGACATGGGCTGGACCTGTAAATCAAAACTTTTTATGAAATAGTTTTAGTCGCTTTATTCAAATTTGTCACTCATTTTTGGTGCAAACTATTGTAGAAAATAATAATAATAATAATATAAATATACATATTTAGTGTATATGTAGTCGGGGGGGGGGGGGGGGGTATGACGTCATGTTACTCTACGACTTAATTAGTTTGTTGGTTTCTGTTCTGGCTATTTTTTTTCTAATTGGATTCAGTTTGGTGGTGTTTGTGACAGAATTATGACGTGCCGTTCGTATGGTTTCGACTTTGAGAACTTGATTCGTCATGTGCCCTAGATGATTAATTAAATGATTAATTGAATGCCCTAATTGAATGCCCGGTTAGGTCAACTGAATGCCTGGTTAGGTTAATTGAATGCCCGGTTAGGTCAGCTGTACGTCCTTAATGAGGTTAAGTCGTGATATTTTCGTTAGTTTAAACGAAAATGACGAGAGCAAATTTTTCTGGTTAATTTTGAGGTGTTTTGTACGTTTCCTGTGGTAATGCCATCGTTTACGAGATCTCGTAGCATGAACATGTTAGGTTATGCTTTATTGTATAAAATGTAGTCAAAAATACATTTTCCAAGTGTATTTTGGTGTGCTTTGTTCGAATATGACCATTTCTTGTGCAAATGAACAGAAATACAGTTGTCATTATATGACCCAAACACGTATTTCTGTTCA
Organism: Bathynomus jamesi; assembly: GCA_023014485.1. Taxonomy (NCBI): domain Eukaryota; kingdom Metazoa; phylum Arthropoda; class Malacostraca; order Isopoda; family Cirolanidae; genus Bathynomus; species Bathynomus jamesi. The sequence continues at coordinate 828,842 of JAJOZX010000211.1, read as the reverse complement.
TTTGCACAAGAAATGAAGGTTATATTTGAACAGAGCACACCAAAATACACTAGAAAAATGTATTTTTTATTTCAACTTAAGGCCATGTCATTTGCGACATAATTACCAAAACTAATTCAGTACAAATTCACGTGCATTCCATTAACTGAAATTAGACTAATTGACTGGAAAGAAAACTATTTTAGCATCGCTGGATACGCAATTAAACCACTGTCATGCAGTGGAGTGTCTGAGTCTGGGGATTGTTTAACCTTCTTCGTAATATCAAAGGTCATGTGATGGAAGGAACCTACAGTTTTACGTAGGATCAGAATCACGGTCGCAACTCATATGTCATCTAGATGCAGAGGACGGTTGCCTGTCAAACTACCACCCAAACTCAATGTCGCTTAACTCCACTAATCGACTGGAAGCTGTGTTGCGACATGGCTACAGCGTAGTCCCTGTCATATGTGGTATTTATGACAGTAATAATAAGGATATAGAAATACAATTAAATTACATGCACTAACATATACAGTATATAATATATATATAACTTAAACTATGAAAACCGTCCACGCACAGTAGTGCGTTCATATCTTTCGATCCCGACCAGCACTTCGCGGACGGCTCATTTGAAGGTTATAAATTTTTCAGAAAAAACTACACCACACGCACTTTGCACCAGAAGACAGAGGACGTCGTCGCGAATAATTTGTTGTAAACATCGAACAAATTCGTTCACTACAAAAAAAGTTTAGAGCAAAGTTTATGTGGCCAAAAAGTTGTTCAGCTCAGTTAGCCGTGACGCTGAGCGGAGTTCTAAGCTTCGCACAACGTCACACATCTTGTCGGTAGCATGCAAAAACAAAATTTCGGCTAATTTATAAATTATGTTTTCTGTGGTAAAAAATAAGGTAAAATATTACATTCGCGGCTCCAGCTGTGAAAGTAGCAGAAAAAAAATCAAGAATTATCACCAAATAATGCAGAAAAAAACAATAATTATCACCAATTAAATAACTAAGGTTAATTGAATGCCAAGTTAGGTCAATTGAATGGCTGGTTAGGTCAACTGTACGCCCTTGATGAATGGTTAGATCAAATCGTGATATTTTCGTTAACTAACGAAAATATCACGACTTAACCTAACCATTCGTCAAGGGCGTACAGGTGACCTAACCGGGCATTCAATTGACCTAACCTGGCATTCAATTAACCTTACAGTAGTTATTTAATTGGTGATAATTATTGTTTTTTCTGCATTATTTGGCGATAATTCTTGAATTTTTCTGCTACTTTTACAGATCTGCTACTTTGGCTAAATTTAACACAATCCTCTGTAACTAGTTTAAGCTTACTACGGAACATCCAGTGCACACACCCATCATCAACAACGTTACACTCCAAACTGATGCATTTCCAACTCATTGCCACATTTTATAGGCAATCATGCGGCAGAATGGCACAAAGTAGTTCTTATTAAAAATATTAATTACAAATTTTTGGAGAAATTTAAAAAAAATTAGAGAAGCAGGGTTTTTACCCTTTCTATTATATCTATATAAATACATGACTTTTATAACTAAAAAGTTGATTTTCGTGGAGCCGTGAAAGTAATACTTAACCAAAAATAATAAGTTTGTGTATCTAGTCAGACCACACTTGCACAAAATTTTATACTCTTGTGAAATCGAGGAACAGCAAATCAATCCATAAATGGATCACTTTAACATATTGCTTCCCAGGAACCTCTCTTTAACATATTGCTTCCCAGTGTATATAACTTTAACATATTGCTTCCCAATGTTAATCACTTTAACATATTGCTTCCCAATATTTAGGATAAAGAGTACGATAAAAAATGTTCGCTTTAATAAAGTAAAGGCATAAAAAGTAAATCAAAACATGTTAAAATATTAGATTGAAAGTAAATTTATTAGAATTGTTGCGCTATATGGTCACACAAAGTAAAAAATGGATTTCGCAAGAATCGGTCACGCCACATCATTTGCCACAAGTACGAGTTGAGTAGCTCCTTTTTGCATCCTTTCATTTTCTTTATATATTTAATGTAGGTTAACTGAATGCCCGGTTAGGTCAACTGAATGCCCGGTTAGGTCAACTGTACGCCCTTGACGATTGGTTAGGTTAAGTTGTGATATTTTAGTTAAAACTAACGAAAATATCACGACTTAACCTAACCAATCATCAAGGGCGTACAGTTGACCTAACCGGGCATTCAGTTAACCTACATTAAATATATAAAGAATGCCCGGTTAGGGCATTTATAGCTTTGTTTATGGTTATCTCCTAGATTACCAACCTCTTTCTAACCAACCAACTTTTCTCTTTTTAACATATTGCTTTCCAGTGTTAATCGCTTTAACATATTGCTTCCCAGGAGGGATCACGGAGCTATTGAAGAATAGGAACCCCATCCTTCTTTAGTTAGGCTTATAAGGCTAACTAACGAAAATATCACGACCTAACCTAACCAATCGTTAGGTTAACTGTACGCCCTTGACGATTGGTTAGGTTAAGTTGTGATATTTTAGTTAAAACTAACGAAAATATCACGACTTAACCTAACAAATCATCAAGGGCGTACAGTTGACCTAACCGGGCATTCAGTTGACCTACATTAAATATATAAAGAATGCCCGGTTAGAGCATTTATAGCTTTGTTTACGGTTATCTCCTAGATTACCAACCTCTTTCTAACCAACCAACCTTTCTCTTTTTAACATATTGCTTCCCAGTGTTAATCACTTTAACATATTGCTTCCCGGGAGGGCTCACCGAGCTATTGAAGAATAGGGACCCTAGCCTTCTTTAGTTAGGCTTATAAGGTTAACTAACAAAAATATCACGACCTAACCTAACCAATCGTTAGGTTAACTGTACGCCCTTGACGATTGGTTAGGTTAGGTCATGATATTTTCGTTAGTTAGCCTTATAAAGCTAACTAAAGAAGGCTGGGGTCCCTATTCTTCAATAGCTCCGGGATCACTTTAACATATTGCTTCCCGATTGCTTTGGGAAGCAATATGTTAATGTGATCCCCATAAATTTACAAAAATACCACAGCCATAAAAATTTTGAGCTTCACATCCAAAAACAGTGACTAAATTTGTGAAGTTGCACTCAAAATGTAAGTGGTTCGTGAAGCTTAAAGTAAATGTTAAGTTCTCACTGGCTTAAAACTTCTGTTCAAAAGGAAGGATGAATGCTAATTTTGTGCAAAATTTGTGTTTAAAACGAAAAGGCGTTGCCGCAAAAACAGAGACGTCAACCTTGAAGTATGAAAATCTGTGAAATTTTGCCTGATTTTGATAACTGGAAACATATCCCACATCACAAGGGAGTTTGAGACTTAAAATCCGTGAGTCTCACGGAAAATCCGTGAGAGTTAACATGTCTGCAAAAATCATGGATTAATCTGAAAAATGGGTTCTGCAAAAAGGCAAATCTTTTTTGTGTACATAATCTATATCTATATTATAACAAGAGAGCTGTCCGTCTGTCCGTCTGTCCGTCCGTCCGTCTGTCTGTCCGTCCGTCTGTCCGTCCGTCCTTCCGTCCGTCACACTTTCAGAAATTGTGAGAAAAAATTGAGAAAAAAATTCAGAAATTGTATTACGGGTGGCAATGTGAAGCTCAAGATTTCCATGACTGTGTTCTTTTCTGTAGTTTAGCCTGTCTGTTTGTCTGTTTGTGAAATTTATCCCGGGCAGTAATGGGGGAAGGGTGGGGGTGGGGTAATGGGGGATGGGTGGGGTAATGGGGAGGGGTGGGGGTAATGGGGGAGGGGGTTAGCCCCCAAGTTGCATGAATGGGGGTGAGGAGGTTTTGGGAGATACCAGATTCAGAAATGTTGACACAATGTGAAGCTCAAAATTTTCACGGCTGCGTTCTTTTTTTGTAGTTTAGCCTGTCTAACCGTCAGCGAAGCGACGGGAACTGTACTAGTAAATCTTAAAAAGAACAGGGCAAGAATAACAAAAAATATTTGGCGTTAAAAATTAAAAAAACAAAAAATATTTAGCAGCAGTTCTTAGAAAGAACACACACACACACACACACACACACACACACACAAGGTGTGTTCAAAACGTTTCCGCACTGGTCCCACAAAAACTTTCTTGATAACACTTACGATCTAATTGATGTTGTCCCCTTCAAAGTAGTCTTCTTGTGCAGCTATATATACATCGCTCCCAACGGCGTTCGTTTCCACTTTAGAAAGCATTCGTGGGAGGCTGTATTCCTGACCGCCTTCAGTTCGTTTGTTGCATTTTGAATAATTTCTTCCACACTTTGAAATCTTCGACCTTTCAATGCAAATTTAAGTTTTGGGAAAAGAAAAAAGTCTGCCGGGGACAGATCTGGAGAATATGGGGGCTGTGCGCGCGGGCGTATTGTCATGGTGCAACATCCACGTTCCTGCGTTCCAACTTTCAGGCCGTTTTCTCCTTACTGCGTCTCGCACGCGCTTCAGTATTTCCAAATAAAGCTGTTGGTTAACTGTTTGACTTCTAGGGACGAATTCGTAATGAACGAGACCGTAGTAATCGAAAAAACTGACCATCATTGCCTTCGCATTCGATCGGACTTGCCGTGCTTTTTTCGGTCTCGGGGACGTTGTGTACTGTCATTGCGATGACTGCTGTTTTGTTTCAAAGTCATACCCGTACAACTACGTCTCGTCACCCGTAATGATGTTTCTGAGAAAATTTTCATCAAGATTGGCACGTTGAAGAAGGTCTTGAGACAACAACACGTTGCTCTTTCTGCTCGGCAGTCAAGAGTCGTGGCACAAATTTGGCTGACACACGACACATCCCCAAATTCTCTCTGAGTATCATGTGGCATGATCCTATCGAAATGTCCATTTCGTCTGCGACTTCCCTGACTGTCAGTCTACTGTTCCCTCGAATCATTTCACGAACACAAGCAACAGTGTCATCAGTTCTTGAAGTGGAAGGTCGTCCACCCTTGCATAGTCCTCAGTTGGCGTTCGGCCTTCCCTAAAGCGCTTGTGCCACTCAAAAGTGGTTGTCTGACTTAAGACGTCATTGCCAAATGATGTGTTCAGCATGGCATGGGTTTCAGAAGCAGTCTTGCCGAGCTTAAAACAAAATTTTATGTACACAACTTGTTCTTCAACCGTAGCCATTATTCAAATGCACAAAATGCGACAAAACACACAAAATTACTTCACAAAACAGTAAATATCGAGAGAAGAAAATACGATATCAACAAGCGGTAACTGTCTTTGGACACAGACTGAGTCACACTACAACATGTATTACATGACGCGCATGCGCGTCATGTGATGCGCGCGCAGCATAACCAGTTCGGGAACTTTTTGAACACACCTCGTGTGGGATATATATATATATATATATATAAATAAACAGAAACAGTATACATATTAAAACCAATAAGAAAGAGTATATATACACAAAACTCTCAATTTATCCCAACATCTCATGGCCGAGTGGGTAACGTGGCAGCCCACGAAATTCGAATCTTCAGTGGCATTGGTTCGAATCTCATCGAGGTAAGGTAAATTTATTTCTAATGTATTTTATCTCAAAACTTAAGTTGCTGTTAGTATGTTGTTCCTGATGAACATAAAACTGATATGCATGTAATTACACTCGGATAATGGAAATAAACTGAAATGGTATTTAACTGACATTTCCTCCAATAAATGGTGGCACCCACTTAGATTAAATTATTTTCAAGGAATCAGTTCCCCAAAAATATTTCATCAAGCATTGAAGTTTGACGAAAATACTGTCCATCATTTGAGGGCTCTTGTTCGATGAAAGACTTTCCCATATCTTGATGAAAATTCTAGTCTCAGCCTACATGTTAAAAGCTGCCGCTAAATATTTGTTTTTTAACGCCAATTGTTTTTTGGGGTTATTCTTGTCCTGTGCTTTTTAAGGTTTATTATTAAACACACAAAAATTTTTTGCCTTTTTGTAGGATGCATTTTTCAGACTGGTATGCAGTATATTGATCAAAGAATTTAAAAATTAAACCTTGGCAAGAGAAATGTACAGTTTTCTCTGTTCATGTACTATGGCAGGCATCTACCGACCACCATCTGGTAACTTGTCGACATACTGTACGTATATTGAAAACGCTCATAAAAATGTAATTTCTAATCAAAATAGCAAACAAATATTGGCTTTACCAATTAAACTATATTGTAATAACAATGTTAACTTACTTCATAATCTCATGACTGCAGGAAGCTTTAATTTAGCAGATCCAAGAATCTTCACAGTAATACAGGCCTTTACACCTCTGCACTGAACTGCATTTCGGGTTGTTGTTCTTGATGGGAATCCCAGTTAAATAATGAGACAGGAGCCAAAGCTTTTAACATAATTTCTTTATCCAACGAAGACGTTTCAAAGGTATTTTCAGCCATTTTCAGTTCAAATACTAAAATAATAACAGAAAATTTCATGATTTAAAAGTATTGATTAACACTGCTGAAATCCTTAGAAATGAAACTTAAAATAAGGCCTATAAGAGAGATCCTCTTGCTCACTTTGTTTGACACTGGACTCCGGCTCCAAAGGATCAGGTTTGAATGCCACCTCCGCCGTGGTTGGAGTTGGTCATTGCTCGGGCTCAGGTGGCTCTCGGAGTTCACTTCCCCACCCCTCCTTGTGGGGAAATAGGGGTTTTGGATGGTACCTTTTACCTTAAAACCTACGAGGTTGAGATTTAAAACTTAAAATCTATAGAGTATTCATACAGTTCAACATCATTGAGGTAAGTTTTAGTTAATGAACTTTACTATATGATGCTAGCTAGACTTTACGAACACCTTGTATTAAAAACCTGAAACTTCAGGTCACTTAGAACGAAATAAAAGTTTGAATTCTTTTGAAAAAGGGCGAAACACATTAATACATTTTCTACATAGGTAAAAAGTTTTAAAAATCGGTATCATCCACTCAATGTGATTTCCATTTCATTCCGCGTCCGGGAGTGAGAAATTCGCTAGTAGGAATCTCAAAGTAGGAAATTCTCAAATCGATCTATTTTCATTTCACCATTCGCATTCTCATCCACGGTTTTCCCACTTTGGCCAGGTTAGGTTTGGTTAGTTAGGTTAAAGATGAGTTAGGCTAATATTAGATAACGTAAAGTCAAGTTAGATTAGGAAATATTAATCCTTCTCATTTGGCACCTTTACCGAGAATGTGACTGATAGTGACATTCTTTCTCAAATGAAGGAACTCTTTTTCTCAAATGTGGATTTCTCACTTTGTACATTCTCACTTTCGGAATGGGAATGGGAATGGTAACGGGAATGGTTAGAAATGATAAAGTTTAGAAATAGAATTTGCAAAATGTAAACAAATGAAAAAAAATTAACATTTTAATAAAAGATAAAAAATCTAATGTCCAAAATCTTAAACTTAAAAACAAAACGTTATGATATGAAATATTATGAATTGATAAAAATAGATAAAATATTAAAATTTAAAATGAGAAGTTATAAAGGTATACGCTTTTTCTATATATATTGTATGGGGTCCACCTCGTTATACATTTCGTGTAGAATTAAGAATTTTTATTATCAGGTATTACTTTAATATGTAATATTATGATAATAATATGTAATATTTTAATAATAATAATAATAATAATTCAATTGTGTATTTTTTGTTCCACAAACATTTTCAATACTAGCAAAAGATCGTCGCTACGCGCCGATTTTGCTATATCTACGGTATTTGGGCCTTCGGCCCAAACCGAATTGTGGCCCTACGGCGTATCTTATTTTGAACATCAGTAGCCCTTTATCTGGATATCACTCCTATTCCTCTCACCTTGGGCCTCAGTAATTGGGGTGCCTGCGGCCCTCCAATTACTGGCAAACCAATTATTTGGTCAATAAAACTATAGAAAAGAACGCAGACATGAAAATCTAAAGCTTCACAAATCTTGATACAATGAGCTCGAATGTGAAGCTCAAGATTTTCATGACTGCGTTCTTTTCTATACGTAGTTCTATTGGCCAAATAATTGAACCGACAGTAATTGGGAGTTCAATTATTTGGTCAGTAAAACTATTGTCATGAAAATCTTAAGCTTCACAAATCTTGACACAATGTGAAGCTCAAGATTTTCATGGCTGCGTTCTTTTGTGGGTGGTATTTTAACGAGTTTCAATAACCGAGTAGCTTCGCAGTTAAATCCTTCCGAGTTTGGAGTTTTTGTTACATATGTATATCGCACTTACTTCCATTATATTAAAAAAAAATCCAAAGACCTCCAAGGACCAATCAAAAGTTTTCCTTATTGATTTTCTTGCTCAAAATTTAGCTTCAAATTTTCATTTTTCTACAGTTATAGCAATATAATGTTCAATAGGATTTACTTTAACATTATACAAAAGAACAGCAGCGAAAATGCATTTTAAAGTTTATAAATTTTTTTTGGTTACACATATATATATATCGCACTTAGCTCCATTATAATATATAAGACTAGCAAAAGATCGGCGCTACGCGCCGTTTTTGCTAGATCTGCGGTGCTTGGGCTGAATTGTGGGCCTACGGCGTATTTTAGTTTGAATATCAGTAGCCCTTTATCTGGATATCATTCCTATTCCTCTCACCTTAGGCCTCAGTAATTGGGGTGCCTGCGGCCTTCCAGTTACTGGCAAACCAATTATTCATTCAATAAAACTACAGAAAAGAACACAGCCATGAATCTAAAGCTTCACCAATCTTAATACAATGGGCTCGGATTTGAAGCTTAAGATTTTCATGACTGCGTTCATTTCTATAGTTTTATTGACCAAATAACTGAACCGACAGTAATTGTGGGCCCTGCGGCCCGCCAAATCATAGTTGTTGTTGTTTAGCCGATCAGCACACCCTGATCGAGCAAGCCGGCGGCACGCAGGTAACCGATCGCCCTCTCCGGAGTGGACCAGAGGTTCAGCGCACCAGTGATGTTGTGTTGTGTTCGTTGTTGTGCTAGAGCGGTACAGTCTGTCATAATGTGTTCAATTGTTTGTGGTGTGTCCTCGCACAGGTGGCAGGTGTCGTCTATGGAGTTGTCTAGTCTGTGTTTATATGTCCGTAAGTTGGGGTGATGTCCACATCGGAATCGTGCTAAGTTAACTCGATCCGATCTGCTCAGGCTGATCTCTGACCTGTTAATGGGTGGCGGCTTCGCACCTAGGACCGCATTCGGACCGAGTCGTGTCAGTGCTTTGTGGGTTAGGTGTGTGTATGTGTTTTCTGTACTGTGTGATGTCTGTGGGGCGTGGTATGGAATGGAGTATTTGGTTATAATGTCTCTCTGGTGTTACCTTAATGGTGCGAGGTGTTGGTGCATGATTGTACATGTAGTGGCAAGGGTGTTGTGGGCTTTAGTTGTCGCTGCTACCATGAATTGTGTTCCCCTCATGTCTAAATGTTCCCTAACTTTCAGTATTTTTGTTTCTGTGTGCAGGTGTTCTATTGGTGTTGTTTGAGTGCATCCTGTAATGATACGAAGTGCCTTGTTTTGTATTGTCTGTAAGGTGTTTATGTGTGTGTTTGAGATAATGGGTGCCCAGCATGGGCTAGCATAGTCCATAACTGAGCGAATATATTGTTTGTATATGAGTGATGTTGTTTCCTGCTGGTGTCCAAAGTTTGTGCCTGTTAGTACCCTAAGCGTGTTAAGTCTTGACGTACATTTGTTTTTAATGTCCTGAATGTGGTTTGCAAAAGATAATGATGTGTTGTATGTGACCCCAAGTATTTTGGCCCTGTGAGTGTGTCGAATGTTGATGTTGTTTAGTGTAAGCTGTGGAATTACCTGGTGTTCTTTTGTGTTGCTTGTAAGCAAGGTGATGGTTGATTTTGTGGGCGCTACTTTGAGTCTAATGTGTGTGAGCCAGTCTTGTATACTGTTTATGTATGTTTGTAGGTTATTTGTAGCGGTGTCGATGTTGTTGTGAGTGGATGTTAGAGTGATGTCATCTGCATATGATGATAAGGTAAGCTTGTTATCTATGGGTGTTGGAATGTCATGCATGTATAAGTTGAAGAGTGTTGGTGAGAGAACAGAGCCTTGAGGGACCCCGTTCGGAAAAAGCTTGTTTTTGGATGACTTGCCATTAAATGTGACATGTGAGTATCTTCCTGAAAGATAGTTGCTCAGCCACCTTTTGGTGTTATTGTGCATGTTTGTGTTCAGTATTTTGTTTATGAGAGGGAAGCGTGGGATAGCATCAAATGCTTTACTAATGTCTATTGTTGTTAATAGTGTACGTTGAGCTGGTCGTCTGGAGTTGATGCCATCCATGATGTGCTGCGTGAGGTTAGTGAGTAATGTCGTGGTTGAGTGGTGAGGGCTGAATCCATGTTGAGTAGGCGATAGTGGAATGTGTGGGTTGGTGATTTGTAAGATTACTCTTTCTGTTACTTTGGAAGGTGTGCATAGTAAAGTAATGGGTCTATAGGAAGCTGGTGCTGTTGGATTTTTGTTTGGTTTGAGTAGTGTAATAATTTTACTTTGTTTCCATATGTCAGGAATAATACAGTGTTGGTATGAATATGTGCTGATATTTGTGAGAGCTAGTATTCCTTGTGGGCCCAAGTGTTTAAGGTGTATGTTAGATATTTTGTCCGGTCCAGTAGCCTTCGAATTCTTAATGTTTTTGATGAGCTTGGTGGTCTGGTCTGTATTGAAGGGTGTAATGGTCGTGTCGAGTCTGTAGGTTTTCTTGTGTCTGGCTGTTTGTCTGTCTGCGTGTTTCTGGTTGTTGTCTCTGTTTAAGTGACTTAGCTTTGCGTAGTGATTAACTAGAATGTTAGCTTGTTGTGTGTATGTTGGGATATTATTTTGGCTGCGACAGATAGCCGCGTGTGAGGTGTGAATGCCGTTGTTAGAGTGGGTAATGCTGTTTATGGTCTTGTATAGCCTGGATGTATCCGTGGAGTGGTTTAGTGTTGTTATGAATTCCCTGAATGTTTCTGTTTGTTTTTCTTTGAGTTTGTTGTTTATTTCTGTGTTGAGCTGTTGTATCTGCTGTTTTATGGCTTCTGTGTGTGGTGTTTGTGTGTTATATTTGAGGTTGTTACGTTGCCTTATGAGGTGGGCTATTTCTCTAGTGTAATTTGGGTTGTATTTCCTAATGTTGCCCTTGAGTATGTATTTGTTTGCATTATTGATGATCTGATTAAATGTCTTGAGTGTTGTATTGATGTTTATGATGGGTGTGCTGTTTAATGTGGTAAATTGTTCCTCAGTCTGTATTTTGAACTGTTCCCAATCAGCTTTCTTGTAATTTCTGTAAGTGTGCCTAAGGCTGTTGGGGCAGAGTGTAGAATGTGTTGTAATGATGATGGGCAAGTGGTCTGATGACAGTTGTTTTTCTGTTCTCCATTGTGTATGTGTTGCTAGTGAGGGGGAACAGAACGTTATGTCTGGGGATGAGTTTGAGTATCCTGCTTGATGTGGTATGTGTGTATGTTCTTCTGAATTGTTAAGAATGAAGTGGCTGTTTAGTTGTGTGGCTATGTTGGCGCCTCTGGTGTTGTTTTGGTTGTGCAGGTACCAACTAGTGTCTTTGGCGTTGAAGTCTCCTCCTAAGATGACATTAGTGAGAGAGGCCAGATTGTGTAACTGTGGATTGTAATTGGCTGGCACCTGAGGTGAACTATCTGGTGGGATGTAAATGTTGATTAGTGTGGTGGTGTGTTTTGCGCGTGTTTTAATGTTAACTGCCTGTATTTCTATCGTGTTATCCGCTTGGATTGTGTTTGTAATGTTTTGGGTAGCATCAGTGTAGCCAATGCTTTTACGTATGTAAGTGATGAGTCCACCCCCGTTACCCCCAGTATGATCTTGACGGATCGCCGTGAAGTCAGGGATGGTGGGTGTTTTGTGTGCGCGTTTTAGTTTTGTTTCTTGTATAAGTGCTATGTGAATGTTTTGTTTGTGTACGAATTCCCTAAGCTGCATGATTTTGTTTGTGAGGCCATCTACGTTGTACTGTAATATGTTAATATTATACTTCTGTATGTGTCTCATGGTGCTATTGTGCCTATGTCTTTGTGTATGGTGACATGTGTAAGTTGTAGTGGGGCCTAGATTAGTCTTAATGTCGCCAGAGAGTAAGAGTAGTTCGGGGAGCACGCAATTGCTCCCTGTAATTGAAAAAATAGCACGCTGACAATAAGTCCGGCCCCGGGAGCCGATCGGCACTCTGACCGTGCCACGCAACAGGCCGTCGACTGCCAGTCTGGCCAACCGTAGACAGCCCGCTGCACGGAGATTTGAGGAAGTTTGGCCACCAGCGCGTTGATGTTTTGGTTTGACGTCGCCTCTTCTTCGCGTTGACGTGTCCCGAGTGCATCAATAATATTGTTATAGTGTTCCATTAGTTGTGATAAGCATGATCTTCCTGACCGGAATCGATGTTGGTTATCATTTTTTTTTCTGAGTTTCCCCATTAACCCCACCCCCTCCCCCATTACCCCACCCCTCCCCCATTACCCCCACCCCTCTCCCCCATTACCCCCACCCCTCTCCCTCATTACTCCCACCCTCTCCCCCATTTACCCCCACCCTTCCCCCATTACCCCCAAGAGGGGAAGGGGGCTGGCACCTTGCAAAGGATTTATAATTTTTTTTTGGTTACATATATAGGGTGAACCAAATGTAGGTGGACAGTAAATGATAACGTTTATTTTGAGAATACATATTTAATTTTTTTGTATACTATAATACAAAATAAAATTTAAATAAATTTAGTTATAATATTTAATATAATAAAACACAAACACCATAGTTATAATGAACACCATAGTTATAATATAATATAACACAAACCGTATTCAACCTACTGTCCACCTACTTTTGGTTCACCGTATATATATATATATATCGCACTTATTATTCCATTAGTTGTGATAAGCATGATCTTCCTGACCGGAATCGATGTTGGTTATCATTTTTTTCTGAGTTTCCCCATTAACCCCACCCCCTCCCCATTACCCCACCCCTCCCCCATTACCCAACCCCTCCCCCATTACCCCCACCCATCTCCCCCACTACCCCCTCCCCACCCCTCTCCCCATTACCCCACCCTCTCCCCCATTTACCCCCACCCTTCCCCCATTACCCCCAAGGGGGGAAGGGGGCTGGCACCTTGCAAAGGATTTACTTTAAATTTTTTTTGGTTACATATATATATCGCACTTAGCTCCATTATAATATAGATATCATCATTAGTTTGTACTAATTATTACCTATATATATATATATATATATATATATATACCGGGTGGACGAAAAAAATCTGGACACTTTTGTTTTTCCTACAAATTTCAAACTAGTCAAGCTAATACACCCAAATTAGTACAAGATGTAGCCAATAGTAGTTATCGTGCGCTAAAAATTTCAATGGAACTCATAAAACTTACCCTATTGAAATCGATGTTGTATTGGCCCCCCCATTTTCTTGAATTACGGCCAATACTCTCCTTTTGCACTGATGTATGGATGACTTGATTTTGTCTTGTGACACCATAGGCCAAACAACCTCAATTCTTTGTCTAAGTGCTTCAGCTCATTCCACACGAAGTAATCCAGAGGATTTAAGTCAGGAGAATTTGGTGGCCATTCTTCACTTTTTATGAATTCAGGAATGTTCGCCATCAAAAATTCTTGGGTTGCTTTGGCTGAATGAGATGGTGCATTGTCTTGAACAAAAATAAAATCTTCGTTCGGGTGCAAGTCTTGGCATTCCAGTAAAAGTTCTCCGAGATGGTCAATGTAATTTTGCGAGTTTATTTTTGTTTTCTCTGGATCAGTAAAGAATAACTTCGTTTTTCCATTGTAAGAAACACCACAAGATACCATTAATTTCTTGGAAAATCGTGAAATTGGATGATAAAGACGGTTTTGAAGTTAATGCACTGACTCGGCTGTTTTGTCGATTTGTTGATACAGTTAATGTAAAGTCGGACTCATCTTGAAAAAACATGCGTTTAATGTCTGCTAAATTAAATTTCTTGTACAAAGAATTACACCTTTCTAACCGTTTTCCCATGGCTTCTTTTGTTATTCTGGGGGCACTCAATCTTTTAAAAGACCTGATTCCTTTACTTTTCATTATGTTTTGAACACTGTTGCACAAAATATTTAAATTATTCGGCATTTTTCTCTGCGAAAGATGAGTAACAGGATTATTTTCCTGCGACAGCGCATGCTCTTCAACGTACCTTTCGTTTCCTCGAGTCCGAGCAGTATGCGGACGACCGCTGCCACGTTTTCTGTCAGTTGACCCTGATTGTCTAATTTTATTTATTACATATTGTACTGTACTTCGTTTCCAATTTTTTCCCAGAAATTCCATAATTATTTTTCTAGCACTCCATCCCTTCTCGGCAAAACACGCCTTTATAACAGCTAAGTCTTCTTTACTTAAAACCATTACGATAGAATTTTAATTAACACCACAAGAAAAAAATATAAGAAAAAACATTCCATCAGCCAACACTTCTTAAAGAAATCTGACACTGCTAGCCTACCAATTCGCCATGTGGCCACTTATCATTGTCTTAGGTGCGCATGCGCAAACTACTTGTTTTGTAGCAAACATCTGACACATCCAAGGGCGTAGTCAGCTTCACAAAATCTCGCTGTTTGTTTCGTCAAGTTAAATTTTGTATAATTAAGAAACGGCTAAAGATAATTAAATGAGGTTTCCAGCACATGATAACCATACTATTGGCTACATCTTGTACTAATTTGGGTGTATTAGCTTGACTAGTTTGAAATTTGTAGGAAAAACAAAAGTGTCCAGGTTTTTTTTTGTCCACCCGGTATATATATATATACAGTATATCGAATGCCTTGAGGGGGCACCTTCTCATGCCGTATGTACGCTCGTATGTAGGAGAATTACGATATCTGATTGATCGAGGACCTTGGTGTAGTGGATAGCATGTCCGACCGGCAATTGGATGATCCCGGGTTCGATTCCTGGGAGGTGCCTCATTTTTAATTTGTTTGTTCTTTCTCCTCTTCTTGTACGGACGCTCTTCTACACAAGCGTCGTTCTTTACATTAATTATACTGTGTGTTGTTTGCAGTTAAAATGTATATATGTACAGCATGAGAAGGTGCCCACCCCCCTCAGGGCATTCGATTCCGCTCGTATGTAGGAGAATTACGACTTCTGATTGATCGAGGACCTTGTTGTAGTGTAGTGGATAGCATGTCCGACCGGCAATTGGATGATGGGTTCGATTCCTGGGAGGTGCCTCATTTTTCATTTGTTCGTTCTTTCTCCTCTTCTTGTGCGGACGCTCTTCTACACAAGCGTCGTTCTTTACACACCACATACCACACACACACACACACACACACACACACACACACATATATATATATATATATATATAAAACGAAACACAATAAAATGGCTTTCTGTACCCTATAATATCAAAGAATGCAGTTTTGCTCGTGTAGCTTCTAAAATTTTAAATTTCTTCACATTCCTTTTCTTCTATCCCTTGAGGGCGACTTCAAGAATTAGCAGTTCCTACTCTCCTGCATGAATTTAGTTCTTCATTAGGTTTCACCTGCTTTCACTCCATCACATATAATTATAATTACATATGATAATGATAAGCTTTACTGTCAGGATATAAATCCCATAAAATAGTATAATATTCTTGAAGGTAATAAGCGTTAAGATAAATCAAACAATAATACATTTAAAAAACAAACAAACTAAAAATTATGACAAAAGGAGATAAAAAATAAGACACGTACTGAAACAAGTAGTAATAATAATAATAATAATAATAATAAAAACCTACCCACTGCTAAGACTACAAAAATAATGATAATGACAATGATTAATGACAATGATGCTGTTTATTGGCAGAAGACAGATCTCCCAACTTCATAAAAAAAGACAGCTTATGGGCGTTCATATCTTTTTAAATAACAGAGTAATTTTTCACTTAGTTTTAAAGTTCTGAAGACTCTTTTTCTCATTTTTCAGAAAGAAATTACGTTTACAGTAATTGTGAATTAGATACTGCGTCATAAAGAGAAAAGCTTCTTTCGACATTAAAGCACATATCATGCACATTTCTAGAGATAGATACATATCATACGATTTTCAGTTTAAAAAGAAAAATTAACATCTTTGTGTTATATATATATATATATATATATGTGTGTGTGTGTGTGTGTGTGTGTGTGTGTGTGTGTGTGTAGGTGTGGGTGTGTGGGTGTGGGTGTGTGGGTGTGATGGAGTTGAACGAATTTTTTTATTTGTTAAATTTTTCCAAACGAACGGTAAATTTTTCTTAACCATTCTATGCACGGTACAAAAGATAAGGACGAATATAACTGAAATATTTCTCTACACGAATACATATGAGCGCCTCTGTATATACAGGGTGTTTCACAACCGGTCTGCCATACTCTGGGGGATGATTTGGGTGGGTGATATCGAGTAAAAAAGTTAATACAACATCGGTGCTATTTCCAACAGTTACCGAGCTACGGACGTTTTAAGGTGCACTGAAGAAAATAAACGAGAGTATTAATCTGATGTATTTATTGCTACATTTTATGAGATACATCTTATAAATGTTCAAAATGTCCGCCTCGGTTTTCAGTACACAGCCTTGCTCATTCCAAACAAGAGTCCACTGCCCATTGAATCACTTCGGGGTGTTCTCGTATGTAAGCAGCGGCATCCATAATCCGACGCAAGAGTTCCTCTCTCGTTTGTACTTTGGTCTTGTAGACCATCTCTTTCATAAGGCTCCATAAAAAGAAATCTAACGGGGTTAGATCCGGAGATCTCGGGGGCCACGACATTGGACCAGCACGGCCAATCCAACGATTCCCGTACCGCTGATTCAAGTAATCCGTAACATGACGACCAAAATGTGGTGGCGCCCCATCGTGCTGAAAGAATATCCTGCGCCTTGTCTCCAAGGGCACGTCCTCCATCAAAAGCAGCAATTCGTTCGTCAGGAAGTTCAGATAAATATCAGCAGTTAATCATTGTTCCAAAACAAACGGTCTAGTCAGCTGATCTCCAATTATATCGCACCAAACATTCACCGAGAATCGATGTTGAAAGTTTCCTTCAACGATACCGTGGAGATTATCGGTGGACCACAAGTGGGAATTTCGTCTATTGTTAATTCCATCCCGAATGAATTATGCTTCATCACTAAACAGTATGCGATTACGAATTTGGCGATGCATAACCATCCACTGGCAAAATTGAACACATTTATCGTAATCATCCGGTTGAAAGGCATGCACACGTTGCAAATGATAGGGATACAAACCCTCATCATGTATGGTTCGTCATACACGCGATGCGGATTCACCAATTCGTCTAGAAATCCTTCGAACACTGGTAGTTGGGCTACGTTGTACTAGGTTCAGTATGCGCTCCTCCACAGCAACGGGCCGTCGTGCTACATGTTCTTGGTTACGTGGAACAATTGTCCCTGTTTCCCTTAATCTCTGGTGTGTGTCGCTAAACACTTGCCTGTTCGGTATTCGGCGGTTCGGAAAACGTTTTCGATATTCCTCAACTGCCGCTCTGCTGTTACCATCACAGAATCCATAAACGAAATGGATATCAGAGTATTCAGCGGGTGTGAATTGTTGATTCATTTTGATTGTTCACCTTAGCGCAACACAGTGTCTCGTACCACAGATCAGAACCAACTGAAAGAAACGGTTGGAAATAGTACCTATGTTGTATTAACTTTTTTACTCGATATCACCCCCAAATCACCCCAAAAAGTATGGCAGACCGGTTGTGAAACAACTTGTATATACGCAAGGGTTAATTGGTATTCCCAATCTTTCATCTACTCAACCGGTCAACTCTGGAACAACCTTCCTCTATGATCTCCAATCTTTCAAACGCATAGTATCCAGGCATCTTGAAAATTTTGGACCTTAATTTTGATTCTCTTTTCTTTCAACAGGGGAGGGGGGCGTTTTTACAGGCGTTCGCCCTTGGTCACTCCTTCCTGCACAATATATATATACTAGGTGAGGTACCCGGCGTTGCCCGGGATAAATTTCACAAACATACAAACAGACAAACAGACAGGCTCAGACAACAAACACAGGCCAAATTATATATAAGATATCCCCAAAAACCCTCACCCCCTCTTTATGCAATTTGGGGGCTAACCCCCTCCCCCATTACCCCCACCCCCTCCCCATTACCCCATCTACTCGACAAGACCAACCGACATTCATGAACTGAAACAGAGAATTCAAGCAGCTTTTGGTGAAATTACAGTCGAAATGCGACAAAAGGTGGCTTTGGAATACAGAGCAAGGCTGCCTATACTGATCGAAAATGGTGGAAATCACATTGAAGTTTATAACTAACCTTGTAAGTTTATAAAGGAAATTAAATTTATATCTAAAAAAAACTTTATGTATGTACCTATGTTGTGTATAAATTTTATTTGATTTGGTTAAAAAACAAAAAGGTTATAAGGATATTAAAACCGTCAGAGTTAAAAGGCCTACCCGGTAATATATATATATATATATATATATTATATATAGGGTGAACCAAATGTAGGTGGACAGTAAATGATAACGTTTATTTTGAGAATACATATTTAATTTTTTTGTATACTATAATACAAAATAAAATTTAAATAAATTTAGTTATAATATTTAATATAATATAACACAAACACCATAGTTATAATGAACACCATAGTTATAATATAATATAACACAAACCGTATTCAACCTACTGTCCACCTACTTTTGGTTCACCGTGTATATATATATATATATATATATGGGTGTAACTTCCTATTTTAAAACTCTTATTATTTTTAAAGTAAGAAGTTATTTTCAAACACTTACACATGCACTGAACCCTAACACCAAACACAAACACCTATCGACTGCATAAGGACAATCAATATTGAATGTCTGTCAATGCACAATACACGGAAGCAGAAGAGTTGTAATTCCTAAAAAACGCATCCTGTTTCCGTTGTTTGTATCAAAAATCATATTCAGCTTATCATTCTTCCTTTCTTTCTTTCGGATTCAAGCCATTTCCCTGTTTCATTGATAGAGAATTGCTTGCATTGTTATTTGTCACCAGAACAATTATTATAATTATTAATTTCAACTCACAGTTAAAGGGCTCATGCAAAGTTATTCACGGACAACTGAAAAAAAAAAATATATATATATAATTCCAATAAAGGTATATAATTATAACTATATATGTATATAAGGGTACTTACCCTTGTATATTGTATTTGTATATTCGCGCAACCCCCCCTTCCCATCCCCTTGTGACGTCATACACCATTCGCCGATCAATCTTCTTCCTTTAACCCCACCCCCGAAATCGTAGTTTCTCATATTTCTTCATATGGGATGGCTTGATAATTCACTGGGGAACAAATTTTAACTTTTTTTTGTTTCCACTGATTCCGAATATAGCCGTAGAATTTCTCTATCACCCAAGGTTACTGAGAAATTTGTATTTTAATATTTATTCAAAAAGTGTATAGAAGTTAGTAAAAATACTTCATAAAAATTATATTAGTGGCAGATTGGCATTTAAAATATTCTTCTTAAAACTTCTTTGTCACTGATTTTCTCTTGTAGTTTTCATTAGGAGCTTCTCGCATCAATGTCCAGCAGTAATCAGCTAACATTGCCGGATCCCACCTCCCTTGGTAGCGTTTCTCCATAGTAGCTATATCTTGGTGGAACCTTTCTCCATGCTCATCGCTTACGTCGCCGAGGTTTTCAGGGAAGAAATCTAAATGGGAGTGCAAGAAATGGATTTTTAGTGACATATTACATCCCAATAACCTATATGCTTCAATCATGTCCTGCACTATTTTTTCATAGTTAGAGGCTTTGATGTTCCCTAGAAAATTTGTGACAACATTCTTCATGGCCTCCCATGCCACTTTTTCTTTTCCTCTCAAGGCATCATCAAACTTTTGATCTTTCATGAGCTCTCTGATTTTGGGACCAACAAAGATCCCTTCTTTTATCTTTGCATCGCTAAGTCGTGAAAACTTTTTCTTCAAATATTTGAATGCCTCATCTTCCTTGTTCATTGCTTTGACAAAATTTTTCATGATGCCAAGTTTGATGTGAAGTGGCGGTAAGTATATTTTCTTGGGGTCAACTAAGGGTTCATGAGACACATTCTTCAGTCCTGGGATACATTTTTGACGAAGTGGCCAATCCTTTACAAAATAATGCGAATCTCTGGCTCTGCTGTCCCATTCACAAAGGAAGCAGCAGGACTTCGTATAACCGAGCTGCATTCCCAGAATAAGCGCGATGACTTTTAAATCCCCACATATATACCAACGAAACTGGTCATAATTAATCTGCTGAAGGATGAGTTTCATATTTTCGTAAGATTCCTTCATGTGGACAGCGTGCCCTACAGGAATGGAAGGGTATTTATTTCCATTGTGAAGTAGTACAACCTTGAGGCTTAGCTTCGAAGAGTCAATAAATAAACGCCAATCTTCAGATTTGTGCTCATGACCGAGAGCTAACAGCAGTCCATTTACATTATTACAGTAGCATAAACCACGTGACGAGGAGAAATACTGCATCAGATCTTTTTGGCGAGTGCGGAACGCCGATATGCTTGTATCTTTTGCCAGCAAATTCCATTCACGTAACCTGGAGCCCAATAATTCCGCTTTCTTTTTCGGAAGGTCCAAATCTCTCACGAGATCATTCAGCATAACCTGCGTTATCATACGTGATTTATTTGATTCAGGTTGCTGAAAGTCTGTATCTTTAGTGTCATCAATTTCCATTGGTTCAACTTCAGACTCTTCATCCAGTGTCCATGACTTTGGGGGAGTTGGAATTGGGTTATCATCGTCATGTAGTACTGGTCTCATGGCAGATGCAAGATTTGGGTATTGAATTTTATGTTTATTTTTGGCAGAGAATCCTGAAACGTTAGTCATACAAAAATAGCAATCCGTTAGGTGATCCTTGGGCTCTCTCCAAATCATTGGTATGGCAAATGGCATAGATTTGCGGGTACCTTTAATCCAACCCCTAAGAGTGACGGCACAGGAAATGCATGAGATATGAGGTGCCCAGGATTTGTCTTGGTCGCCTATCTTACATCCAAAATAAAGTTCGTAAGCCTTCTTCACGAGTGGGGTCATTGTCTTCCTCTGTGCCATTATGGTCAGTTCTCCACATACGTAGCAAAATGTATCTCTGGGATTAATACAGTTTCGATTCATGCTGGCGGAAAATTATTGAAATCACGGAAAACTTTTTGGAATGAAAAACCAATTTTTTCTACTATTAAAAATTTTAAAATTTGAGCAAAACTTGAAAAAAATTTCTTTCTTTTTATTAAAAATCTGTTTGTTTAAATAGCTATGTTTTTTTAATGCAAAAAATACTATTAAATATAGTTAACCTGGAAAAAAAAGAAAGTAAAATTAAATTAGTACACTTAATTTTAACTAATATTTTGGGAAAACTCTGAGTAAATGGAAATATTATTTTCTCGAAAACTATGGGTGATAGAAAAATTCTGAAACCATATTTGGAATCAGCATCAAAAGTTCTATAAGAAACACCAAATAGTTTTCAAGAAACAAAAATGTTGTTCCCTAGTGTTATTATTAATTTCAACTCACAGTTAAAGGGCTCATGCAAAGTTATTCACGGACAACTGAAATATATATATATATATATATATATATATATATATATATATATATATATATATATATATATATATATATATAATAGGCGGTTCTTGAACTGGTGCATTGGGCAGGCAGAATATTATATATATAATTCCAATAAAGGTATATAATTATAACTATATATGTATATAAGGGTACTTACCCTTGTATATTGTATTTGTATATTCGCGCAACCCCCCCCCCCCCCCCCGCTCCCATCCCCTTGTGACATCATATATCATTCGCCTATCAATCTTCTTCCTTTAACCCCGCCCCCCCAAATCGTAGTTTCTCATATTTCTTCAGAGGGGATGGCTTGATAATGAGCGTAAGCGTGCAAAATGTATCGTTTAGTAGGAAAGTCCGCGCGCTGACTATATGAACATTTACTCCGTGTTAAAAATGGTATATACCAAATCCGCCGCACTAGTTAAATTTATATTATACATTCAAGGTAGGCAGGGCGTTTTAGGGTTTAGAAATCATATGATATTGGATTAAGAGGGCGCGATCGACAGATTTTGTCTAATTGCGCTAATTTATATTGATATATTTATGCTTCTAAAGTTTGATATATATATATATAGGGTGTCCCATAAGTTCGGTCTCATAGAAAAATTTATTTTAAATTAAATTTACAAAAGTAATACATTAGAACAAAAACAAATGTTCAAACTGATGCCTTGTTTTGGGACCTTTTTTTTTTTTGTTGCACGCAATGGCTAATATGGAAGTGGGTTAAACTCGTGAGGGAAAGGCTCCGTTGGTTCTTGGATGTGCTATTTTAAATTTTATGGAAAGTACCAATATCACTGAAGAGAACAAAATATAATGATTTTCATTTTTCTGCATTTGAATAAGGCTTTTGATGTAATAGACCATAATACCGTATATTCTACTCGAAAACTAATTGTTATGGCTATCAGTGGTTCGTTTGAAAATTATTTGACCAATAGATATTAATTTGTATCAGTAAAAATTTCCTCTTCAACTGAACTGATTGCAAAATTTGTTGTACCCCAGGGCTCAGTCTTGGATCCACTGTTATTCTTATTATATATGATATAAATGACTTTCCACGCTTTACTGATATACTTAACTTCATAATGTTTGCGAATGATACAAAGAGACGCGAAGGTGTTAAGTCCGGTCCTATTCAAAGGAGTGACATAACGAAGGAGTGACATAACAAAGGAGTGACAAATCGGAGATAAAATTCAGAGGAGTGACATAACAAAGGAGTGACAAATCGGAGATAAAATTCAAAGGAGTGACACGAAAATACCAACAAAGAAGAAGAAAGAACAAATCCAGAGGGAAGAGAGGCTTGCAACGGTTAGGTTAGGTTAGGTTAGGTTAGGTTAGGTTAGGTTTCTAGTTTTTGAAATAAAATCTTAATTTTAACAATTCTAACAAATTTTGTTTTTTTAAATAAAATTTTAATAATTATACTCCTTTGAATTTTATCTCCGATTTGTCACTCCTTTGTTATGTCACTCCTTCGTTACGGTATTTATGTCACTCCTTTGTTATGTCACTCCTTTGAAATGCCACTCCTTCGATACAGACCCGTTAAGTCAGCTAAGGGCATATTTAAATAAGGATTTATCAAAGTAATGAAATGGTTGACCGGATCACCTGAAGATCAGGGCTCCCATGTATTCTTGTTTTTTGGTTTACAGTACCAAATGTAATAATAAATTAAATTGAATGCCCGGTTAGGTCAACTGTACGCCCTTGACGATTGGTTAGGTTAAATCGTGATATTTTCGTTAGTTTTAACGAAGATATCATTTGGTAATTGAGGCTGGGGGCTCTGATCTTCAGGTGATCCGGTTGACCGTCAATAAACTATTTCTAAATACCAGTAAAACAAACTTCATGATTTTTACTGATAAACGAAATGTGTATTTTGCTGAACTAAATGTTGATGAAATCGCTATAAAGAAATGTACTGCAACAAAATTTCATGGTGTATGTAATGCTAAACAAGAATTTCCAGTGGAATGACCAAGTAAATTATATCTCAAAAATTATTTCAAGGAGCGTTGTTATAATGTTTAAACTTAGACAGGTAGTCCCTAAACAAGTTTTATTAACTCTAAATCATACTCTTGTTCTTCCTTATATAACTACTGCATCCTTGTATAAGAAAATTCCGCTAACAACGCTTTAAGTAGTATCATTGTCATCATTAAGTGCATTCTTTAAAGAGTTGAAATTTATTAAAGATCAAAGATGTAATCAAATTGGATCATTTTATTTTTATTAATATATGAAAAAATTATTAAGGTACAGGAGATAAACATATATTTCGTAACTCGTCAAGAAATTCACTCATACCAGACGAGCAGCAAAACTAGTATTTTATCAATTTAAATTGTTTTCATCCCAAAATTCGCCTATTCTCACTGGATTGAAATTATGGAATTATTTAATTAACCACTGATCTTAAAAATATTACTAATGCAAAGACGTTTAAAAAAAGTTCAAATCTTTCTTAATAAAAGGATACTGGTAAAATCTTCGTATTAATGTCATTTAGAATTAAATTTATAATACCTTATTAATAGTGTATTACCTGTCTCATTTCTGATACTGAACTATCAGTTCTTTGTACAGTATTATACCATATCTATAGAATGACTTTTAAGATTTGATACACCTTTTTACATGATTAATTTCTCATATTTCAGCCATAAGTTCGTTTGTTTATTGTAAATTAATTAATACTCGTTATATACATTTACAATTTATTTATAATTTATAATTTATTTAAATAATATATTTATATCCATTTTTCTATGCTAATTAATATACTTTTTACTCATGATATTTACGTACTGTATATTACATTTGTATTTTTATTAAATTAAGTGTTTTATTTGTATTTTTAAACGTATGGAATATGAATATTTTATTTTTCTCTATCTCAGATTCATTTTAGAATCATATCTCTCTACTGCATTGGTTAAAAAATAACAAGGAACTCTCTGCAAAAGCCAGTAGGCCCACACCTGTCAATCTTCTGCCAATATCTCACACTCTCACTGAACATCAACCTGACACATCAAGGTCCCTGGTTACTGATAGGGATTGTACCTCTACAAAATCCACCGATAATGACCAGCGGCATGAATATGTGCTTTTTACTGAGCCTTATCAACTTAAGCTGATTTTTTTCCGAAACGCAGATTTGATAACCAACAACGTGGTTTTTCTTCGACATGGTATCAGGATTATCCATGGTTGCACTATATACGGGGCTCCAATAAACCTTAGCCCCCCCGCCCATGGCCTAAACCATTAGAGGTACAGTAAAACTAAATATACCTTACAAAAGAGAATTTAATCCTGCATTTAATGAGAAACAATTAAAACTTGGTGTTCCCGCCATTGGCTTCCAAGACAGCCTGAATTTGCTTTGGGTAGCTTGCCAAAAGTGACGTGAATAGATCTTGATCGTTACGCAAATTTGCTAAAACAGTTTCAATGTGTTGCGTCATTGTATCCTTCGAAAATCGATTTGCTGCAGGTTCTTGAAACAAGAGACATTCAACCTTGTCCTTTATAACTGATCCAATGTGTTCACAGACGTTCAGGTCAGGAGAATTTCCTGGCCATTCTTCATTTCCAAAGAAATCGATCTCATGGTTCCGCAACAACTGTTGAGTGGCTAATGCCTTAAAGCAGGGGGCCTTATCGTGCAGAAGTGTGACCTGATTGACATCCATAACATTGTTTGGGTTTCTTAGAAAAGGAATGACATGCTGGGATAGAATAATATCACGAAAATACTGTCCATCCCAACTCTGACCATTTGGCTTCAGCACCCACATGAGCTTCTTTGCAGTGAACAAAACAAACACACCAACACAGTCTGGACTTTTTAATAATTCGCGATAATGTTCATTGTCATCGATTTCATCTGGTGTTGTGGCCCACACTCGATCATTTTGGTAGTTAGGCCGACGTGTTACGTAAACAAAAAATTCATCGGAGACAGCTAAATGCATGAAATCATCCACATCCCAATCTTCAAGATAATGGGCAAACCACATTCTGTCATCGATGTTAAGTTGAGTTTTTCTTGGTTTTGGAAGTTCATGCCAAGGCTTTAAACCTTGCCTATGACGGTACAGTCGAATGATCTCACCACTAACGATCTTTCCTCTCAACACTTCGATCTCTCTAGAAAGTTTAGCATAACTGTCTTGCTGTTTTTCCGCTTACACGTATCGCTTTCAATGATGTCCTTTGTTTCCTGAGAGAGTGGCAAATTTGGGCGCCCAGATTTGGTTGTATCCATTTCACATTCATCCAAAGTTTTATTCCAATTTCTTTTGACGAAGTCCTCACTTCTTCGCAACTTTTTGGCAACCCATGAACGTGTTATAAAGGTGGCTCCAACATCACGAGCTTCCCGAAATGTTATTGCTCATATGCGATCTATCACACGTTGCCTCTCCGAATCACCAATTAATTGAGAAGCCATTATATTATCACTTTATCAGCTAGAGTAATTTTAGTACCTGCAATAAATAAAGAATTATATATTTTTATAATCACTAAAAGCTATTTCGATATAAGTAAACATGTAAGCTGCAAATGGGGGGTGCTAAGAATTTTTGGAACCCCTTACAGAAGGGGGTTTCAGTGCTTTGCTTTTATTGTGCTATTGCTTAACCTCTAAAAAAAGGAAAGCACTCCCAAAATGAAAACGTTGTCTATGGCTCTGTACTCGTGCTAAACTAGTCAAATGATTTAACCGTTAAGTTCACATAACATGTCTATTTATCATACATCCAGGCACTCCAATGCAACATTTTTTTTCGCTTTAAGGAGGAATTCCTATCATTCTGTCATTCTTCGTTTAAGAATGTGGCTCATTTTAAGTTGGAAAAACTACACGCCAATTCTTACAGTACAAATCGATGACCCTCATGGGGTTAGTACCCAGATAAATATAGACTTACGAACCGACTTCACTCCAGTGTCCGAAACCATTTTCTCGACTTGCGGACATCCAATACGTGACAATTAAAATTCTAAGGGAAATTAATTCATTGCAAAGAAATTAATGAGTAAAAACTAAACAAGGTACGTCAAAGGAGTGAAGTGGTTAATTAAGAACTATTATCAAATAATTACATGCCAGTTTCAGTACTTTAAGTATATACTGAAACTGAAGTACAGTAAGAAAGTCCTAATATTCAGATCCTGTTGCCTGAATGGGGATAACCCCCAGATATAAACCCCATGGAAAATTTATGGGAAATATTAAAAAGAAAAATAAATTCGAAAATAAAAACAAATAAAATGGATCTAATTTCGAGCCTAATTCAATCAAGTCTTGCATCATGATGAGAATCTCCGACATTAATGTCCCAAGTGTATCAAAAGTAAGCCTAAATTAAAGCTAAGGGATAGTGGTGACTGATGGAGTTGTTTAGCCACTTTCACAACATCTAAAGTCATTTGACGGAGGGGAACCTACAGCTTCATGTGCCATCCAAACCACAGGTTGCTACATAATCTGGACTCAAAAGACGGACCTCCATCCAAATACTACCAAGACCCAATGTCGTTTAACTTCACTGATATATATATATATATATTATATATATATATATATATATATATATATATATAAAGTAAAAAGTGAACAAATATAATGAGTAAAAAAATGTTATACACTATATTTAGGCAATAAATATATCATGCAAATATTTATGCATAAGTATATAGTATAACATTTTTTTTACTCATTATACTCGTATTTGTTCACTTTTTACTTTTAATTCTTTTAGCACTGATGATGGCAATTGAATTTCAGAAACGTCTGATTAATAAACATGTATCACCTTCTCGTCCTCTTATTCCTCACTAAGTTGCGGTTCCCCAAGAGCAAACCCTTCACTCAAGTATACATACATACATACATACATACATATATATATATATATGTGCCTCAGTGGTGTAGTGGTTAGCGTCGCTGACTACAAATCCATCGGCTCCGGGATCGAGACCCGGTGACTGCAGCCAGCGCGCAGCAAAACCCAGCTGTTCATCCTTCCACACAATAAAGAAAGTGGTTGGTAGATAAATGGGTACCCTGGGTGGCCTAGTGGTTAAGATGCTGGGCTGCTGGTGGGGTGTGGTTCTGATTCCACGTTAAACTGTAGGTCTAAGGTGGAGTGAAAAGCTTGACCTTCGTCAGAATGAACAATTCGGGCGGAAGCTAACCAAAGGAAGGTGTGTGTGTATATATATATATGATGAATAAAACCACGAAGGAAAGGAAACACAAAAAGGTGCTCAAGCGCTTTCGTCTTTTTGTGTTTCCTTTCCTTCGTGGTTTTATTCATCATAAATATTTTTCACGTGTTACTTTCGTGAAATAATTTTCATATATATATATATATATATATATATATATATATATATACTCGTGTACATGGGATAGACCTCAGAATGGTCCCCTGAGGTTTTTTATCACACACACACATACGTGTGTGGAACAAGGAACTCTTCTGGGAAAATTAAATCCACTATAGTCTGAATAAGTAATAGTAAATGACAGACACAATACTTTTTTCTTTTTCATGTTGTTAGCACGACGTGGGCAACGGGTCACTCGCAAAGAGGCCCCCAAAATATAGCTTCCCTCACCAGCTATCTGCAAAGCAGATAGGATCCAGCTTTGCAAAGCTACAGAATCCAGAGGTAAGAAGCGAGTGAGCATGCTATGAGAAATGAGATAAAAAGCTATTCTGTTACACATTACAATGTACAATTGTACATTTGACTGACGTGAGTAAACGGAGTAAATATTTGTTGTTTTTCCTTAAGCAATTAAAATTCACTGAAATTTATTTGAGTATTTGTTCTTATTTTTCACTTAATAATTTACTTAGAAGAGCAGAGATGGAATCAGCATCCCACACACCAGTGTTTCAACAACTGAAACAACATCCTTCTTCACATCAAGCTAGCCACATCCCCTCTTGCAGCAACTCTACACCAACAGCTTTCCATGCAGCAGCATCTACGCTTTCAAGTTCCCCATGCTATTCAGCAAGAAAAAAATTTGTAAGCACAAAGCATTCTAAGCAACATTGTATGTTTGGAACTCCTGAGAAGTTGCCTCATAATCTTTTGCCAAAAATGAATATATGAGTAGTGTCAGTAATTTGTTTCGTATATGTGCCTGTAAATGTAATTTAAAATCTCATACAAACATAGGAGGTAGTGATGACTGTGAAGAAATTCACATAGATTGCATATGTCGGAGAGATAAAAAAGTACCAAAAGAGGAATTACAGTTTGTACTTGATCAGAGGAGCGATCGTAAAATGTACATAGGTAGTGTAGATAAGAGATACAAGAGGAAGTTCTCAGAACCATAAGTAAAGAAAAGAAAACCATCAAGTGTTCCACTGAAGTTCAATCTTTCAGCTTAGAAAAAAATTCTTCAGATGAAGACAATGACAATGTGATTGTTAGAAAATCTAGAAGAGGAAGAGCTATTGTTGTCCCAAGACGATATGATGACTAAGCTGACTGATGCAACATTGCTTGTATATATTAAGTTAAGGTGTGTGTGTATATATATACAAAGGTGGGCAGGACCGAGTTCCAAAAGGACCGAACTGCAGGAACTCGGTCCTTTTTAAGGACCGTGAGCGGGAAAGTCGGTCCTTTTCTCAGTGAGGACCGAAATGAGGAGCGACGGTCCATTTTTAAGCAATTCCGGACGGTCCGGTCCGGACGGTCTTTTTTAGTGATTTTAGTGTGTTTAGTGATTATTGAAGTTCTAAAGAAGATGGATCGTTTCCTCCAGAAGACTCAGAAAGAGACAGACTGAACTGAAACTTGTTTCAACACCTGGAGGAGACGAAGAATCTACTGATGTTAGTGCTTGAAACCCTTCATCTTCAACAAGGACTCGTTCCCCAGCCCGGCGTTGAAGGACTTGTTCATCAAGTTTAACACGCCTATCCCATCCAGTGCCGCCGTGGAGAGGCTCTTCTCTTTGGGGAAGGACGTCTTCAAGCCGAAAAGGTCAGGGCTCAGTGACAGCCATTTTGAAATGCTAGTCTTCTTGAAGGGAAACTCAAGCATTTAACTTAATAACTTTTTTTCATCATTTATGTATTGTATTAATTATAATTTACGTTAATAAAATTAAAGATTTCCGGTGTCTTTAATTTCATTTTTCATTTTAATCAAATTTTTCACTTATATTATATATAAGGACCGAGGACCGAGTCGTTCCTTGGTCCTATCTTCAGAAAGGACCGTGACCGGGACCGTCGGTCCAGTTTGAGGCAAGGACCGGACCGTCGGTCCTTTTTGAGGCCCAGGTGCCCACCTTTGTGTATATATATATATATATATATCCATCTCATAATTGTAAGGTTGGTGAAAAATTCACTTAATTTAGAGCTAGCATTTTTGGCCTTTTGTGGCATCATTTTTTGGGGGCACTAGAGCGCCCTTTCTACTCGTTTGTTGAATGCGGCATTTACATGGCGTGGTCTTATAGAGAGCTCTCTTGCAATTCAGTTTGGTTGTTTAGATACGAGATTGTTGCAGCGTGCAATGGTGCAGGTTGTGTTGTTGTTACAAGGTTTAGAAAGAAGACCATAAATAGTACCCCTTTTGTTTTTCTGAATTTTATGCTACTGAGGCCTAAAGTAGGCCCACATCGAGTCAGTAACCCTGAAGTAGGACTTAATAGGACCTCCAAGTCCGTAAGTTTGTTTTAGTCTTGCTTAACTTAGGCTGTAAGTTAAAGTAGCCCCTCAGAGCTTCGCCGTTCAAGGCTCAGCTGGGATTCTGAACCCAATCAAATTAAATAAAATAACATGGTCTTTCGAACCGGATTCTAGCCCAAGACTGAGTCAGTGACTATTTTTCGGCAAAGTTCTGATTGTGCAAATTTTAGCCTAAGTTAGGCCTGGACGGGTTAAGCATAATTGAGTTAAGGTCCCAGGGTAGAAAGTTTGGTCGCCCAATTGCGAAACTTGGCCGCTAGACTGTCGTTGTTTTGGGCCTACATTTGGCTTTATTGCTCGTAGGCGAAGGTTGCAGACTTCAGTGCGCCAGTTACTTGGGTGGAGAATTTGGTATTCCAGACTGGTGATTGGTCAGTACCCCAACCAAGCGATTCAGTTTATTTGACAAAAGGCAAATTTTGAGTTTCGTCAGTTTGGCTTATTTGGCATTGAGCCCAGTTGTTTGTTTGCATTGAAGATGAATGCAGCTGAATTGAACAAGTTTAGAAAAAAGAGAAGGGCTTACAAAGATCTAATTACAAAAGTCATTGCCACTATACATTCTGCCATAGAGCAAGAGAATTTAAGCTTAGTGACTGCACAGCTTTCCATATTAGAAACTAAAAAGGTTGCTCTAAGCGAAGTAAATGTTAAAATTGAGGCTCTTATTGAAGAGGATGAGAGAGAAAATGAAATAATTTACTTTGAAGAGATTATTGATGACATAATTAAAGCATGCCACAGAGCAAAAGAGTTTAGCAGCTCAGTACAGCTGGAGACCAGGTCTAATAATGAAACACAGCCCTCAACAAACAGTGTTTGTGAAGTTAAGGTTAACTGATCTGCAGTTCAATTACCGAGGCTTGCACTCAAAACATTTTCTGGGAGTATTCAGGAATGGCAAGGATGGGCAGACAGTTTTTAGTCAACAGTTCATTCTAGTCAAGTGTTAAGTGTTGTGGAGAAGTTTAATTATTTGCAGTCCTTCTTGGAAGAGAAGGCAGCAAAGACAATAGCAGGATTAGCATTAACAGAGGCTAATTATAATGTGGCTTGGGATATATTAAAGAAACGGTTTTGTAAGCCAGATATTAATTAAAAGCCACATCCGCGAACTTTTAGCTATATCTCTTGTTAATAATCCCAATAGTGTCAAGGAGTTACGGCAGTTATATGATGAATTTGAAGTTAGAACTAGGATCCTGGACAACTTGGGTGTAGGAATGGAAAGGTATGGTGTAATGTTGGTCACTATACTGGAGTCTAAATTGCCTAGCTCAATTTTGCTTGAATTAAGTAGGGGACACTCTACAGAACGTGTGTACATCCCCCTTCAGCAGATGTTAAGCCTTTTAGGCACATAATTAGCAAAACGAGAGGAATTGAGTTTGCACAGTGAGATGTTAAACAAGGGGACAAAGGCAAGCACAGCACCAAAGTTTCTACAAAAAGGAATAGCCCAGGTACAGTGTCAACTCTACATGCATCCTCTGAGAATAAATTAAAGGGAATCAAGGAATGCATATTTTGCAAAGGCAACCACAAGTCATGTAAATGTGAAATGGATGAAGCCTTACCTGTTGAGGAGAGAAAGGACAGGGTAACTAAGTCCACAGTATGTTTTAAATGTTTTTTGAAAGGTCACAGAGCAAGGTTTTGTAAGTTTAAAATTTTGTGCAAAAAATGCCATGGCTGGCATCAGCCATTATTGTGTAAAAACTCCTAGTAGGCCTGCCCAAGAAATAGAGGCATCAGTGACACATGCCACCGCTATGAAAGGGAAGTAAGAGTAAAGGGCGTTATTGCAAACAGCTGCAGCATTATTAATTGGGGATGATGTAGAAGTTACTGTAAGAGTGTTGTTTGATAGTGGTAGCCAGTGTAGCTTATTAAGACCAGAATTTCCAGAAATTTGAAGTTTAAAGAACTTAAGAGGGAAAATTTAAGAATTTCTGGGTTTTGGGGTTCAGTTCAAACCCGAACCAAAGTTAAGAAGGTAGAAGTTCTGGTTAAGGGGTTGTTACCACAAAGTCCCACTATCAAGGTCCAAGCTGTAGAGACTGAGGAACTTTGTGCTCCAGTCACTACTTGTTTAGATGTGGCATATGTCCAAGAATTGCAAGTCAAAGGAATTAATTTGGGCAATAATAAGTTTGAAGGAACAGAAGATATTAGTCTTTTGATTGTAGCTGACTATTATTGGGACCAGGGGTGTAGTCGATGGGTAACGCGGTATAACGGCGTTATACTTCCTAAAATTTCAGTGAAGTAGCGTTATACTACCTACTGTAGTAGCCATAGCTGAATGCTGAGCACTTACGGACTTTTATCCACTATATGTAACTGTAGTATCTACTATATCACTATGAAACTGCATTATACCGTATACATACGACTGATACGAGTATTTATATGTGTTTTATTCAAATTAAAAGTAACTAGAGCATGTACTCTATTTGTAGTTTTATTTACTAAATATATATTTTTTATTTTCGAATTAACTTTTACTATTTTTATACAGTAATTGTTCTATGAAACGCTCTATTAAAGTTTTGCCTGTAGCGTTACCCTTCCTAAAATTTTAGAACTACACCACTGATTGGGATTTTATTACTGGTAACATTGTCCGCACATCTCAAGGTCCTGTAACTATTGAAAGTAAGCTAGGCTAGATGCTACATGGTAGCTATTGCAATGAAATGGAGGTTAAAGTTCTCTTTGTTAAGATTGAGGAGAACAGCCATGGTTTGGAAAGGCATTTGAAAGCCTTTTGGGAATTTGAATCCATTGGCATAAAGGACAAACAGGAGAAGCAGGCAAGTACAGTGAACAGGGATGTTTTAGAGCAATTTGAAAAAGGTATTGGGTTTAGAGATGGTTGCTATGAAGTTGGCCTCCCTTGGAAGGATTCTTGCAAACCCAGCTCAAACCTTCAACTAGCTAATAGGAGGTTGGAGACTTCATTGCACAGGTTAAGGAAAAATGAGTTGTTAAATGAATACAATGAGGCCATCCTAAGCTATGTAAAGGAGGGCTATGTTGAAAGGGTGCAAGGTGAGCTGGTGAGCCAGGAGGCACATTATCTGCCACACCATGCAGTGGTACGTTGAGACAAAACTACCACCAAACTGAGAGTAGTTTTTGATGGTTCAGCCAAGGTCCTTGAATGACTGTTTGGATGCTGGGCCAAATTTAAATGCAGATTTATTTTCCTTGTTACTGCGATTCAGGTTTGGTAGAGTAGCATTGACTGCAGATGTGAAGCAAGCATTTTTAGGATAAAGTTAAAACCAGAGGCCAGAGATGCAGTAAGGTATCTGTGGGTGGATACGAAAAAATTGTTGGAAAATGAACCCAAGGTTCAAGCATATAGAATGAAGTCAGTGTTGTTTGGCCTCAGCTCTAGTCCATTTCTTTTGGCAGCTACTATGCAGTACCATTTTAAGAAATATTCTGAAGTTTATCCTGATACTATTGAACACATAAGGCAAAAATTTTATGTTGATGATTTGCTGTGTTCAGTGGATAATACAGAAATGGCCAAACAGATATTCATGGAGGCGAGAGCTATAATGAGGAAGGCTGGCATGGAGCTTAGAAAATGGCAGACCAATCATTCTCAGTTGCAACAGTTTATGAGTCAGCCCTGTGTAGGACCTGATGCAACAGAAAGTATTGAGGATTCTGGTATTAAGGAGTTGTGGGCAATAGCCACAAAGGTGCTAGGCATTGTTTGGCAGCAAGGAGAGGATTTATTTACCTTCAATGGGAAATCTTCAGTAGAGCTGGCTGAGAATGAGACAAGGTGGACAAAACATACAGCTCTTAGTTTGATTTCGAAGGTCTTTGATCCTCTTGGATTCCTGGCTCCATTTGTGATAAAGTAAAAAATTTGGTTTCAGAGCCTCTGGGAAATTGGACTTGGTTGGGACCAAGAGTTCTACAGATCTACAGAAGCTAAGGCTAACAAAGACCCTAAGACCCACTCTAGGGTTAGCCTGAAAGAAAGAAGAGAGTAGGGGGTTGAAAGAAGAGAACAGAGAGTTAAAAGAAAAGAATAAGGGGTTAAGTAAGTAGCAAAACCTATCATTCGTGGGTTAACATTCATTCAGAAAAAGAGAGAGAAAGACTCACCATCATCATCCGCCGGCCACTGCCGACAAGTCGGAAAAATAGTCGAAGAGAATAGGAAAGGGATGAAAGATGAAAAAAAGTAAAATAAGAACGCTTACAAACCATACAAACAGTCTTAACTCAAAAAACAATGTCATACCATGCAAACTACAGACATGCAAGTACAGAGGATGAGAAAAGAAAAAAAAGTATGAAGAGTATAACAAAAAAGTGGGTTAGTTTACGCTACGCGCTAAGTTCGTGTTAGTCTAAGTGTTTTTTTGTTTTTTTAATAATATAATTTTATTGCTGGCATATCACACGCTGGCTTGTCACAAGCTGGCATTAATCGTCAACAGACTCAAACCTCGACCATTACCCCGAGAGCTCCTGTTGCTAATTGTTTTATTATTTTAAACGACGTTAATATTTTTAAAATACCTATCTAATTTATGTTATCGATTTTATTAACGATTTTGAAAACTTCAATAAGCTCCCCCCTTAATCTCCTAGTCTCGAGTGAATGCAAGTCTAACTCTTTAGTCCTATCTTCGTAAGACTTGTTGCGTAGTGACGGAATTAGTTTCGTGGCGAGACGCTGAACCCTTTCTAACCTATCAATATCCTCATGCAAATACGGGCACCAAAACTGAACAACTGAACGGCATATTCCAAGTGAGGCCTGACTAGGGACTTGTAAAGGGTCAATGTAATATTCTTCGATTTAAATTCGAAATTAATCGCTATGAAGCCTAACGTCCTATTAGCTTTTGCGCAAGACTCCAGGTACTGGTTCCTAACTTTTAAATCCTTAGATACGCGTCGCCTAAATCTACTTCCTCGTCAACGCTCGCTAACTCTCTATCGTCCATCGTGTACGTGTATTTATTGTCACGAGAACCTATATGCAAAACTTTACATTTGTCTACTTTAAATTGCATCTGCCACTTATCCGTCCACTCCATAATCCTATTTACATCGTCTTGGAGCCGATTTATATTGTCCACGTTAAGAACTTTACCGCCTATTTTAGTATCGTCGGCGAATTTTGACGCGTTACTAGTCAAGCCTACATTTATGTCGATAATGTAGATTACGAATAGCAATGGGACTAACACTAAACCCTGAGGGACACCGCTACCTACATCCAGCCACCCCGATTCACTACCATTAACAACGACCCTCTGTTTCCTGGCACGAAGCCATTCCTCTAACCCATGGGTCGGGGAACTTTTTTGGGTATTACCCAAAAATCTATTTGAGTAAAATGAAATTACCCCCAGACTTCAAAGTAAACAAAAACAAGCCAATTGCTCTTAAAATTGTTGCATATGGTATACAAAAAATTCAAATTCAAAAAATGTTTATTGGATCCATTATTATGGAGAAATAAAAAAAAGCCACACATGCTGGCATAAGAATAGCACACAAACAAAATTAGTAAAAAGGATTGAAGAACTGAAGAATTTCATTCAAAATATCTCCACATCAGGTTTTGGAAAAATGATGCTGTTTCATTTTTGATACAACAACATCAAAATCAGGACGTAAATTCGTAATATTCTAAAATTTAGAATAACGCCACATTTATGTAACAAAATAAAATAAAAATATACGAAAAAAATAGCACAAAGTGTCAAGCACTAAAGGCACCTCTTCGTTTCATGATACCATACACACGACTGAGGCTCTGAGGGAAGTGTCTCTCATACAGCACGCATTACCCCAAAAATTTTTAAATTTACCCCATTTGGGGTAATTTACCCCTGTTCCCCGACCACTGCGAGTCTAACCGGTTAGCTACCTGACCGCGTATACCGTGCGCTTTAACCTTCGCAATTAATCTTCTATGCGGAACTGTATGAACGCTTTTTTAAAGTCTAAAAAAATAACGTCAGCCGCTCTATGCCTATCGTATTCGCGCACTATTTCGTTATAAAACTCTAACAAATTAGTTAAACAAGATTTATGGCGTCGAAACCCATGCTGACTACTATTAATCAAATCGCGACTTTCCAAGTGATCGACGATACGATCCCTAACTAGGGATTCCAAAAGTTTACCGACAATTGACATTAAGCTAATAGGTCTATAATTGCTAGCTACTGTGCGGTCGCCTTTTTTAAAATTGGCGTAACTTTACCATATGGTGGTAAAGTGGAAATATTGATTCAAAGAATTGGCACATCTTGGAGACATTGAAATCCCAAGATGGTACTTTGGAGAGTTGAACAATAGTCAGATAATTTGGAGCTGCACATCTTTTGTGATGCAAGTGAGGAAGCCTATGCAACTTGCATTTATATAAGAGGCACATTCGAAGAGGAAGTAAGTTGCGGGTTGGTTGCTGCAAAGAGCAGAGAAACACCTTTGAAAAGGCTTTCTATTCCAAGATTGGATTTGATAGGTGCAGTCATTGTTCGTCGGCTTGCCGTTACAGTGCAAAACTCTTTGGGCCTTTATGAAATTCCAAGCTATTATTGGACAGACTCCACTATAGTTTGGCACTGGTTAAGAAGCCAGACAAGGAAATGGAAACCATTTGTTGCCAATAGGGTGGAGGAAATTCACACACACACAGATCCAAAGCAATGGAAGCATTGTCCAGGCACCCAAAACCCAGCTGATTTACCAACACGAGGAATTTCAGTGAAAGATCTTGCACAGTCAAGTTTGTGGTGAAATGAGCCAGAGTGGCTAAAACCTGGGAGTGAAAATTGGCCTTCTAATCAGCCTAATGTAGGAGAATGCCAGGCTCAAGAAGAATGGGTGAGTAAGATGAGAAAATGCACTGTGAACAGTTGTCAAGTTATGCAGCAGGACCCCATATTGAGGCTTGAGGACATTAGCAGTCTGAAAAGGTTGTTAAGAGTGACAGCATGGGTATATAGATTTACAGACAACATTAAGGGAGAAACAAGAAGGGAAGGAATTCTGAACAGTAAGGAGATTCAGCAAACCAAGCACTACTAGGTGGTATATGTGCAGAAGGAAAAATTTGGTGAAGAGAGAAAATTACTCATCAGCAGTCCATTACAGGTTCTACGAACACATTCTGTTCTCAAAGGCTTGGATGTGTTTTTGGATCAGGCTTTATTGAGAGTAGGAGGTAGACTACAGTTTTCTGGGTTTCCAGGGAAGAAAAGACATCCAATTTTGCTACCTTCTGTGGGGCACTTTGTGGAACTTTTGATCCTGGATACGCATCATAAGTTGTTACATGCTGGAGTTAGAGAAGTGATAATAGAGATTAGACAGCAGTTTTGGACTCCCGAAATTAGACAAGTAGTAAAACAGGTCTTGCATAGATGTGTGGTTTGCAAGCGTTGGAGTGCAAAGCCTTATCATGGAAAGGTGGCTCCACTTCCAAGAGAGCGGTGTGTCTGTACTGCCCCATTTGATGTAGCTGGAGTAGACTTTGTAGGTCCTGTCTATGTGTATGAGCAAGGAGAGTCTAACAAAAGTTATGTCTTTTCACATGTGCTACCACCAGAGCAATCCATTTGGAGTTTGGAGTTGGTAAGCAACTTAAGTAGTGATGTATTTCTTTTGGCCTTTAAAAGGTTTGTGAACAGAAGGGGTTTCCCAAATAAAATCATATCTGATAATGCAAAAATCTTCAAAAAGGCTGCAAAGGAACTTCAAGAAGTTTGGTCCTTGCTAAAAGAAAAGGGATTCCAATCCTACTTTTTACATCATGGGGTAAGTGGGAGTTTATTGTTGAGAGAGCACCATGGTGGGGGGGGGAAGGCTAGTAAGGAGTGTAAAGTGTCCATTAAAGAAATTTTTGTCTGATGCTCATTTGAGCAAAGAAGAATTCTGCACTGTTTTGTATGAAGTAGAAGCAATAGTGAACAGCAGGCCCATCACTTTTGTTTATAACACTAAGCAAGATGCAGAGCCATTGACACCAAATCATTTTCTCTGCGGTAAACGATTAACATCAAACCCCAGTTTGCCAGAAACCTTACAGCCTATTCAGAGCAGTCAAGAAAAGTTAACCAGAAGGTTCAAGTACCTTGAAGAGCTACAAGATCAGTTGTGGAAGAGGTGGCAGATGGAATACTTGCCAGAACTCAATTATTACCCATCAGGCAATGTAAAGGGCTCCAATGCAAATTGTGTGAAGGTCGGAGAAGTGGTAATGATTGGGGATGGAAGATCAAGGCAATGCTGGAAGCTTGGCATAATTGAAGAGTTCTTTGTTGGAAAGACAATTTAGTTAGGTTTGCACTGGTAAAGACTTCAGGAGGAAAATTAAAGACACCTATACAAAAACTCTATGCTTTAGAAATCAGCAAAAACATGGGTAGTCAAGATGAAGCATTTGGGTTACAGCCTCATGGAGAAGGCTTGACTAAACTTGCAGAAGGTAATGAAAACAATGCCTCTTCGGTGAGGAGTGTTAGAAAATCTAGAAGAGGAAGAGCCATTGTTATCCCAAGGCGATATGATGACTAAGCTGATTGATGCAACATTGCTTGTATATATTAAGTTAAGGTGTGTGTGTGTATATATATATATATATATATATATATATATATATATATATATATATCTATATATATATATATATATATATATAATTTGCTTTTGTTCCTACACTTAGTGTGAATAACTGTGTGAAGTATGGTTGGTCTACGGTGTCGTTAAGAGGTCGCTCAATCATGCATGACGTGTCTCACTAATGATTGATTACTATAGTATGACTAAATTTGGCTTCTTCTTTTGTAGGAATGTGTAGAAATGCCGCCGAAGCAATCAAAAACACGGTCTAGCAGTGAGGTGTGGTTACTAGGAAGGCGGAGGAGAAGTTAACTAGGCAGGACTCCCTACCAAGCTTCAAGTCCTCCGGAAATTCATGTTCCACCATCTGGAGGAGAGGAAGACAGAATATAACAGTGCGGTGATGACCATTGAGGCTTTGATCCCGTTTTGGAGAAAAGCAAACGTTCCAATGACGGATACCAGATACGCTGAGAAGAAGCTCCTGAAACTGTACGAGCAATACAAGGGGCTGAAGAAGAACCGCACAAAGAATTTCCCATCCTACAGAATGAAGGAGGACATATTTCGCGGAGACCTTGACGATGTGTTCGATCTTTCACGTCATGACGCCCTCGAGACCATGATGAATGAGGAGGACAAGAACTTCCTTGTCGCTCAGCTCGATAATCCCACTTCCTCCAGCTTTGGCCCGATTGACAAGAAATGGCTGACCAACAAACGAGAAGAGGATTCGGTGTGATGCGGAGATAAACCGAGAGGAGAAGGCCAAGCGCGAGGCGGATGCGAGATGGTCCCAGGGAGAACTGGAGGCTTCTAGTTCAAGCACATCTGAATCATCACATTCAGATACTGTAGTTTTTAAGGAGTCAGCACGAAAACGTTCCACTCCTAAGCGATTGAAGTCTGTGATCACGCCTGACATTTCCTTAGCCTTGGATTGCCACAACATCAGTGACAGGAAAGGAATGGCAGTGGTCGCAGCAACTATTAAATCGCTGGGGCACAACTTGGACGAAGTGTCAATCTCACGCAGCACCATTCGTCGCGTGAGACAATGAACACGTGAAGCGGTGTGCCGCGAAGATCAGGCCACTTTCAAGACCCATGAGCCCCTTCTCTTGCACT
Source organism: Bathynomus jamesi (assembly GCA_023014485.1). Classification (NCBI taxonomy): domain Eukaryota; kingdom Metazoa; phylum Arthropoda; class Malacostraca; order Isopoda; family Cirolanidae; genus Bathynomus; species Bathynomus jamesi. Next base: position 788,545 of record JAJOZX010000211.1, on the reverse strand, counting down.
GGGATAGTAAGCTGCTTACAGATATCTCCCATGGGTTAGAGGTGGTGGACCGTGTGGCTGTGATTGTAACCGGTAACGGGGAAGAGAAACTCCTTGGAGTGCCAATGATAGCTGCTGCAACTGGAGCATCTCAGGCTCAGGCGTGCCTGAAGCTTGTGGACGACTGGTCTTTGAGGGGCAACGTTCGAGGTCTTGTTTTTGATACAACTGCGTCCAACACGGGACTTCATGCTGGAGCTTGTACTCTCATTGAAAAGGAGTTGGGTATTGATCTGGTGTGGATTGCTTGCCGACACCACGTGGTAGAAATCGTCTTTGCTGCGGCCTTCGGTGCTTGTTTCGGAACATCCAGTGGACCTGAAATTGACCTATTCAAGCACTTCAAGCATCACTGGGTTTTCATTGATCGTAGCAAGTTCGAGAGTGCACCCGACAGCCTGTTCATTGAAACAGCAGAGCCGAGGAAGGAAATGGTCTCCTACTACAAGGAGGCTGTCAAGAAGAAGAGCCAGCGGGACGACTATGATGAACTGATGCTTCTCTGCCTCCTTTTCTTGGGAGGGAAGCTTGACGGTCCTGTGAGAATTCGAAGCCCTGGAGCCATGCACCATGCCCGATGGATCATTTCTCCCAGCCAGATAGCTCCTCTTGCTTTAACCAATGTGCTACTTTTTACGTCGAAGGATATTGCAAATATTTTTTTAAAATAATTCGAACTTTTGTATCTAAGATACGAGTCATACATATAAATGAAGAATCTGAATTACTAAATTTATAAATAACTTTGAAACCCTTATCATGCAGTTTACACGAAGGCAGCGCGTTCTCATGGTCACAACTTATCTGCAAACTAAAAGCTTAAACAAGTTCAGAATACCTTCGAACTGCAATTTCCCGATAGAGCTTCTCCAACTAAACATACAATTTTGAAGAATGTTCGGAAATACAAAGAAGAAGGAACGGTCCTCAATTTGAACAAAGGACGTTCAGGCCATCCGAAAACGGCAAGAACAGACGAGAACATTCAGCATGTTCGGCATTTATTAGAGAGACATCCAAAAGTGTCCACCAGGCGAAATGGTACAGAACTCTCACGCATGTCATTTCATCGAATAGTTCGTGAGGATTTGAATTTGTACCCATACAGAATGGAAATTCGACATCAACTCATTGAAGGAGATCTACCTCGCCGCCTAAGATTTGCCCAGTGGTTTCTTGAAAAACCAGAAAGATTCACGGAACAATTAGTGGTTGGAGATGAGGCGGCCTTTTTTATGAATGGTCTAGTGAACAGACGAACAGACAAATCTGCCGTCAGTATGCACCAAAAAATCATCCACCTGACAATCATATCTACGAAAAGAATAACTCTAGACAAAAACTGTCTCTCTGGGTAGGACTGTGCGGTAATGGAGCGGTAATTGGCCCGGTCTTTTACGATGGTAATCTAAATGGTGAAGCTTACCTAGAAATGATAGACCGAGAAATCCTTCCACAAATACGTATTACTTATGGAAACAGATTTAATCGTATTTGGTGGGTGCAAGACGGAGCTCCTGCTCACAGGAGAGTTATTGTGAAGGAACGCTTGCAGGAAGTCTTCCACCAAAGAGTAATTGCTACAGGCCATGACATTGAATGGCCTCCCAGAAGCCCTGACTTGACCCCGTGTGATTACTTTTTATGGGGTCATTTGAAAAATAGAGTATTTGCATCACAACCTATCAATTTAGATGATTTGAGGACTCGCATCACAGCTGAAACCAACTTGTTAAAAGACAGTCCAGATCTTATCAAAAGAGTGATGGGGAAGATGAGAGCTTGACTCCAGATTTGTATCGATAGGAATGGCGGTCATGTTGAAAGAAAACGAAACTAAGCATAACTTTTGCAATAAGGAATAAAGAAAAATCTGCTTTGTATCTTATTAAAATTATGTTAAAGTATCTATTATTATGTATTTGTCTTTTCATTACATCGATAGCACACATTATTTTTTCATTGACCAATTTTGCGCAATCCATTTTGTTGTACCCTTCAGTTAAAAGCAGATGCTTAAACACTAAATCGTTTAAACATGAATAAATTTGAACGTTAACAAAGAATAATTTGCTATATTAAATCAAACAAACAGATCCAAAATATCTCAATTTTTGGAGGAGTTAGTACAATCTAAAGTTGGGTGTACTTTTTTGTGGGACATATGGTACAGTATATCCATCTCATAATTGTAAGGTTGGTGAAAAATTCACTTAATTTAGAGCTAGCATTTTTGGGCTTCTGTGGCATCATTTTTTTGGGGCACTAGACCGCCCTTTCTACTCGTTTGTTGAATGCGGCACTTACAGGGCGTGGTTTTATAGAGAGCTCTCTTGCAATTCAGTTTGGTTGTTTAGATACGAGATTGTTGCATCGTGCAATGGTGCAGGTTGTGTTGTTGTTACAAGGTTTAGAAAGAAGACCATAAATAGTACCTCTCTTGTTTTTCTGAATTTTATGCTACTGAGGCCTAAAGTAGGCCCACATCGAGTCAGCAACTCTGAGGTAGGACCTAATAGGACCTCCAAGTCGGTAAGTTTGTTTTAGTCTAGCTTAACTTAGGCTATAAGTTAAAGTAACCCCTCTGAGCTTGGCCGTTCAAGGCTCAGCTGGGATTCTGAACCCAATCAAAATAAATAAAATAACAGGGAGAATGGAAACTGAAGACTGTGATTTTGAAAATATTGGAAGCCAAATGAGAATGTCTTTGCGGCATGTTGCAATGCAGGCAGATAGATTTGGTGTATCAGATCGTACTACTGCCGGCAGGCGGCGCGCAGCAAAACCCAGCTGTTCATCCTTCCACAAAATAAAAAAGTGGTTGATAGATAAATGGGTACCCTGGGTAGCCTAGTGGTTAAGATGCTGGGGTGCTGGTGGGGCGTGGTTCGGATTCCACGTTAAACTGTAGGTCTAAGGTGGGGTGAAAAGCTTGACCTTCGTCAGAATGAACAATTCGGTCGGAAGCATACCAAAGGTATATATATATATATATATATATATATATATATAGGGTGTGTGTGTATATATATATATATATATATATATATAGAGAGAGAGAGAGAGAGAGAGAGAGAGACTGTATATGAAAGAAAGTGAATCCCCCCAAAATAACTTCTTTACAATAATAGAGGGTGTTCAAAATTACCTAGTAAACTTTTATGTCTGTCGATCAGTAGTCGGACGTCGTGAACAATGTGTTCAAGTTAGTAGTATGCCCTCAAAAAGGATGAGTGCAGAGCAATTGCAATGTTGCTCAAATGTTGCAAGGTGCAAACCCCCCAGGGTACCAAAAAAAGGGGAATTCCTCCAGCAACCTGGGGGAGTCCACCTAACCTCTTTGGGGGAGAAGTTAGGACGGCCTCACCCCCCGAAAGGGGTATACTTAACCTAAGAGAGAGAGAGAGAGAGAGAGAGAGAGAGAGAGAGAGAGAGAGGAGACCATCCATCGTCCCCGAGACGCAGACGTATAAATGAGAGCTCAGGTAGTCTCACTTGGCTTAGAACTCGAAATCCGCCAGTTTGCTTAATCAGCCAGTTGGTTCACACAAACACTCCCCTATATATATATATACGCCCATAGATCCCCTACTATTACACACACACACACACAATATATATATATATATATATATATATATATATATATATATGCATGTAAAGCCCCAATAGCAAAATATATACGAGCATTTAGAATACCCACCACACAAAAAGAATACACAACCACAACCACCAATCGTCTAAGTATAGCTTGCCATCACCTAACCAAACCCAACTTACTCACGGCTTTTACTTACCAGCTCCTGAAAGACCGACAAGGTCTCTAAATACGATCCAATTAATAGACAAAGCTACTAAGCATAAGCAAGTACGTTTATGGGGCAAGGAGGTAGACGAACAAGATCTCAAAAAAGGGCAACGTTAATAGTTTTTCTATTAAGCTTCTCATGGTGGAACACCACGAGGCGAACTTGACGTTGGGTGGGCGATCTTTTAAACAAAAAATCGAATATGATAAACTAAGTTTAATACAAAAACAAAATTCCACCTTAATATACAAATTTATCCTTAAATTATAAATAAAAAGCATTAATATGATTTTTAAAACAAAATAGAAATTAAATTAGGGGTAACTATTTCATTTCTCGTCTTTCACCCAATTATTGTGTTTCAATACAAATTTGTCTTTAAGACACTAATATATTTTTAAACCTTATTACAAAAAATATTAATATAACGTTATATTGAAAATAGATTGTATTTCGGGGTAACTATTTCATTTCTCGTCTTTCGCCCATTTATTGTGTTTCAATACAAATTTGTATTTAAGACACCACTATATCTTTAAACCTTATTACAAAAAAATATTAATATAACTTTATATTAAAAATAGATTGTATTTCGGGGTAACTGTTTCATTTCTCGTCTTTCGCCCTATTTCGGGGTAACTTATTAATTTTTCCTCTTTTATCTAATTATTTTGTTTCAATATAAATTTATCTTTAAGGCACAAATATATCTTTTAATCTTATTACAAAAAAAAATATTAATATAACTTTATAATAAAAATAGATTCTTTTTTGGGGTAACTTATTAATTTTTCCTTTTTTACACAACGATTTTGTTTCAATACAAATTTATCTTTAAGACACAATTATATCCTTAAACTATAACATAAAAACGTTAATATAATTTTTAAAACAAAATAGATTCTATCTGTGGAATGAATAAGTCATATTTGGTAAGGACACGCCCCCAGAATTCGCGGCTCGTCCAATTACAACCCAATGGCGGGCCATGAGAACGAATCCAGGATCTCTGGTTGGCGGAAAGTCTCGCTCTCACACAGGAAACTCGCGAATCGAATAGTGGAGGGTTCTGAGGGTGGGGCCAATCGGGGTCACGTACATAAAAGGGAACATTTTCAGCTGGATCCCACAACAGTGATTTTTATTAACGAGTAACTACACATTCTCTCATCATGGACACTTCCAGTCAGACACATCAGCTTTACTGCTCCCCTCAGATCTTTGAAGACGGGGACCTCTCTGCAGGGGCTACGCTCCATCTTTTTGCAGCGGTCGATGGAGGAAACCTCTCCACACAAAACGTTGCAGAAATTTGTGATGGCGGTGAAGAAGCAGCGGATGAAGATGCCACTGAGATGTAAGTAGAAGTAATTACGTAATAAATTAAAAACTAGCTTGTGATTAAACGTCATTCTCAGGCTATATACATCGTATAATTCAGTGCTTAACCCTTGCAAGTGTTGACTAGTTTTATAAAAAGCTATAATAAACGCATTTTGAAGTGAAAGGATATCTGCCCAGGGGTTCAAGACTGTGACGGTTGGCGGGGCTTAGTAGCCTAGCTAATAGCCTTTCCTGAGAATGTTATTTAGACTGAATTTTATTATGCGATGAAGGTGTCCTTTGAAAGTGAAATTTTATTATGTGCTTGTATCCCTCGGTAGAGTTTTGTAAAATTATAAAATTAGTTTAAGCTCACTGCAAGGCCTCCTTTACATGTTTACTACAGGGTACTGTGCTAGGCTTTCTGTTGTTATTTATATATATATATATATATATATATATATATATTATATAATATATATATGCATGCTCCTTAGGCTCTGTGTATATTTTGTTGAAAACATGGAATTTAATTAAGGATTCAATGTGATGAATCGTTAATTGTTTAATATCTGCCAGGTGTTCGATACTCTGTGACGGTGCTTAGTCATCCTTCCACACAATATGGTCATTATTAGAAAAATGTATGAACTAATCAAGTTAATTTCCTTCTCATTAAAGGTCCGACGAGGATCTGACACGTGTTATAGCTACTTTTCGTGACAGTTTTGAAGAAATGCAAATAACCGAGAGTGATTTGGAGGTTTTACAGCGCAGCCAACCCAGTGACCTGAATACGGAGCTCGAAGTATTGGCTCACATCCGGTCCAACGATTGCCATGTCGTCGGGGAACTAATGTAAACTTTTTTTGGTTAAGAACAAGACAGTGTATTTTCATTAATTTATTAAATGATAGAAATCATGTTTTATAAATTAGTACAATTCAGCTTAAATTAGTTACAGACTTAGCATCCAATAAATAAGCTACAGAGCACAAGATTAACATTATTGGGGACATCTTATATTTTACATAATATTGTTGCAATTATACATTTTAAATATACGAGTGAAACTTTACACAATACATCAATTGCGCACAAATGGGAACCTTTTTTTTATCTGCATGCATACCAATTCATCATTCAGCTCAGTGTGACACGGGTCGAATAATTAAAAAAAAATTATAAATTCCCTTCCACGTGACATGTGCAAGAGAAATGAAAGGCAGTACATGCCGCAAGTATTAATAAATATCCTTGTAATTGCTAAGGATTCCAGACAGTTTCGGGGAATGCAACTGTTCGAGAAATTTTACAATAACAGAATCACTCCAGAGGCGAGTCCCGAGTGAGTTAAAAAAAGTACATTCTTTCCCTATTTTTAAAATAGATGGCCAACCAATGAATCATTTCGTCACCAACAATGTCCATATTTACAATAATTCCCCCGCATTTTCTCTTAGTTAGCAATTTCAATGTTTCATTCTTGGCAAACACTGATAAATTTGGAGCGTGTGATTCGGTCACTATTCACTACTCTGAAGTGTATTCGCATCCATTTTAAAAGTCAGTGACTGCACTCCTGAGGCGGTCAACCTCAATTAGGGCTTGTGACTCGAGGTATACTAGTACACTAACAGGCCAGGCGTGTCTATCGGGTTGGCGGATTCCAATCTGACTGAGATGTTCCCACTTTGTTGTGGACTTAAGTGTGTATTTACACTAGCAGATAAGTCAGGAGTGATGTCAAACGGTTAAGGGTTAAATTGATCGAGGAATTCTTTCTGCTTTACCCCATTCCCGAGATCATCACAAGCACCTGCAATATGGGCCAGATTACTATAAGCTCTTGCGCAAAGTGGGAACACAGCGTCTGATGAGTAGTCCGTATCCATAGTCTCGCATAACGCAACGCCATTGACGTCTAGAGTTATATTTTTAAGGCCGGAATTCTTGAATTTAAAGGCGTTCTTTTTATATTTTCCATTCGCCGAAGCGTGATCCTGCATTCCAATTAATAGCCTCTTAGGTAGAACTCCCAGGGCCATGTTTTCTACCTGCTTCGAGGCCAACCCTGCGGGCTCTGTGTATAGTTTGATCTGTACCCTGTTAAATGGGTATTTTACTGTGGTATGTAGTAAATTTTTTCAATTTCTATATATTTTTGTGAACTTAGTTTCACTCGCCGTACGCGCAGATATGTTTCCATAACATGAACCACAACGGGTTTTGCGCCCTCTTTTTGATCAGCTCCCAGATTTATGCAGATCTCAGGATTCGTGCGGGTGAGCTTTGTTTTCATATCCACCCCATTCATAAGCAGTTTCTCATAATGTGAATTCTGTATGCAGGCGTCCAAAACATTCGTATATCTTCTTTTTAGAATTTGTAAATGTGTCCTTTATACCACTTGCGTCTTTAGTCTGATAATATCTCTTGGCAGTTAAAAAGGTATCCTTCGCTTCTTTTGAAAAGTTTAGGACATTTTTCAGATAGGCTCGTAGGTGATAATAACCTGCCGAGATGTTGACCTGATTTATATATACACATCACACTGGCTGAATATGGAGTGTAGAAAGTTTGTTTCGGGAAATACAACCTATTTATCATCGCAGTCCGTTCCATCTGAATGGGCTATACGTAGTTTAGCGTACATGTGCATGCAGCTTGGATAAAAAAAGTAAGGGCTTGAGCTGGGTATCACGAATTCTATAGGGGCTCTCGGGGAAATGATTGTGGTTAATGGGTTAATTGTAATAAAGTCACTGTGCTCAATAGAAACTTGTGTTGGGAGCATATCAAAGAGGGACAGCTCCGATTTACAACATTGTGAGCTACACGGATGGATGAAGCGTGCCATGACGAGTCAGAAATAGTGCCACCTCTCTCGACAAGTAGTAATCAGCCCATGATTCGTGAGAGCAATGTCCTTAGCTTATATCAGTTAAAAAAATGATCAACCATAGGTTTCATTCGCTTAGAACACTTCTTTTTTTATATCCTTTTAGGTTTAATGCCACGTGTTGGTAACCCCTTCTTCCGGACAGCCCTCTTCTCGCCACCACTCATTTTTCTCTTTGCATCCCGCCATTGTCTTCTACCGTGTTAAAACCTGATTGTAACGCTTTCCTCCAGAGCCAGAGGTATCTGGCGCCCCTCTTCAGCAATGGAACAGCCGTGCGTAGTATAGTTGAAAAAATGGATCCAAGCCCACTCCCACGCTGATATCTCACCCCTCGATAGACTGTGAAAAACCTTCGGGTCATTATAACTCAGTGCGACGAAAGTGCAGCTTCACTGTTAAGCTCCCATCACCGAATGGGAAATTTTTTCCATCAATCGTTCTTATATATATTGAGATATTGGTTAATAGATTAGTCGCAACATTCACATAATGGGACTTGCATATGTAATGCTCAAGCTCTTCCCTCTATGGTTGGGAATATGTGCAATGCGCAGCAGACGCGCCTGGGTATCCCCAACAAATTGATGCTCCACGATATTGCTGTAAATAGAGCACATGTCTGGGGATGGATAGCAATCACCCAGTTTCTCCAATTTCAACTGATACATTAAGCTGGAAAAGTCATGTTGTGCCTCGTGAAAGACATCTCTTTGGAGCGCTACTCCATATCGGCCCTAGGTTATAATTTTGAACAGTCCTCTGTCTTTAATATTTCTATTATCCTGTGATTTTAGTGTCAGAGCATGTGCAGGGGTTTCTTTGTTTACGATTTCTAAATGAGCCGTAAGATTTGAGCTTTTTAAACTTTCGTTTAAGTCTTTCACAACATCCTCGGCCGCCCCATAACGACCCGGGCCTAGTGTTACTACTGTAGTGTAATGCAGTGGCTCCCCACTCCGGGCGGCACGCATGGTTCTATCCCTAATTACCCCGGCCTTTTCACACTCATCACCATCTCTAAGAACCGTAAAAACGGGTTCTTTATAATCAGTACTTAAGAAGCTGGTGGATAGCTGAATTTCGCATATCCCCACCTCATACGAATCACGTTCCAATTCAATGGGCCCATGGAGTTCTGTTACAAAGTTGGCCAGGATGTTAAGATGTACAGACAGAGAAGAGGACGGGAGTGTAACATGGAAGTGGTTAGGCGCCATGTTGCATACTATTTAAGCTTCATTATTGCAGCAGCTTTTATATAGGTGTTAAGCTTTCTGGGTACTCTAGCCATTTCACCAGGTACATTTTTCTCTTTCCTGAACCTTTGCTGCCTAAAATTTTTTCAATTTTAAGCACATTTTTTCCTAAATCAAATGTCACTTTCTGTAGCTCCTCGCCATAAAAGCCTCCTGCAATTTCTTCCCCATTCAAATCTTCAACGTAATACAGCATTATCTCACCTTTAGGTCTCATAGCCCTAACTTTAAAAATTTCACGTGTCCATCCTTGCTCAAATCTCTTCGCGAATTTATTTCCTGAACGCGATAGCCCGACATAATCATTGATTTGAAACGTGTAGAGTGTGATGGTGCTCTACGAATATCTCTTCTGACCTCACGCTCTGTGTGCGTACCTCTTTCTAAAATCTCGTTAGGTGTTGTCCCAATCATGCGATGGTGTGAACGGTTGTATGATGAGGCCAATGATTCCAGAATGTGTATATATCTGTTTTTATGTGTAAAATAGCGATGCATGCGTTCCTCTATGGTACGTTGAACTCGTTCAGCTAAAGAGGCCTTATGTATAGAATTGCTAGTGTAGTAACTGATATTAAACTCTAACATGTTCTGAAAAGTTCGGCCTATAAATTCTTTCCTCATATCCGTACAAAATAGCCAGGAACCCTGTTTTCTTTCAACATAAGCGTTTTGGTAGCTTTTGCAACTGTTTCAGGCGATTTATTTTTCAGAGGAATTAGCCACAGATATCTACAGAATACATCTATTATGAGTAGGATGTAGCTATAGCCATCATTATATACTGAATATCTTTGCATGTCTGTTAAATCCGCTTGCCAAATAGAGTCACTCGAAGCCGCTGTTGTCCTGGCTGGTTTAAACCTTTTTCTCACAGGCTTATGAAGTGTATAAGCATCCTGCGCCCGCAAAAACTTCTCAACATCTTTTTCCCTATTCCATCATTGTAAACACCTCTGTACAGTCTATCAACACCGCCATAGGAGGCGCGGTTAGAAATGTCATAATAGCGTTTTCTTAATATGTTAGCCATTTGCGTATTTTAGAGACACGTGGATAGGGTTGGCCGTTGTTGTTTGGTCTCTTCTTTCTCCTCTTCAGAGATGCTACCATTGGGGCTGATGGCGTACTTAGTTGTGACACATGCGAGACTTGCTCCAAGTCTTTTAACCTATTCAGATTTCCTATCAATGTTTTGGGGACATTTATTTGTTGTAGTCTTGCTTTAATATGCTTCCATCCTGATGGTGAGGGGCCGAGGGCCTGTCCCACTTTCTCACCAGATCACGGACAATGTCGTCGATATTGGATCCCTGTACCCTTGTTCCCTCAACAAGGGATGTGGCCTGTATCGGTCCACTGTATGATGGGGTCCTCACTCAATAGATTATAAAGACGTAAGCCTTCATTCCTCACTGTATGTGGGAGACTGCTTTTTAACACATGTTCGATATGTTGCGTTTCGTTATTCTTTGGTTGGTCATCCTCAACGTCGGCCCCAGGTCCTATGTCGCCATGCTCATCGTTGCCCGAGCTGTGCTTAATAACCACTGGGATCTCTGGCGGATTCTTATAATCTTCGTACTCATGAACAAATTTCTGCATAGCCTCTTGGTACGACATCCTTTTCTCATTAGATGACTTTTCACTCTTTAATAGGTATATCAATTCGCTTTCCATTCTTTTAAGCCTGCTTTTACGGGGTTCTAGAACCGTGTCTGAACTCTTTGAACTTTGCAGTGAAGCAGACACCTCGTGCGGAATCACTACCACTTTCTTCATTATATTAATCTAGTCAGTAAAGGTCCCAAAACTGAAAATAAGATGGGGAGGAATGATCCCCCTCTTTGTACAATAATTCACTTTTTCTTCCCTACAGTTTGACTCCTACAAGCGAGCGTACGTATTGTGTTCTTGTAACGACGTAGGCGAGACTTCTGAGGGATTTCATTGGTACATTACATTTTATAACATTAAGACAGATTTCACAGATGCATTTTAAAAAGTTAGGGTCGATATTTTTAATAAACATCTGCTGCAATGCTCGGGGCAATCGATGATAGATTTTTATTAATTCATGGTATTTCTTTAGCCTATTTGGCATTCTGGAATATACACCATTTCAGGCTCTTTGGGAGTATATTTGTCCTTAGAAGCACCCTAAACTTGTTTCGCGGGTAAAGGTCACAAAGCAAATATCTGTAACGTTAACGTGTAGCTTCTTTATAAACTTCCAAAAACTCCTCACGCTGATTCGGGAACATTTGATTGGCTAATACCCAGTGGCGACTGGCGTATAGGAGCGATGGAGCGGTCGCTCCCCCTTGCTTGAAACGATAAATATTAATTTAACAGATAAAAAATATATTAATTTTAAGATATTAAAATAAATATTCTTGAAATATATTTTAAAAATTCATGTGGCATATCATGATTCATGAGGCATTTTGAGTAAGCCTTCATACAGTACATAATATTCTAAACTTATAGCATAGCTTCAAATAGCGTACCGCTGTTTGAATACAAAATAATATTGCAGCCGAATGGAGCGATAGATTTTTCGCTCAAGTAAATATAAATTATATTTTACTGTTGTAATGAAAATATAAGTACAATCGCGAATTTTTTTTATAATAACTTTATTTTTACTAATAGTTACTTCAGTAATAATGATATAGCCATTTATATGTATTTTATTAAAATTATTACTTATTTGTAATTAACTAGAATTGTACGTCTGGCATAGCCGCATATGTTAATACAAGTACAGTACTCTTGTGAGCGGCAGTTGGATTCGCACTAGCCTATTGTGAGTCCGTGTTGTCGTACAGTGGTACATTATTATAGTCAAATTTATTATAGTCAAATTTATTCAACAATTATTTTTATATTTTATTAAAATATTTTTTAATACAAATTTATGGCTTCTTTTGACATATAAGTACCGTACGGAAGCAGCATGTGATTGTTTATGTACTACAATTCTAAAAATTATAAATTTTATGAAATCGCACCCCCATACATTTATACCACGAGTCGCCACTGCTAATACCCCAATTTGTGACACATCTCTACGTTGCGCGAATATGACTAGATATTGTGTATTTAACGACACATCGCGCATGTGTCTATTTTTGAAAAATAGATTCTGATTGATGAAGAATACGCTTATGTTAAGATGGTGGGAGAACACTGTAAATGTCTCGGCAAACGTTTTATCCATTTCCAACATGAGATCGTCAATTACAATGACTGTATGCGCATTTCCCTTTAACGAATTAACGTCATATACGCCTTTGTGAAACAAAGTATCATCTTGGTACTCGTTGAACACTGACTGGTACGTCGAATAGCACCATATTACTTTATGCATAAATTTTGAGAACATCTCCCCCTTATTTTTAATGATTTTAAGCATAAACACAGCTTTACCACATCCTGTAGGGCCAGAGATAATACACGTGGACGGGCTCGTGAACCTGAATCTTTTTACAAATTCCCTCTCCAACACGTCACACCCCTAAGTGGAACATTTACAAAATATAATAAAAATTTAAGTGATGCTCCTTATATTCTTGTTTTTCTTCTTCCACAGAACCGTGAATGACGACGAGGTACAGCATCATGTCCCGATCGTCGATATTACGGACGACCCCTATGACAGTGTAGTTGTTGTCAGACTCCAACCCCGCTGACGAACCCTCACCAGCGACACCTGTAACTCCACCACTTGGCAGTTCAAAGCGGAGGCACGATGATGAAGAACCTTCCACGTCAAGTATAAAACGTGCCAGGAGTGCACCGGTTGCTAGACCCCCAGTAATAGAGTCCCAACCCTCTACGTCTTACGACACAACCTCCACGCTAGCTCCCTCCTCAATTAAAGTTGTACCCCCTTATTCCTGTTCAGTTCCGGGTGCATCCTCCATATCAGCAGCTTCTCGCTCTGTAGAGGAAGGTATAACGTTCGAACTGCTGCGCACCGCTAACCCCACCCCGGCCCTGACTAGAAATCGGTATATAATCAAGGTTGACCCTGGAACCCTATATAGCAACGGTGTTGAACACGGACTGCGACGGATAGTTCAACGTATTGTAGAGTTTGCCTTTCAGAACCACGACGAACGTGAAGTCAGAACGCGGCTGTCCTTCGGGTTCGGGTCAGATGACGGGGATGTAGATGATTTTTGGGTAGTAATACCATTCAGACGCTTGGCCGATGCAGACATAGAATATATCTTGGGCCGTATAATGCAGGCATCTCAAAGTAGGACAGCCTTCAATATGGACAACTTCACGGTAGATATTGACAGAGTATTCCTGGTTGCGGGTCATAGTGCCACACCTTATACTCTTAATTTCAATTCTCCGGTTATTTACCTAAAGCATATAAACGCCGAGGGTGGTTGCGGCTTTATAGCAGTAGTCTTAGCCCATATGTTTACTGTACTAAATACCTAGGTCAAAAAAATTTGGTTGCCTACGGTTGTGCAGCGTGCCCGTAAACTGGCTTCAGATTGCAAGCTTGAGTTTGAGTGTAATATGGGTCCTGAAATGCGGAGAAGGGTAGAGCCGGAAATGAATGTTCGTATAGTTGCATTTGGAATGGATGATCATCGTAGGACTGTGTATGTTTTTAAAAGCTGTGTGCGAGATCGTACAAGACTCTACTTACTTTAGGATTGTCAGGAACAACGTATCTCCCCATCCGTAATATAAGGGCTCTTTACGCTAGTTATGATAAAAGTCGAAAATATGGAAGGCATCATGATTTGTGTAAGGGATGTCTCGAATTTGCGGATGATATAGTGAAACATTGTAAGAAATGCCACATGGGATGTGTGCAGTGTAAAAGCTCCAAATGTGAAAGTCGTGTAGTTGAAGCTAAGAAGAGGGAATGTAATGTGTGTAGACGTACATTTTTCAATAATAAATTATTTGAGCTCCATAAGTCAATTGGCACTTGCAGGAAAATGAGAATCTGTGAATGTGGTATGTTTCACACAATGGATAATTGGGGTAAGTTTGAACATAAAACTACGAAGGGTGGCGACCCCGTCGTGGCCCCGCCTCAGGAGGCGCTGAGTGGACTTCGTGGGAGCAGCGCACCCTTGAGGCAGAAGCGCTTTAAGGTAAATTTAAGGTCGTACCTTACCTTAAGGTAAGGTAAGGTACGATGAAATTCACTGTTCTACATGTCATGAAAAATATAAGGCGGACGAAATAAAGCGTGTATGTTATATGAAAGATGCTAAGCATAAAAATAAACCCTGTAGAACCGTGTACTACGATATAGAAACTTACACAAGCCCTGAAACCAAAGAGGTTATCCCACATCTACTCGTAAGCCAGACTATCTGCGATGAGTGCATGGAGATTGAGTGTGATCAGTGTCACAAATGTGGTAAACGGACAAACATTTTTAAAACGAATGCACACGACAGCCCTGTGAAACTCTTTGTGTCCTACATTGTCAAGTTAGCGGACAAGTTAAAAATAATGACTGTGTATATTCTTGCCCATAACGGGGAAAAATTTGACACACAGTTCCTTTATAAGGAACTGCTTGAACACGAGTCATCGGAGATATTTACAGGCGACCCCTTGAAAATGGGAAACAAACTTATACAAATGCAGATAAGAGGTAATGTTCAGTTTAAAGATACTTTATTATTCACACCTTGTAAACTAGCTAAGCTACCCAAGGTGATGGGTGTAGCCATTGAAGTTTCAAAAGGGTATTTCCCTTATACTTTCCTCACTAGCGACACTTTAAGTTACGTAGGACTACCTCCCCCAAACAATACTTTAACTACGCCAACATGAGTGATAGTGAGCGTGAAGATTTTGACCGCTACTGCTACTACAACAGTTTTAATGAGGCTAATCCTTACAATATAACTGATGAATGTGAGTGTTATTGCGTGAATGATGTGCACGTGCTTAGAGTATGTTTCCAGACCTTTAGAAGGATGTACATAGACCGTTTCAACTGTGATCCGCTGCAAGTAGCAACCACAATCGCATCATTGTGCTTTACTGTGTTCAAGAACAATTTCATGCCTAAAGACACCTTAGCCGTCATTTACAGAAACAACCCTCGCAGTTATGGGCACAAGGCTATTTACTGGTCCATACACATGCAGCAGCAGACCGGAGTATACATAAAACACGCCCGCAACATGGGAGAAGTACCCATTAAGGTCAATGGTCGTGTTTTTTGGGTTGATGGTCTAAGCGAAGACCGTGCCACTGGTGAGAAGACTGTGTACTCCTTTAACAGTTGCTGGTGGCATGGATACCCACGTCCTGAGTGTGGAATCGCCGGAGATATCCACGGTAGATCTCCTGCCGATAGTTTTGCATGGACCGGCACCCGCGATCAGATTATAGGCACCTAATTCACTCACAAGATCTTGTGGGAGCGAGCATGAGTATGATGCACGGATGGAAACAGATGGACAGTACTGTGAAGAAATAAACCCGATCAAGCGCTCAATGGTGTTGGATCCTCTCAAATGCGGTGATAGCTTGTTCGGAGGGCGTACAAATCCCTTCAAGCTATACTTTCCGCCTACGGAGGGCGTGAAACTCCATTACTACGACTTCTGTTCTTTATATCCCTACGTGATGAAGAACAATCCGTACCCCGTAGGTGCACCTGAAAAACTGGTGGGACCTGACCTGCCCACCATCGAGGTGTTCTCAACAAATTTGAACAAGTACTATTTCGGTCTTTCTTTTGTAGACGTGCTCCCCCTTGCGATTTATGGATGCCGATCTTACCCGTCGTTATACAGGGTGTCCCATAAGTCCGGCATCATAGGAGAAATTCATATTTTTCTATTTCTACAAACCATAATTCATATTTTTCTCTTTCTACAGGCCATTATGTCTGTGAGCAAGGAAGAACGAATCCAGATAATTCTACTCATAGGAAATCGGAGTCAAAGAGAGGCCGCTGCTGAATGTAACAGACTGCATCCAGACCGCGAGCCAATAACACAGAGCTGTGTTAGCAGACTTGTTGCAAAGTTTAAGGAAACAGGATCCATAGAAGATAAACCACGCAGTGGACCTTCAAGGAGGTCCACTGACGATGATACAATGACTGCTATCTTGGCTCATTTTAACAGAAGTCCCAATAAGTCTTTGGCGATTGTCCGCCGAGACAGGAGTGTCGAAAAGTAGCATCCATCGCATTCTTCAGGCTCACAAATGGCATCCATATAAACTTCAGATCCTACAGAAATTAAGCGAAGATGATCCCGACCGGCGGATGGAATTTTGTGAATGGGCTACAAAACAATATGCTCGGGATGCCAATTTCCCGTCCACCATTCTGTTTAGTGACGAGGCTGTTTTTTATGGAAATGGTGAGGTAAATGAGGTAAATCGACAGAACACCCGCTACTGGTCTCAAAACAACCCTCACCGGTATACCTCTTCAAAGGAACAAGGTGCAACTCGGGTGATGGTATGGTGTGGCATTTGGAAGGATCGCATCATAGGCCCCCTCTTTTTCGATGAACATGTCACTGGAGGCACCTACCTACGTATGCTCAAGGAAGACATTTCCCAGTGCCTTGAACGAAGAAGGAAATTTCCCAACATGGTTCCAGCAAGACGGCGCTCCTGCACATTACAGCACCCAAGTAAGGGAATACCTGTACCAACAATTCCCTGGTCATTGGATAGGACGTCGAGGGCCTGTGGAATGGCCAGCTAGAAGCCCGGATCTCACGCCACTAGATTTTTATCTCTGGAGCCACTTGAAAGCGCTGGTATACGCACAGAAAATTAGGAGTGTGAACATTTGCGGCAGCGCATTATTGGGGCATGTAACACCATTACTCCTGACATCATTCACCATGTGCTTGCTGACTGGGTATCACGTCTGAATTTGTGTATTGAAAACAATGGTGGACTTATTGAGCACGTTCTGTAAATAAAAACTTTTGTTTTGCCATTTTTTATTATTTTTCCTATGATGCCGGACTTATGGGACACCCTGTAGATCACAAGCTCATGTTTCCCCTGTGCGTGAAGTGCGCAGAGGAGAACAATGGGTCCTGTAATCACACAACCAACCAACGGAAGATCAGAGGTGTATATAGAAGTCCTGAGCTGTCCCTAGCCGATCGCCATGGTTACAGAATATTGAAGATGTATGAGGTGTGAAGGTTTCAGAAGCTACCTAGCCTTTTCACGCCGTATATAAATACTTTTTTGAAGGATAAAGTAGAAACATCAGGCTACCCGCGAGGGGTTGAGAGCGAGGGTGAAAAATCAGCGTATATTCAGTGCTACCGTGACCGTGAAGGGATACAACTTCACTGGGCCGAAGTTGTTAAGAACCCTGGCAAGTGCTTTAGTGCAAAGTTATGCCTAAATAGTCTTTGGGGAAAGTTTGCACAGAATACAGGTAAGGGGAACGTTCATTTGGCCCAAAGTTATAACGAGGTGTGGCATTATGCCAATGCCCCCGATAAAGAGGTCATGGAGATCGTGAATGTTGGTAACACGTGCATAATAAAGTACATCACCGAATTGGCCACAGATACCTCACGTGTTACAAACATACCTGTAGCCAGCTTCACAACAGCATACTCACGCATCAAGCTATGGGGACTACCGCACTCTCTTGGGCGGAGGGTGCTGTACACTGACACAGATAGGGTAATATTCATAAAGAGGGAGGGTGAATACATGCCGCCTATTGGGGAATTCCTCGGAGAGTTGACTGACGAGATCAAGGATGAGTATGGTGATGGTGCATACGCTGACTCCTTTGTATCAACAGGGCCAAAAACTTATGGGGTGCGGGTGAGGGTGGGGGAAGAGCTGAAATATATCGTGAAGGCGAAGGGCATCACGCTTAACCTGGCAAACCGACGGGTCGTTAATTTGACTCGTTGAAGGAACTAGTGTGCTTAGAAGATGAGGGTGACCAACCACCCCCAACTGACTGTAGGGACCCACAGTTTTCGGGCACAGAAACTGGGGGGCGTGAAGGAACTTAGAGGCACAATGGTGTGTCGTAACACCTATAGGAAACTTTACCAGGTGCCTGGCACCTATGATACCGTACCCTTTGGGTACCATAGTACTTGAATGTTATATATGTATGTCTATTGTTAACGATATGTTTATTTTATTTATTACGTATATTTGAATATGTAAATAAATCATGTTTCAATTGGGGTTTCATTTTCTCCTTTGTGTGTGTGTGTGTGTGTGTGTGTTGTGTGTGTGTGTGTGTGTGTGCGTATGTACAGGAAAAAGTCCTAAGCTCCGCCCACTGTAAGATCAAAGGGTCACGTGACTCCTGCTACTACCTGGGTATATCTCTACCCCTGCGTGCTCAGTTGGCCACTGCAAGCCCTGGATCTCAGACGTATATTTGAAGAATTCTCACGTAGACGAAAAATAGTGATGGCGACCTTTGATATTGCGTGTTCGACGTTTATGAAGTGGTATTCGGTAAAGTCGGAAGATGTGGTGAATACTGAAAGACGGCCTAGCCCTCCCTCCTTTGAGACTTTTAAGGCTACATTGAACCGTGCGAAGCTTGCGGAACACGATGTTCAAATACTCTATGGATATTCTGGCGAGAGCATTGCCGAATTTCGCGGCACAAACGATGTAATGGATTACGTTGTAAGGCTAAACTTTATAAAAGCGTACATATACCGTGAGGTGAAAGAAAACACGAGCAGAAGAGAAGCAACGGTATGGTTAGTGAATCTTGTTGATGAGTGGTGTGACAAGCGATATTATGTCATGCTGCATTATACCGAGTACGCGTACCCTGCGGCTGAGAATGTAAATCTTGTCATCATGGACAAGCTGAAATACTTTAACCACTACATTCTCATATATCATGACGAGGTTCGCAGTGAGGTTGTGACTAAAGGCTTGTGTGAGTTTTTATTAGAATTTAGAGACGAGTATCGATTGTTAAACAAAAAGGATAAATACGGGTACATGTTTCTCTCAAATAGTGCGCCGGATTGTTAATAAAATGTGTTTAGTTCGTGGAAGTGAACAAAAATGTCTAGTGCGCATTCCGATAAAACATTAAAACCGATATTAACCCATGTATCGGAAAAATTCTGATTGCCCGGTATAATGGGTACAAGTACTCGCATGATTCTTTCATGCTGGAACAAACCCGTACACGAGACATTAACGCTTGGTATGACTCACTCTTCCACACCTGTTCCCGAGCCAAACAGCGCACCGGTTGCGCATAGTCATCTCAGAGCTTGACCCGACTGGTTGTGCACTCTCACAATAGAAAACGATGGGGCTTCCTTTGAGCAACATTCTCAATGCCGTATACGACGTGTCCGTGACGAAGTCATTGCGTGTGTTCAGACGTAAAACCGGTGCCATTAACTATGTACTGGAAACGACTTGTAGACAAGCAAACTCTGGTAAACGTAATGTTGTTTGTTTAAGTGTTGAGGAGATGAATAGAGTCTTCGTGATAGCCGAGAAGTGGGTTGAGGATCGTTATAAAATACTTGCAGGTGTAGGTACAAGAAGAGAACAGATTAGTGATACACACTCATATGCCATTGTTTGCACGTTGTGTATAAATAACGATCAGCCATGCATTGATATACGACTGATGTGGAAGAATGCATCTGATAATAACGTTCTTGTCCCCACGCGAAACCGTTTCATCCTCGACAGAATGTTTGAAATCGTCGGTTTCCGCAAGCTGAAGCCTATATTAGACGAACGTGTTACGGATATGGTTTATTTTGATACGGGTCTTGAATATGCATAAACCGCTCTGCTCGACGGGTTTATCGAATGTAGGAATGAACATGGCAAGAATGGTCTAGAGCTGGATGCTTATTTAAAAGGTTTAGACTCTTCGAAATATCATGAACTTTGGTACAAAGGACTTGAGTGGTACAGGGCAGAGCTCGCCTACACTGTTCAACCTGAAGAATTGTATCTTTATATAATGAGCAGCTGTCGTTACGACTTAGAAGATTATTTCAATTGCCGCTATGCGTTGTGAAGAAGAGTTCACGATTGAAAAGCTCGGATCGGTAAGAAAAAACACTTGATTGGAAAGGAGTGTTTATAAACTTGAATTTAATAATGAAAAGTGAGCAAAAAAATAGTATTGAACGAATTGAAGGCCCTTTACATTGAGTATAGGCGCCCGCACACGTTGAGTGGTGAAATAATGTTAAATCGTATTTATTGCATAGTACAAGGCAACAATGATGTAATTGTAGATTCGATCACGTGCGAGTTTAGTATTTTAGTTAAGCGCAGTTGAACATAATGTGTATATATTTTGATGTACAGTATTTGAAGTTTATATACGTATGTATTTGCTCGTACATATATTAAATGGGTATATATTTTTACCCTGTACTATTATTACTATTATTATTATTTTATATAAATTTTGCTGTATATATATATATATATATATATATATATATATATACACACACACACACACACACATATATATATATATATTATATATATATATATATATATATTGATCATACATATATCAAATATGTATATAGATTTCTCCTGTACTAATATTATTATTTAAGAATGTATATACAGTATATCCTTCGTTTAATGTGTGTATTTTTGCTGTATTATTATTTTTCAATGTATATTTATCTCTATATATTTTCATGAATTACACCAGTACACATTTGAAAACTTGTCGATCGATTTTTACAAACTAGTTGGTGATTCTATATAATTTGAGTGAGCTGATCTCAAAAATAGTTATTTTCCCTATCACGTATGGTTTTCTTACTACAGTGTGTGTCATAAATCCCCCATTTATCCCCAAATATGAACCATCTTTCGAGACCAACATTGGATTGCACATGCTAACCATAAATTTTGTTGTTATAGACTACAGTAACGCTTACATAATAATGTCGGGTAAATATATATAACAAACCAGTCCCGTTCCCAGCAAAATACTCTCTCCCCTCCCATCAATGGGTGGTTAACATTGGGGACAGATGAGGTATTACAACACCCCTTGTAGCACACGAAATCTTTAGGTGATAGAGTAAAACCTAATTAAAGCAGAATTAAAGCTCCAGCTCTTGGACAAGCATATTGCTTGTTTATGAAAATAAAAAAATAACTGAAAGAAACAAAATATATTCACCTTCTTTACTTGCAAACATTCAGGACTTATTCCAAAAGACTTAGACTATGAAGGTAGATCTGACTAATGACGACTAAACCGGTGCTTCTTTGATGTTTTCTTATGCTGTGCGTTAGGCTGATCTCGTTGCAGACACCAGCAGTAATCCGCCATCATATTTGTATGCCATCTTCCTTGATATCTTCTTTCCATGGTTTTGATGTCCTGGTGAATCGTTCTCCTTGCTCCTCACTGACATCTCCGAGATTTTTGGGAAAACGGTCAAGATGTGAAAATAAGAAGTGAACTTTCAGGCTCATGTTGCAGCTAACGCGCAAACTTTTTAAGCATATTTTCCACAGTCTTTCATAAATTTGGCTTTTGTAGTTTTCCAAGAAGTTTTCAACGACTCTTTGAAACCAAGCCATGCTTCTTTTTTCTTTATTGGTCATTGTGTTCAGGAAATGATCGTCTGTCAAAACTTTCTAATCTGAGGACCTATAAAAACACCTTCCTTTATTTTCTCGTAGCTAATCTTTGGATATTTTGACAAATGTACTTGAAACACTCACCTTCTCTATTCAATGCTTTGACATACTGCTTCATCAAGCCTACTTAATGTGCAAGGGTGGTAGGAGGTTTTATTTGGTTCAACTAGATGTTCATGTAAAATGTTCTTTGATCCTGGGGTAAGATTCTCTCTAGGAGGCCAAGTTTTCCTCTTCCAGTGCTGGTCACGTGCTCGACTATCCCATTCGCAGATGAAACATGGCATCTTAGTGTATCCTGATTGCTGCCCAAGTAACATGCAAAGGACTTTGAGATCCCCACACAATATCCATCTGTGATTTTGATACTGAATTTTTTCCAGAAGCAGTTTCATGTTATCATAGGTCTCTTTAAAATGAGTAGAATGGCCACTGGGATTGATGCATATTTGTTACCGTTGTGCAGAAACACTCCTTTTAGACTGGTTTTAGAGGAATCTTAACAACCTCCAGTCACTGGTTTGGTATTTCGATGCCTAGCTTGCACACTAATCCTGTGATGTCCTTGCAAAATACCAAGGGACCATCTTCTTCGAAAAAAGGCACGATGTCTTTCTCACGATTTCTGTACCAAGCGAAGTATGTGTCGGATGCCAATAAATTGTTCTCCTGCAATCTAGACCCCAAAGTTCTGCAGAGTCCTTAGGCAGATTCAAATCCCTGACTAAGTCATTTAGTTCGGCTTGTTTAATGGTTTAGGAGGATCTCGGTCAGCTGTTGGCTGTTCATAAACATCATCATTGTCTGGATTTGGAGCTGAATCAGAATCTGAATTGTATTGATCCAGACTCTCGGGGGCGGGGATATAGGAACTTCTGGACCATGGGGTACCGGCCTTATTGCAGATGGAAGACTTGGGTATTGAAGGCTCTCTTTATTCTTTGCATTATAACCTTTAACATTGGAAGAACAGAAGTAGCAGTCGTCGGTATGGTTTCTAGGCTCGCGCCATACCATAGGGATCCCAAATGGCAAACTTTTCCTTTTACCTTTGCTCCAATTCCTTAGTGCCGCAACACACGTAAGACAAACCTTGTGTGGAGCCCAACTTTTGTCTTGATTTCCTAATTTAATTCCAAAATAAGCATGATAAGCTCTCTTAATGAAGGTCGTTACATTTGTCCTTTGTTTTACAACAACATACCGACCACAAATATAACAAAATATGTCTGGACTATGGGTACATCCTCTAGAAGCCATTATTAAAATTTTAAAGTAATGTTAGAATTATCTATCTGAAAAATATGAAAAAACGAAATTAATTAAAGATAAAAAAGGTAAAAAATTACAAAACGCCCCAAAATTATTTTGCTAATAACTTTAAAACTGTGGGTGATAGAAAAAAACTGGTAGCATTTTTTAATTCAGCGCAGCGAACTGCTTCAGAATCACAACTCAAAATAAAGAAATCGATTTTCATGCAGACCGGTGTTATTTCCCTTAACTCGTCTAAATAAACAGACTGATGTAATGGTGTTTTATTTAATTATTTTGGTTGTATATATAAACGATATTAAGGAATAACTGGGGAGATGGGAATATATATATATATATATATATACCAAGTGGCTGGTTACGCTTTCTAAGCCGACTGACAGATTTCTAAGCCAACTGTCAAGAATATCTCCAAACAAATAGCACATTCTGGCAACTGAAAAGTTGTTAATATATATACACATACACCTGCCTTCTAAGCTAGATTAAACCAACTGGCGCATTTCGAGTTCTAAGCCCGGTGATAATGGGATGAAATCTTGTTAAGCGTCTGGCGCAGCCAGACGTAGGATTCTCTCTCTCTCTCTCTCTCTCTCTCTCTCTCTCTCGTAGGTTAGGTGGATTTCCCCCCTCCCCCTCAGCTTGCTGGGGGATTCCCCTTTTTTGCACCCTGGGGGGTTGGCACTGGGGGGGCACTCATATGATCAACATTGCAATTGCTCTGCACTCGTCTTACTTGCGTTCATACTACTCAAGTTGAAGGAAGACGCGTTAAACATTTAATATAAACAGTTATTGTTGCTTTTCTTATTGTTGCTGTATTTGAAATAAAATTGTTAAACATCGCATAAGTTTTGTTAAGATGTTGCGTTCATATAAAAATTTACCAGGTAATTTTAGAACACAAAAGTTTACTAGGTAATTTTAGAACACCCTGTATAATATTTTTGTAAATAGAACGTTTCTCGTCGTGCTCAGTAAGATTCATACTTGGGCAACACGGAATTCAACTAAGAACTCGTAACCCTTTTTATTGCTTACAGTGATTACTGTACAGGGTGTTTATAAAGTCGCTATCTATTTCAGTGAAAACGTAGCAAAAAGGGTAAAATTCAGTAATAATATAATAGAAGGCATACATTTAATGAATACTTAAGCATATGATTCTACATGAGCACCATCAGTATCTCTACAGAGTTCGAATTTGTCAGCAGCATTGCGGAACACATTTTGGAGCATGACATGTTATTTTTGTAACTGCTGTTACGATACGAGCACGTAAATGTCCCAGCTTCATTCAGATGGCATTTTAAACACCGTCGTCTTTCAACAAAATGGGGCACATTGTCATTACGCAAACATTTTTTGGGAGTACCTAAATGAACGATTTCCAAATCGGTGGATCGGACGTGGAGGCAACAGGCTCTGGGCGGCTCGATCTCCTGACCTAACGCCCTTGGATTTCTTTGCATGGGGCTTTATCAGATCAAACGTCTATCAAACGAGGATTGCAGATCTGTAAGATTTACGTGCTCGTATCGTAACAGCAGTTAAAAAAATAACCCCTGTCATGCTCCAAAATGTATTCCGCAATGCTGCTGACAGATTCGAACTCTGTAGAGATACTGATGGTGCTCATGTAGAATCATATGCTTAAGTATTCATTGAATGTATGCCTTCTATTATATTGTTATTGAATTTTACCCTTTTTGTTACGTTTTCACTGAAATAGATAGGGACTTTATAAACACCCTGTATTATGAAATGACAGGCTGCACAGTCTTGGTAAAACACATACGTGTGAAACTGAAATTTTCCTTGTTGGATAACGGAAGATGGTTCTCAAGGATGGATACATAGAGTATTTCCTGGAATTCGAACGTTCCTCACCAAATATCAAGGTGGTCTTTCTGTCGTATGAATTCCAGTACTTTGTATGTACCCATTTTATTCCTGCGGACTCTGTATTATTATTACTTAAATAAATGTTTTCTTTATTCGTAATTATATTGTTCAACACAAAACAAAGAAACCAAACTTTATAATAAAAATATGCTATTCATTTGACTTTATAATGCGATTTACATAATAGTTTTGTATGCTATTGTAATTATGGCTAGCTTACTACTAAATATCATTAAAACAGTAATTATTACAACTGAGAGTGTTCAAGCACTTTTTTTTATTGTATCTTTGAAGAGTTTAGGGTAATGACTAATGACTAAGTTTACAAGTATGACTAGTGCAATTTGCACTTAATTTTTCAAGTCATCCTGAACCTGATAAATTGCATTGCCAGAATTAAATGAGCACCTAACTTCATAATAATAATAGTCATAATAATAATAATAATAATAATAATAATATTATTATTATTGAAAATTAAAAAGAAAATGAAAACGTTTATTGACAGACTATAGTCCATATGACAAATATTATTAATACAATGACAGTTCATATACTAAGGATAGAAATTATACAATTGATTAGAAATAATACAGTAATGTTGAAGTTAAGTGGAGCTACAGACAGACGTTTTCATACCAAGAATTCCATAGCTTAGAGGACAAACGGCAGGACTCATGGATAGCTTGGATAATCGGGTTGGTTGATTTTTTTAATTCTTTGCATTAGACTGTATTAAGCACGTCTTGTTACCTCCGGGAAGCTCGGGACATTGCGGGTAGCAAACATTTGCGAAGCTAAACATCTGGGGGTAATTTATGTAAGAGTCTAAAAGACCTGTTGTACAGCAAATTTAGGGTTCTGTCAGAACCTCTTTTATAATTCACCCACAGTTGCTGTCCGTATATATTACTGCAGAAAGTACGAAAGAGAGTGTCTTTAGCTGCACTTGTACAGAACCGAAAGTTCCTTATAGTCATATTCGCTTTAGCACAAAGGCTTCGAGATTGTTTTCTTATATCTGAGTCAAGGAGCTGGTGATAGTTTGACCCAAATACTTAAACTCTTGTACTTCCTCAATTACTTCAACTCTCATTTTACACCTATCATCAACTGGCTGATTACAGCTTTTAGGATGAAATTGCATAATCTTAGTTTTTGTAACATTAAAAAGAATATCATGTTTCTGCGAATACACTTCGCATACTTTTAGTAGCCGATCCAGACCTTTAACAGAGGGACTTATTAACACCATATCATCGTCATCAACTAAGTTATTTTTCCTTGTGTTATCTATACAACATCCCACTGTTGCCTCTTTAGGTGAAGCAATTAATCCGTCAATATACACATTAAACAGCATAGGAGAGAGCAAGGAGCCTTGTCTCACCCCGCAAGAGGAGCCAAAACATTCGGATAGTACATTGCCCCACCTAACGGTAAAAGATTGGTGGGAATACCAAAATTTCAATAAATTTAATATGTACATGGGAACCTTCCTCTCTTCTAGTTTTTTAAGTAAAATATTGTGGTTCACTCTATCATATGCCTTACTTATATCTAGGAAACAGCTATAAATAGATGAATTACTGTCAGTATATTTAGATATTGTTTCTTTAAGTACATAGATACACAGGTCAGTTGAGTGGGACCTTTTAAAACTAAACTGATTAGGAGATGTCCATAGGTAATCATTTAATCGTAGTAACATTATTAGTATTGTTATTATGAATACTTGTACAAAAGTAGTTCAAATAGTGAAAATCAAGACTTTTACCGAAATCAAAATACATTAATGCCTTGAGCGATATTGGGTCTGTGTTGCAGTTGGATAGGGAACTATTCTCTTCGTCCAGATTTTGTAGCGATCCGTGGTTCGGATCCCACGTACAGCTGTAGGTCCCCTCCATAATATGACCTTAGATGTTGCGAAGGGGGTTAACAACCCCATCAAATAACAACTTTTAATATTCACTGATTCTCAATTACTGGTTAGGGTAGGATAGTTTAAGTTAACTAAGTAGACTAAAAACAAAAATTATTTATAACATTAGAAACCCGACCCACTTTTGCGTCAGCCTCTTCTCTATTCAGGCATCTAATGTTTAGAACACTCTAAATGGTACTAAACGTTTTAGTTATATATGAAACGCCTACTCGATATCTCATAATGAACTTAGTTTTCTGAAACGAATAATAGCTATTCTGAAATGTTTACTAGATATTTCAAATATGTGAAAACAGTACTTAAATGTTTCAAACATATAAAGACGTAGAAATTAAACATTTCATTTGTATAATAACTTAGTTTTCTATTGTTTGCACCTCGAGGCACGCGCATTGTGGTCACAAATATTTTGAAGTTGCGATGCAGTTTATTTAGTGTTCGTATTCATATGCTATCTCAGAAAGAGGAGAAAATAATTATTATATTTGTGCATTTATTTCATGTAGGCTTAGGTCTTCTTAGTGTTTTCATGCATTCGTTAATTTTAATTTTTTTGGCTAGGCCTTGGCTAGTAAAGTCTAGAAACTCTAGAAAAAGCTACACAAAACTATCCATGTGTAAAAATAGACTTAGGAATATAAATACGAAACATCTGCGGTCAAATATAGTGAAAATCTTTATTGGTGCATATGCGCATGCGCAATTTTAAACGAAGCCAGATAGAGAAAAAGTTCATAGAAGAAAAAATGTTAGGTTAATAATAAATAAAACAATAAAACATATACTCGGGAAGCCAAGTGCATTTTTGTACAAAAACAAGAAAATTGCTCACCTAACCTAAGATGTTATGGCAATTGTAAGAAAATTTGGGAAGCCGGATCTATTTATTAGGTTTACTCGCAATTTAAGATGGACTGAAACCGCTGAAAGCATTGAAGCTCATCAAAGACCAGAACATCGGCCAGATATTGTTGCGAGAGAAAAATTAAACTAAAAGAGCTGTTTCACGATTTAACAATAAATTGAGGTTAGATTTGGTGAGCAGTTTTCTTGTTTTTGTACAAAAATGCATTTGGCTTCCTGAGTATGTTTTATTGTTTTTATTGTTTTATTTATTATTAACCTGACATTTTTTCTTCTGTGAACTTTTTCTCTATACGGTCTATCTGGCTTCGTTTAAAATTGCGCATGCGTGTACGCACCCGGTAAAGATTTTCGCTATATTCCGCCTAAACAGATCAAAAGAAACATTGGAGAAAGTGTAGTTTACGTCTCCCTGTGGTGCCTAATGTAGTTTACGTTCCCCTTCATTATCCTAGTGTAGTTTGCGTTCCCCAACTTTGTCCGCGTATACCTAATCAAATAAAACGTTAAAACTAACGAAAAATATTACGACTTAACCTAACCAATCGTCAATATATATATTATATATAATATACCGTATTTCCTGGCGTATAACGCGCACCCTAATTTTGAAGAGAAAATTTAGGAAAATAAAAATTTCACAGGTGTGTCAGTGGGTCAAGACATCATGGGATGCAGTTAGAAAAGAGATAATAATAAAATCTTTTAAGAAATGTGGCATAAGTAATGCCCTGGAGGCTGGATGGTACCGCGGATGACTTATTATACAAAGACAGTGAGAGTTCCAACAAGGAGAGCAGCAGTGATGAAGAAGTTTCGGGTTTCGAAGACAGCGCTGAGGATAGCAGCAGTGATGATGAATAAACCATATGGCAGTTTGTTTCCATTTATTATTTTTATATTTAGGTTCAATAATAAAAATTTCCTTTTTCTTTTAATTTACATTTATAATGTTAAGAGTAAATACTGAATAACAGGAATGTTTTTTTCCCTAAAGGTAATTAATTGTTCAGTGTATAGTGCAAAAAATGTGTCACGAGACGATATACAGCCAAAATATGATACGACCATCCCTCCCCTAGCAAAAATGTGTACCATCGCCGTATAACACGCAGGGTGATTTTTGGAGTATTTTGGGGGAAAAAAAAGTGCGCGTTATATGTCGGGAAATATGGTGTGTGTGTGTGTATATATATATATATATATATATGCGCCTCGGTGGTGTAGTGGTTAGCGTCGCTGACTACGAATCCATCGGCCCCGGGTTCGAGACCCGACGGCAGCCGGCGCGCAGCAAAACCCAGCTGTTCATCCTTCCACACAATAAAGAAAGTGGTTGGTAGATAAATGGGTACCCTAGGTGGCCTAGTGGTTAAGACGCTGGGCTGCTGATGGGGCGTGGTTCGGATTCCACGTTAAACTGTAGGTCTAAGGTGGAGTGAAAAGCTTGACCTTCGTCAGAATGAACAATTCGGGCGGAAGCTAACCAAAGGTTACCAAAGGTATATATATATATATATATATACCCGGTGACGGCAGCTGGTGCGCAGCAAAACCCAGCTGTTCATCCTTCCACAAAATAAAGAAAGTGGTTGGTAGATAAATGGGTACCCTGGGTAGCCTTGTGGTTAAGACACTGAGCTGTTGGTGGGGCGTGATTCGGATTCCACGTTAAACTGTAGGTCTAAGGTGGAGTGAAAAGCTTGACCTTCGTCAGAATGAACAATTCGGGCGGAAGCTAACCAAAGGTATACTATATATATATACTGTATATATATACTGTATGATACACACAGACTGCGCATGGAACAAGGAACTCTTCTGGGAAAATTAAATCCACTATAGTCCGAATAAATAATGGTAAATGACAAACACTATAGTTTTTTCTTTTTCATGATGTTAGCCCGACGTGGGCAACGGGTTACTCACAAAGAGGCCGCAAAAATATAGCTTCCCTCACCAGCTCTCTGCAAAGCAGATAGGATCCAGCTTCGGGACAGCCTAGATCCTGTTCGGACTACTCGGACTATAGTGGATTTAATTTTCCCAGAAGAGTTCCTTGTTCCATGCACGGTCTGTGTGTATCATGAAAAAACCCGTGTTGAATTTACAGATACATATAAATTATTCTAAACTAAATACAGGCCTGTATACGGACGGTTTGCTCTTGCGGATACTGCACTTGGGGTTTTTGGTCCAGTTTGTGTAGAGCAAGCTTGAGTTAGTACAAGTGTGACTGTGATTGATTCAGGTAAATTTGTGCTGCCTTTGGGAGGAAACGCAAACTTACGGTGCATCTTGCTCCCGAAGAATCATGCACCAGGACTGATAATAACTGGAGGTGTCTGCAATACAAATTAACGAAAATTGTAATAAATTGAATACAGATATGGATGTTCTTAGGACTAGACTGACACAGCTTTCAGTGGTAATGAACCACTTATGAAAGCCTCGTCAGTACTTGACTTCCTATTTACTTGGCAATGCTGCTGCGAGCTTCTCTTACCCTGAAATGGGCTTATGGGCGGAATAATGCTCTTTGTGAAAAGATGTTAAACTCTTCATACTTCCACTTAAATTACGAATGCATCGATGATTTTATATACATATATACACCTCGGTGGTGTAGTGGTTAGCGTCACTGACTACGAATCCATCGGCCCTGGGATCGAGACCCGGTGACTGCAGCCGGCGCGCGGCAAAACCCAGCTGTTCATCCTTCCACACAATAAAAAAAGTGGTTGGTAGATAAATGGGTACCCTGAGTGGCCTAGTGGTTAAGACGATGGGCTGCTGGTGGGGCGTGGTTCGGATTCCACCTTAAACTGTAGGTCTAAGGTGGAGTGAAAAGCTTGACCTTCGTCAGAATGAACTATTCGGGCGGAAGCAAACCAGAGGTATACATATCAAAGGCGGATCGAGGGGGGGTGGACGGTCGGCGACGTCCGGACCCCCCCCCCCCCTATCAATTTCTTACAAGTGCCCTTTTTTCAAGTGCAAGTGCCCTATTTGAATGATGTGTACGCCTCTGAAAACACATTTTGTTTTTGTAAATAGATCATGGTTATTTTATTTTATTCAAATTCTGTTTTGAGTCTTTATCCGTTTACATTGTACTTCCAAATTTGTAGTTGTAATGGTTTTCATAGGTGCCCTTATACTGGTGCAGTCATATCACTATTTTTAGCTTTATCTTATTCTGATAGTAGGCCCGTAGCCAGTGGGGGTCGAACGACCCCCACCCCCGCCCCCGTTCGATCCCCCCTTGACAGGAAAGGTCCACTTTTGTAACCATAGCTATAACTTATAATGTGATATTATAATATATAACATCATTTAGTAAATAAACACTTGCATTTTTTTTGCATTTTCTTTTGAAACTTCACAAACTTCTCTAAACTACTCTAAACCCTTTCCGCAGTGACTAACTAGGTCGTTGCACCAAAAGGGCCGCCTTTCTACAATTTCGGCCCCCCACCCCTCCTTGGGAAGTCCTGGATACGGGACTAGATAGTTCTTTTAATTGGCAAGACATTTGTAATTGTTTGAAAAATGTTGTAGTAATTGTTGTACCCAAATTAGATTTTTATTTTGTATCATATTTGAATGAGATCGATCTAATAAAACAATACGATCGATTTTACATTCGCTCATTGATGGTCTGTTTTAAGAAAATTTTTAGTACTGTGCCCTTTTTATTTTAGAGGGGTGCCCTTTTTTCTTTGGACCCCCCCTTACTGAAATGCCTAGATCCGCCCTTGTATATACTGTATATATAGGGTGGATCAAGATAAAGTAGCTCCATTATTCCTTTTAACAAAATTCAATGGAGCTACTTTATCTTGGGCCACCTTGTATATATGAAAATGAAAAAGTTTATTGGCATACCATTAATAGTCCATATGACAAATAGTAATATATATATTATTTATATATATATATATATATATATATATATATATATATATATATGGGAATGAACTCAGAATGGTTCCCTGATGTTTTTTTATGATACACACAGACCGTGCATGGAACAAGGAACTCTTCTAGGATAATTAAATCCACGAAAAAGAAAAACTATAGTATTTGTCATTTACCATTATTTATTCAGACTATAGT
The DNA here is from genome assembly GCA_023014485.1 of Bathynomus jamesi. NCBI lineage: Eukaryota > Metazoa > Arthropoda > Malacostraca > Isopoda > Cirolanidae > Bathynomus > Bathynomus jamesi. The sequence goes on along the minus strand of JAJOZX010000211.1, from coordinate 756,457 downwards.
GGATTTAATTATCCTAGAAGAGTTCCTTGTTCCATGCACGGTGTGTGTGTATCATATATATATACACACATTTCAACTGCAAAGAACACGCAGTATAAATAACGTAAAGAACGACGCTTGTATAGGAGAACATGCCGCGCAACATGAGAAGAGAGAACGAACAAATGAAAAAATGAGGTAACCACCCGGGAATCGAACCCGGGATCTTCCGATTGCCGGTCAGATATGATAACCATATGATAACCATATCATATCCGACCGGCAATCGGAAGATCCCGGGTTCGATTCCCGGGTGGTTACCTCATTTTTTCATTTGTTCGTTCTCTCTTCTCATCTTGCGCGGGATGTTCTCCTATACAAGCGTCGTTCTTTACGATATATATATATATATATATATATATGGTGGTTACAAAGTCCTTGTGCAACTTTAATAACTTCTGATGTAAAAATGATAGAAACAAACTGTAAAGACATGAAAACATAATTATTAAAGTTTTTAACACACTGTACTGTACATTACAAATTTTTAAGCCTCAACATCACCGTCATATTTCGCGATACTTGTTTTAACGTATTTCAATACGATTCTTAAAAAATAAAGAAAAGTCAATATAAGTTCACAAAGAGCTAAAAAAAAATAAATAAATTCAATCTGGAAAAAGGATACGAAACAGGGTCGGATTATTGTAGGTTAATGGGTATGAACTAATAAAAAGCCATTTATTATAAGTCAAAGTTTTGGTTCGTAAAACTAATCATTATACATTTGGCAGCTGATGGTGGTCGAATTTTTTTAAATTATTTATTTATTTATGTACGATTTAATACATGTTATGATCCAATGGTTTTGAACCACATTTTATGTGCGAGACACATTTTCACAATCCTTTAAGGAAATATATGTTTACTTACTAAAGTAGAAGTTTTGAAGAAATGTGTTTTACGAGTACATCCTGGTTTAAATTAGACAAACAGCGGCTATTTAGTATATATATACTTAAGAGATTGGATGAACTTTACAACTAAATTGAAGGTAAGTTTGATCATGAATATATTTTTTGTTTCAAAGTATTAGAAAAAATCCTCTTACTAATTAATTATTATTATTGGTACTTTCTTGTCATCCTGGACCCCAGACTTTTTTAACAATTGCCAGACTTCAGTTTCGACACAGAATATTTTCGTTAAAACTAACGAAAATATCACGACATAACCTAACCAATTATCAAGGGCGTACAGTTTACCTAACCGGGCATTTAATTAACCTAATTAGTTGGTAAGGTTAGGTAAGTCGTGATATTTTCGTTAGTTTTAACAGAAGTATTCTGTCAAAATTGAAGTCTGGCAACTGGTAAAATGTCTGGGGTCTGGTATAACAAAAGTACCTTATTATATAATAAATGTTAAAATTTAAAAGTTAAAAGTAAGAATTAAGTATAGTTTATATCTGGTACACTATATTATTCTTGTTACTTATTTGTGTTACAAATTATTCGTATATTCTAGTTATATACGTCAATTTTTGAAGTTCATAAATTCTTCTGTTAAACCTGTAAGTAGTGTGATGATGGGCTTGTTTAACCACCTTTATCGGATCACCTGAAGATGAGGGCCCCCAGCCTTCGTTAGTTAGCCTTATAAAGCTAACTAACAAAAGTATCGTACAGTTGACCTAATGATTGGTTAGGTTAAGTCGTGATATTTTCGTTAGTTAACCTTATAAGGCTTATAGTTATGCCTTATAGCCTTATAAGGCTACCAAACGAAGGCTGGGGGTTCTGATCTTCAAGTGATATCTCCTTTATCTTCTAAAGTCATAGAATGAAAGGGACCTACAGCTTTACGTGGATCCGAACCACGAGTCACTACAAAATCTGGATGCGAAGGACGGTCCCCCAGGACCCCCACCCAACTACTATTACCCAGACCCAGTGTCGATTCGCTGATAGACAGGAAATGGTGTTACGACACTGGCTTCGACGTAGCTCATTTGGCCCCTGTGTTTTCGATAATCTGGTATAGAGATAGTTTTAATGCTTTATTATGAAAGTGGACAGGAAAACTTTGGATCATTAATTTTCTTTGTATATGAAGTGATAGTTTAAGACCTGTGGTTTTCAAAAAGTAAAAAAAGAGAGTCCAAGAGATGAAAAATTGTATAATATATAGTCGTTAGATATATATAAAAAGGAACTAATAATGAACATAATTGAAGCTATTTATATTATAGTAGTGTTACTGTAGCAATGGGTAAAGATTTATTTTCAAAACTGAATTTCAATTAGTATTAATTATTTATAAAAATAACATGAGGAAAATCTATTTCTAAATTAATTTAGAAACTGAGAGACATATCCCTATTCCTATCATGTTTCAAAAAATGAAGTAATAGAGATGAGTGGGAGAGAACGAAACATAATGCGTACATATTATGATATTAGCGTTTGTAATATAAATCAAATGTTTGTCAGATTTGAGAGAAAGATAAATTACTGATCCTTATTTTATAGATCATTTATGAATAAAAGAAATATTGAATCTTTTCCGTTTGGTGCCCACCCCTAGAATTAAAATTAATTATTACCATCATGTGTACTTTTTTACGCTGATTTCAAAACTATATCATTTTTTTTCCGAGAAATGAATAATAAAAACGTTACAGCCCTTTAACGTTTGAATTTTGTACATTTAATTTGTGTTCTTCAAAAATTTGACGATAATTTGCGTTGAAAATTGGACGTAGGCTATATATAGGTCATCTTATTCTTAGTTCGCGCAAAGATCTAGGCTATATACAGGGTGTCCCATAAGCCCGGCATCATAGGAGAAATTTATATTTTTCTATTTCTACAAACCACAATTCATATTTTTCTCTTTCTACAGGCCATAATGTCTGTGAGCAAGGAAGAACGAATCCAGATAATTCTACTCATAGGAAATCGGAGTCAAAGAGAGGCCGCTGCTGAATTTAACAGACTGCATCCAGACCGCGAGCCAATAACACAGAGTTGTGTTAGCAGACTTGTTGCAAAGTTTAAGGAAACAGGATCCATAGAAAATAAACTACGCAGTGGACCTTCAAGGAGGTCCACTGACGATGATACAGCGACTGCTATCCTGGCTCATTTTAACAGAAGTCCCAATAAGTCTCTTCGGCGATTGTTCGCCGAGACAGGAGTGTCGAAAAGTAGCATCCATCGCATTCTTCAGGCTCACAAATGGCATCCATATAAACTTCAGATCATACAGAAATTAAGCGAAGATGATCCCGACCGGCGGATGGAATTTTGTGAATGGGCTACAAAACAATATGCTCGGGATGCCAATTTCCCGTCCACCATTCTGTTCAGTGACGAGGCTGTTTTTTATGGAAATGGTGAGGTAAATCGACAGAACGCCCGCTACTGGTCTCAAAACAACCCTCACTGGTATACCTCTTCAAAGGAACAAGGTGCATCTCGGGTGATGGTATGGTGTGGCATTTGGAGGATCGCATCATAGGCCCCCTCTTTTTCGATGAACATGTCACTGGAGGCACCTACCTACGTATGCTCAAGGAAGAAGCATTTCCCAGTGTCTTGAACGAAGAAGGAAATTTCCCAACATGGTTCCAGCAAGACGGCGCTCCTGCACATTACAGCACCCAAGTAAGGGAATACCTGTACCAACAATTCCCTGGTCATTGGATAGGACGTCGAGGGCCTGTGGAATGGCCAGCTAGAAGCCCGGATCTCACGCCACTAGATATTTATCTCTTGGGCCACTTGAAAGCGCTGGTATACGCACAGAAAATTAGGAGTGTTGAACATTTGCGGCAGCGCATTATTGGGGCATGTAACACCATTACTCCTGACATCATTCACCGTGTACTTGCTGACTGGGTATCACGTCTGAATTTGTGTATTGAAAACAATGGTGGACATATTGAGCACGTTCTGTAAATAAAAGCTTTTGTTTTGCCTTTTATTATTATTTTTCCTATGATGCCGGACTTATGGGACACCCTGTACATTCATGACACCTTTAAAGCATAAAAGGAACAGAATGGAAGACTGGAATATTACAAAAATAATTATAAACTAACGAAAATATCACAACTTAACCTAACCAATTGTCAAGGATGTACAGTTGACTTAACCGGGCATTCAATTAACCTAACCGGGCATTTAGTTGACCTACCTGGGCATTCATTTAACCTAACCAGTTGGTCATTTTTAATATATATATATATATATATATATAAGCTATTGACTTCTCCTTAGGGAACCGGAGCTTACAGATGAAAAGAAGGATCAACACAACGGCAAACATTTTCATTTATTTGTACATCAGACGTTTCGACAAATCTTTTGTCATCATCAGTGAGTTAAGTCTTAAAACCTTAAAACAAAATTGAAAAGTGAAAGTTACATCAATACAATATTAAGACCATTAAAATTAAAACCTTAAAGCAAATGAAAATTGCATCAATACAAAATTAAAACATTTAAATTTCATCACTATAAAAACTAAAATTAAATTAAATTTCATCACTATAAAAACTAAAATTAAATTACCTCAATAGGTAAATACACAATGTTTACATCCACCTCCATACTTGGCAAAGTCTAAGAGACCACTAGGTGGTCAGGGGATTAGAAAGGGTATATCTGTGAAACACGGTTGGTTGTCAAAAGAGTCTTAATTTGTAGGATGAGCTATTATTATTAAGGGAGGGTTTGTTTCTATAGATGTACAAAGATTCTAAAATTCGGAGTTCTGTAAGGTTATTGGATCTAGTTAAAATTTCAAACTGAGTTTTGTGAAGGGGATGGTCGTTTTCATTACTGTGGTTTCTAATTGCGGATTGTGGAGGGCTACTGAGGGACGGTTGGTACGGACTGACAAGCCCAAATGTTGAGAAAGGCGCACCTCCAGTTGGAGTTGAGTGCTGCCAATATACGCAGCCTTACAGCTGTCGCACGTGTATTTGTAAACAACATTGGGGCATACAGTTTTGGGGAATTCATCTTTGAACTTTAAAAAATTTGATAATTTAAGTGGGTTGACGAAGGCGAATCTAAAATTTATTTGGGGATAACTAGACTTGAGTAGTTTGGACAATTCACCTCGAATACGCAATGATAAATAACCATAAAAAGGTAATTTAATATATCTGGTTTCTTTTTGTACTGTAGTTACGGGGAGTTTAGTATCAAAAGTGTTATTTAAAAATTTCTTTAATTGGTTATCGAATAGATGAGAAGGGTAGTAATTGTTAATAAAGTACTGTTTTAAAAATTTAAATTCTTCGTTTAACGAAAAGTAATCCGAACAAATACGGTAACTTCTTGTTAATAATGTTACTATAGCACTAATCTTATATTTATAAAACATACAACTTAAATAATTGGTTCCCAAGCCAGTAAAAGTTTGTTTCCGAAATAGTGAAGTATGGAACTTATTATGGGCCCGTTTAACTAAAACATCCAGGAAAGGTAAACTATTATTTGTTTCGTTTTCACACGTGTACTTAATATTACTATGTTGTTTATTAAGATAATCACGAAAAAGTTTTACGTGTGAAGGATGGTTAAATATTAAGAAAGTGTCATCCACGTATCTTCTGTAATATATGGGTTTAAAACTACTAGGACAATTTTTCAACCAAATTTCTTCGTAATGGCAAAGAAATGCATTTGCTAGTGTTGGGCTTAACGGGGAACCCATAGCTACCCCATCAATTTGGCTGTAAAGGTTGCTATTAAATAAGAAAAGATTATCAAAACACACTATTTCGAGAAGGTTTTTAAATTGAGTCTGAGTGAGGCCATTAATAAGAGTATTATCAGTAGTGAATAACTTATTTAGTATGATATTTAATGTTTCTTTTAACGGGACATTAGTAAACAATGATGAGACATCAAAACTGGCCATAGTAAGAGAATCGGCATGATTGATCTCTTTTATCTCTTTAGCAAAATCAAACGAGTTGTTAATAGAATAATCATTAAAGGTGAGTTTTGAAAGCAAGGGAACGAAGAATTTAGCTAAGTTATAATTGAATGTACCACATGCCGAAAGAATAGGTCTTAGTGGGAAATTTGGCTTGTGGACTTTAGGTAAACCATATAGAATTCCTGGATTAGAACCAGAAGCAAATAAAAAATTGTATGTATTGTCAGCAATAATATTACTATTTTTTAATTTACGCAAACACCTATTAAGTTTATCTTCGAGTTTTAGTAATTTAGACAGGACATTCTCTTTTACCCTTTTAAATTTAGACGTATCCGACAAAATTGTCTCCATTCTATTTATGTAAACTGTTGAATCAATCAGCACTACTCCTTTACCCTTATCCGGTTTTGTAATGATGACAGAGTTATCCTTTTTCAAATTATTAAGAATTTTAAAATCTTGCTTATTAAAGAGGGGAGAAAACACCTTATGGGGTTTAAAATTATAAAAATTCTTAAAAGAGATGCTCTCCACTTGTTTTACCAAGTTATGAAACGAGAAATTTGGTCGGATCTCACAATTCTTAATATTCATGAGAAGATTTTCAAAACCAGAGAAAAATTTATAAAAATTTAGTTTATAATGAGGTAGATCAAAATTTAAGCCTAACGACAATATTTCTTTCTCTCTAATACTTAAAACTTTATTAGAGAAATTACAAATAAAATTATCTGGATTATTAAAAAACGACTGAGTGATTCCCAATTTTTCCAATTTGGCAGCATGTATCCTTTTATGTCTGTTGACAGTTTTATCACAGCAAGTTTGAAATTTAGTAACTAAACAATGATAATCAATATAAGACACCCTAGATTTTAGACCAAACAGAGAATTTTTATATTTCAGCTTGAGAAAACTCACTGTTTTAGTTTTCGATTGAAGCTCCAAATTTAATAATTTATGTAGCCATGATTTATATAGTTTGGAGTTATGGAGGCGTTTATTATAAAGTTTAAATCTAAGGAAATTAGGCACAATATTATAACTTTTGCACTTAGACAAGAAACTCTCATCACAGATAGCCTTGTTCAGTTTCAAATAGACTCTTTCACATTGTCTGTAATAGTTCAATGTCGATCGGCCATATCTCTGGGTTAATATCAAAGCTATTGACTTCTCCTTAGGAACCGGAGCTTACAGATGAAAAGAAGGATCAACACAACGGCAAACATTTTCATTTATTTGTACATCAGACGTTTCGACAAATCTTTTGTCATCATCAGTGAGTTAAGTCTTAAAACCTTAAAACAAAATTGAAAAGTGAAAGTTACATCAATACAATATTAAGACCATTAAAATTAAAACCTTAAAGCAAAATGAAAATTGCATCAATACAAAATTAAAACATTTAATTTCATCACTATAAAAACTAAAATTAAATTAAATTTCATCACTATAAAAACTAAAATTAAATTACCTCAATAGGTAAATACACAATGTTTACATCCACCTCCATACTTGGCAAAGTCTAAGAGACCACTAGCTCATCCTACAAATTAAGACTCTTTTGACAACCAACCGTGTTTCACAGATATACCCTTTCTAATCCCCTGACCACCTAGTGGTCTCTTAGACTTTGCCAAGTATGGAGGTGGATGTAAACATTGTGTATTTACCTATTGAGGTAATTTAATTTTAGTTTTTATAGTGATGAAATTTAATTTAATTTTAGTTTTTATAGTGATGAATTTAAATGTTTTAATTTTGTATTGATGCAATTTTCATTTTGCTTTAAGGTTTTAATTTTAATGGTCTTAATATTGTATTGATGTAACTTTCACTTTTCAATTTTGTTTTAAGGTTTTAAGACTTAACTCACTGATGATGACAAAAGATTTGTCGAAACGTCTGATGTACAAATAAATGAAAATGTTTGCCGTTGTGTTGATCCTTCTTTTCATCTGTAAGCTCCGGTTCCCTAAGGAGAAGTCAATAGCTTTGATATTAACCCAGAGATATGGCCGATCGACATTGAACTATTACAGACAATGTGAAAGAGTCTATTTGAAACTGAACAAGGCTATCTGTGATGAGAGTTTCTTGTCTAAGTGCAAAAGTTATAATATTGTGCCTAATTTCCTTAGATTTAAACTTTATAATAAACGCCTCCATAACTCCAAACTATATAAATCATGGCTACATAAATTATTAAATTTGGAGCTTCAATCGAAAACTAAAACAGTGAGTTTTCTCAAGCTGAAATATAAAAATTCTCTGTTTGGTCTAAAATCTAGGGTGTCTTATATTGATTATCATTGTTTAGTTACTAAATTTCAAACTTGCTGTGATAAAACTGTCAACAGACATAAAAGGATACATGCTGCCAAATTGGAAAAATTGGGAATCACTCAGTCGTTTTTTAATAATCCAGATAATTTTATTTGTAATTTCTCTAATAAAGTTTTAAGTATTAGAGAGAAAGAAATATTGTCGTTAGGCTTAAATTTTGATCTACCTCATTATAAACTAAATTTTTATAAATTTTTCTCTGGTTTTGAAAATCTTCTCATGAATATTAAGAATTGTGAGATCCGACCAAATTTCTCGTTTCATAACTTGGTAAAACAAGTGGAGAGCATCTCTTTTAAGAATTTTTATAATTTTAAACCCCATAAGGTGTTTTCTCCCCTCTTTAATAAGCAAGATTTTAAAATTCTTAATAATTTGAAAAAGGATAACTCTGTCATCATTACAAAACCGGATAAGGGTAAAGGAGTAGTGCTGATTGATTCAACAGTTTACATAAATAGAATGGAGACAATTTTGTCGGATACGTCTAAATTTAAAAGGGTAAAAGAATGTCCTGTCTAAATTACTAAAACTCGAAGATAAACTTAATAGGTGTTTGCGTAAATTAAAAAATAGTAATATTATTGCTGACAATACATACAATTTTTTATTTGCTTCTGGTTCTAATCCAGGAATTCTATATGGTTTACCTAAAGTCCACAAGCCAAATTTCCCACTAAGACCTATTCTTTCGGCATGTGGTACATTCAATTATAACTTAGCTAAATTCTTCGTTCCCTTGCTTTCAAAACTCACCTTTAATGATTATTCTATTAACAACTCGTTTGATTTTGCTAAAGAGATAAAAGAGATCAATCATGCCGATTCTCTTACTATGGCCAGTTTTGATGTCTCATCATTGTTTACTAATGTCCCGTTAAAAGAAACATTAAATATCATACTAAATAGTTATTCACTACTGATAATACTCTTATTAATGGCCTCACTCAGACTCAATTTAAAAACCTTCTCGAAATAGTGTGTTTTGATAATCTTTTCTTATTTAAGCAACCTTTACAGCCAAATTGATGGGGTAGCTATGGGTTCCCCGTTAAGCCCAACACTAGCAAATGCATTTCTTTGCCATTACGAAGAAATTTGGTTGAAAAATTGTCCTAGTAGTTTTAAACCCATATATTACAGAAGATACGTGGATGACACTTTCTTAATATTTAACCATCCTTCACACGTAAAACTTTTTCGTGATTATCTTAATAACAACATAGTAATATTAAGTACACGTGTGAAAACGAAACAAATAATAGTTTACCTTTCCTGGATGTTTTAGTTAAACGGGCCCATAATAAGTTCCATACTTCACTATTTCGGAAACAAACTTTTACTGGCTTGGGAACCAATTATTTAAGTTGTATGTTTTATAAATATAAGATTAGTGCTATAGTAACATTATTAACAAGAAGTTACCGTATTTGTTCGGATTACTTTTCGTTAAACGAAGAATTTAAATTTTTAAAACAGTACTTTATTAACAATTACTACCCTTCTCATCTATTCGATAACCAATTAAAGAAATTTTTAAATAACACTTTTGATACTAAACTCCCCGTAACTACAGTACAAAAAGAAACCAGATATATTAAATTACCTTTTTATGGTTATTTATCATTGCGTATTCGAGGTGAATTGTCCAAACTACTCAAGTCTAGTTTCCCCAAATAAATTTTAGATTCGCCTTCGTCAACCCACTTAAATTATCAAATTTTTTAAAGTTCAAAGATGAATTCCCCAAAACTGTATGCCCCAATGTTGTTTACAAATACACGTGCGACAGCTGTAAGGCTGCGTATATTGGCAGCACTCAACTCCAACTGGAGGTGCGCCTTTCTCAACATTTGGGCTTGTCAGTCCGTACCAACCGTCCCCTCAGTAGCCCTCCACAATCCGCAATTAGAAACCACAGTAATGAAAACGACCATCCCCTTCACAAAACTCAGTTTGAAATTTTAACTAGATCCAATAACCTTACAGAACTCCGAATTTTAGAATCTTTGTACATCTATAGAAACAAACCCTCCCTTAATAATAATAGCTCATCCTACAAATTAAGACTCTTTTGACAACCAACCGTGTTTCACAGATATACCCTTTCTAATCCCCTGACCACCTAGTGGTCTCTTAGACTTTGCCAAGTATGGAGGTGGATGTAAACATTGTGTATTTACCTATTGAGGTAATTTAATTTTAGTTTTTATAGTGATGAAATTTAATTTAATTTTAGTTTTTATAGTGATGAAATTTAAATGTTTTAATTTTGTATTGATGCAATTTTCATTTTGCTTTAAGGTTTTAATTTTAATGGTCTTAATATTGTATTGATGTAACTTTCACTTTTCAATTTTGTTTTAAGGTTTTAAGACTTAACTCACTGATGATGACAAAAGATTTGTCGAAACGTCTGATGTACAAATAAATGAAAATGTTTGCCGTTGTGTTGATCCTTCTTTTCATATATAATATATATATATATATATATATATATATCATGTAACCTATTTTGCATAATAAATATCATGTAATCTATTTTGCATTTTTATTGCCCTCTTATGCAAAATGTTCGCATTTCTCCAAAAAAAAAAAAGAATGTTATTTTCGTATTCAGAGGGTCAAAATGCACTACTGGTGCTATTTTCAAAAGAATCTGGTGGTGGGCTCCAAACGGAAAAGACCCGAAATATTTTGATATACAGTAAATACATGTTTCTCATTTACTACTAAAGTTTGAGAAAAATGAATAAAACTGTACCAGTCATAATAAAGTTTTAAAAATTAAAATGACTGTAAAGAACATATTTTCTGGCAGATAGGGGTCGTCTTCTGAAAATGGTGCGGGCCCCTCAGATGCTTAATCCGGCACTGTTCCTTTCATATAAAAAGAATGAACAAAATATTGTAAGAACAGAAGAGGTGTTCAGGATGGGAGAAGGGTCATGAAAATATGCCTAGTGGACAGTTTCCCATTGTTATGAGTGTGAGGAATCCGAAAATCATGATGGTTTATTATCAAATGATGTTTAATGGTCGTGCATGCGCGTTAAGTTAATCGATTGAAACTCTAGATTTGGTGAAAATGACATGAAATGACGGAACTGTTTGCTCCCTGAAGGTAGAAATGTAGGCCAATTAATTATTAAATGAAAAATTTGATTCCGTTTAGCTGTATGTAAAGTACTGAAGATTGAATGCATAATTATGAAAGCTGACAGAAAATGTGACTGCAGCATGATGATTAAAGTGGTTTTAGATAGCCTGCAAAACGTTATTATCACTGATTATGAGTTTGTACTATGTCTTTACAGACATAGAAAAGATCTTGTACCAGTATGGGTTTTAGTTTCCAAGTTTAATCTTCGCGAGATGCCTGTAGTATGTTCTTCAGTGAAAATGTTCCTGCGTTATCCATTAAAATAATAAAATAATAAAAACTAAAATGTTTCATAGAAAACGAAACAAAATAGGTATTAGGGTAAACTATACTAAAAGCCTAAAGTCGTTTATATTGCATGTGGGTGACTGCATACAGGGTAAGGTAGGTTGATTTTGGAACTGTGATCTTGGACTAGTCTAGATAGAAAGGTATTAATGTATAAAAAACGTTGCACCAACTCATATTTGTGAAAATGATTGTATTTTTTGAGGATTGTTAATTATTTTTAAGTTGTAAAATTGCCGAATTTTTCGCGTAAAATTGCGCGCGCGGCATTCACGCAATGTAAAAAACAAAATATCGGACCTTATTTCATCAAAATAATCAATTAAAATTCGGCTTTTTTAACAAAACGATGCTTGAAACTTATTGTAAATGCATTATAGATGTTTATTAGTGTATTATTTTGTATTTTTTAATGATATTTACCTATAAAATGTGTATTAAGTTATTTTATGATGCGTTCATTTAATTGTTTATTTTCAGATATTTCATAAAAATGGGTAAAAAACGGAAGTCTGCAGTGTTAACTCGAAGTGATAGTGCTAAAAAATTCAGTGGCCAGCCTTCCCCTTTGGATAAAACAGAGCCTCCTACCCTCCGCCACAGTGGCGGATTTAAGGTGCGCGGGGCCCTAGGCCGGTTGGAGTGCGGGGCCCCAAACTACGCAAAGCTAGCTTAATTAACTGAAATGAAGATTTACACCCCCATCCCCCAGTGGTGACCTTACGGGGCCCTCAAATCAATGGGCGAGCGAAGCGTTAAAATAAATTTACTTTTTAAACAATATTCAATTTATTGATAATTAATTAGCCAAATGACCATTTCATAGTTGAACATTACACATTTGTTTTTTGAAGCTTAACAATAAAAAATAACTATAATAATACACCATTAACAAAAAATAACTATAATAATACACCATTAACTAAAGAGAATACCACTTGACTGACATGCAAATGATGCAATGAGTGGGTTTTGTTTATTGCAGGCAATTTGTACGGTACACTTAACTATTTCTCAGTCAAAAAAGATTTTTTTCTAGCCTTCTTACTTGCAAACTGTTTGATGACATCAGTAAAATCAAGCACCCTTAATTTCTCATGCTCAATGCTCAACAGGGTGAGTGAAGACAAACGGTCCTGCCCCATGGTGTTTCTTAGATAATTCTTGACTAGTTTCATCTTGGAGAATGATCGCTCCCCAGTGCAGTTTGTGACAAACATGCAGAGATAGAGTCGTAATACAATTTCAACATTAGCAAATGTTTCTACCATGTCATGTCTATGAATTATCTCATACATTTCTAGTTCAGGACTTTTTGCAGCCTTTGCACCACCTGATGAAGGAGCACTTTCAGGTGAATCTCTTGGAATGGATTTCATAAGGTGTGCAAACTGCAAAAGCTCCGACTCCAATCCAGCCTCCAAGTCCTTAGGATATGAAGACACAAGCTTTTCAGCAGATGCTTTAAGCTCAGTGTTCGTTTTGTTTGAGATTTCTGATAAAAACCCAAATTTCTCTCGAAGGTCGCTGTAAGCAGCAATGCGTTGTTGTAGGGCAGCACAGAGCTTGTCAATGATGGGCAAGAATGCAGTCACTCTAAACTTGTCTCTCCCTGTCAGCATAACATCCTCCGCGGAGTCTAGTTCATCGTGGTGACGCTTGCGCTTCCTAATACGCTGCGTGTCGGCGTAGTATGCATCATTACTCGTCACATCACAGGGATCACACTTAGCCATAGCTTTTGCTTCAAAGTCATCGAACTGGGATCTCAGGTCTTTAGCAAATTGTAAAAGAGACTCTAGCAGTGTGACAGCTGTGTTGAGGGAGAGCCCAGATTTTTGCAGCTGGATACTGCTACTCTGAAACCTTTCCAATACTGTATCCCAAACTTCAAGAAGAATCACTGTTTCAAGTTTTTTCAAACCTTTGAGAAGACCACTTGCTTCAGCTCTTGTTTCAGCTGGCTGATTCTGATCTGAGAATAACTCTTCCAGAACAATGATGTTTTCTTTGTGTGCTCTACTGAGAGCAGCTACAGCATCTGCTCGTGCTGACCAACGAGTGTCTGAAAGTATTTTATCAACTTTCAACTTCTTATCTTTATTAGTCTCTAGTACCTCACGGTGTCTCCTCCAACGATAAGTAGATGCAACAAGAAAGGAGTACATATTTTGTACCAGAGCAAACAATGACACTGCAGCAGGACAGCTTTCTGCAGCACACTTAGCCACCAAGTTTAAGGAATGAGCCATACATGGTATGTACTCAGCTTCACTACACTCATTCTTGATTATCTGTTGGGTCCCCAGATATTTACCAGACATGTTGCTGGCATTGTCATAGGACTGTCCTCGGCAGTCGATAACTGGAATGTTCTTCTCTTTAAGAAAATCAAGAACAGTTGTAGCAATATCTCTGCCAGTGTGGCTTAGCATGGGAATAAACTGCAAAAACCTTTCAACTGGACCTGTAGTAGGCAGTACATAGCGGATTGTAAAAGTAAGTTGATCCATGTGTGAAATATCAGGTGTGGGTCCACAGAAATTGAGAAGTACTTTGCTGTTTTTACTTCATCTGTTATTGAGGACATAACCTTTTCTGCCATTATTCCAATGACTTCCTCAGAAATGACATGGGACAAGTAGGAAGTATGACCACTACCTTTGTTTGCGTGTTTCTTGATATGTGCTGCCAAGAAACTGTCGTATGTGCTCAGCAGCTCTAGAATCCCAAGATAGTTTCCATTGTGTACTGATCCAATTACTTCATCTTTACCTCGAATGGCTAGCCCGCGTTCGCAAAGTAGCTTTAAAACATCTACACACCTCCTCAATACTGCTTGCCAGTACTCGCATTCACTTTCATATTGTTGTACTAGATTAGAGTCATACGGGCACCCGCAGTCTTTCGATATATCATTTCGACCATACTTTTCCTGTGCTGATCTGACCTACTGTGAGATTCTATGACATACCTAGCGTTCTTCCAACCATTGAAGCCAGTTGTGAATGAGCTTTCCACCTTTGACATAAGCTTGCAAGCAAAACAATACACTTTACCAGTTGTTTTAGAGTAACAGAGCCATTTAAGATTAATTTCTTGGCCAGATAATGAATGAGTTCGAGTGAATAATGTCTTTGTACAATGACGGGTTCTGTTTAGCTCTTTCACAGCTGACTCTTTGAAGTCACCATCACAGTGTCGACATTCTGCGCTTCCCTTTTTCAACCAATAGTCACACACATTTTCAGTAATTATTTTAGGCCATAATCCAAGATCCGTTTCAAATCCTTGTTCAGTACCGGTATTCATAACTTTCACTTCCTCTTGTGTCTCCTCACTGTCACTGTGTTCAGGTTCAATTGCGCTAACTACACTAGGTTCAGTACTAGTTGTGGCTTCTCCAGTTGTTTCAGGCGTAATTGGTGTCTCTACTGATTCAGATTCAGTTTGACCGGATTCAGTTTGAGTTTGTGATTTTGCAGATTCAGATACTGTTGGATATGTCAACCATTGAGTTATTTTTGGTAGTTTTTTTACTCTTTGGTTTACGTCTGCCTTTTCTTGTCGTTTAACAGAGCCAGCTTTATACTTCCTCCCTTGATCACGATCACGACTTGTTGATTTCTCCATTGTGCCTCAGTGCAGCCTCAGTGCAGCCTCACTGCCTTATCCTGAAACATAAAAACATAAAAAACAAACTATTTACACTTGACCCTCGGTTTAGTATTAATTAATACAGTTTAATTAATTAATTAAATACAGACACTAAACAGTTGTTCGGGTGAAAAAGTCGCTTTATGGGAAAAGTCGCCAGCCCCCACCAGTGGCGACTTTTTCCTTAAATATGTATAAAATGTATTTATTATGAAATCTAAGCTAAACTGACCTAACCTAGCCTAAGTACGTTTCATATAAAAAAATTAATTACATTAATTTAACATTTTTCAACTTATTTATGTTATTATAAAGCTGACTAAAACTCCCCCATCCCCATTTATTGACTGGCGACTTTTTCGAGATACGACTTTTACCATTACTTACCACTAAACACACACACATGTGCACTCCACAGCGGCCTGAATAGAACTAAACTCCCGCCAGCAAAGAGAGTGATACCATAATTATCACTAATCATTAATCAATTGTATTATTTATAGTGGAATCCAACATTATAATTATATGTGAGGGCGCGGGGCCCTCACAGGCGCGGGGCCGTAGGCCATGGCCTACTCGGCCCCCCCCCTAAATCCGCCACTGCGAGTCCGCCAAGTTATTCAGTACAGTTATTTCCTCCAAAACAGCCACCCGGACTTGAAAGACTATGATATTGCTAAAATGATAGCAAAGGATGTGATTGAGATCTGGCAGGCAGTGAACCCGCGGCTGCCCCTGTATGAGGAATATTATGTAGTGAAATTGGTGGATAAAGTGTGCTTCAAGAAAGCAAAAGAGATAAACAGGAAAATATCTTTCTACAAATCCAGAGCAGAATCTGGAGGAAAAAGCTGGATAAACTTTTTGACATTTTCTGCTTGCACCTGTAAGCTACCTGTTCGTCCCTGTGATGACAATGCTGTGAAGTGCAAGAAAGAAATTGTCAAACACAGCACATAATCTGCACTTGTCCTCCCAGTAAGAAGGTAATGCTATTATTTTTTTTAAACTTTTAAACTGGCCTAACTTAGTGCGATTAGGTGCCTTTTAAATGGAAGGAAATTCAATGCTTGTAATTGAAAAATATCCGCATTTTCCTCCTGTAATCTTCCTTCCCCCCCCCCCCTGGTAATAGAAATTAAAATCAATTTTTTTTCAGGATTTTATCTCTTATTTTAGATGCGCTATTTAATATACTTTAATATTTCAGGTTCCAGTAGAGGAGAGGGAATACTTTAGAGATCAGAGGGCCAAAATAGGACCCAAGGGCTCTTTCCAGCTGGGATCTGTGGATAAAGCTCCTGTGAAGAGAGACCAGAGGGCTGCAGCTGAAGCAGAAAGATTACAGAGCCAAATTCAACAGCAGCAGGAAGTGGGTTTGGCCACTTTTGCCTCCACACCTTCACAAGATATTTCTTTTGAATCCAGCTCAGGAGAATCAGGAGAGGTAATATATTTTTCTTATATCTTATCCATTTTTACCCAAATTTATCCCTACTTTTTGTCCCTATTTCCCCCTTTTTTCCCCCATTTTCGCTTTAGTAATTTATTCTTTTTTGCCCATTTTCGCCGACTTTTTACCTGAATTTTTACCAATTTTTCCCCCCTATTTTCCCACTTTTTTCCACCATTTTCGTTTAAGTAATTTATTCTTATTTCCGCCCATTTTCGTCAATTTTTACCGATATTTTTCCATACTTTTTCCCCTATTTTCCCCCATTTTCGCTTTAGTAATTTATTTTTTATTTTCATTTCAGCTATCTGGTGGTGAAGCTGAAGAGTTCAAGCCAAGGAGGCACCCAAGTGGAGGTTACAGCTTTTTGAAAATCCCCAGATATGCCATGGAACTGATCAGGGGTGATGTTTCTTCCAATCTTGGGGCAAGTCTTGCAATGCCTTCCTCCTGGACTTACAAGCTATGGACCTGCTTAAGCTTGGCTTTGATGTGAAACAGATAATAGTTGATAAATCGAAAATGGACAGGGAAAAAGCTAGAATGAAAGTGAAAAGTGATGAAAAGCACAATAAGGGTCTAGAAAAGTTAGTCTGTATTGGGGTTGATGGGAAAGTTGACAAGGACACTTTGCTGTACAGAGAAGTTAAGGATGAAAATGGGGAGACTAAGCTGAAGAAAGGAAAAGGACAAGAGCACCATTTGACTCACAAAGGAGCCGGGAACTGAAAGTGGAACATATCTTACTCACAGAGTCATCCCAATTAAAGGTGCGACTGGAGTTCTTCTTGGTGAAGAAGTTGCTAGTGTCTTGGAGGAGTTTAACAGTGTTCATGCCCTGAAAGCTGTCCTCCTTGACAACACACATACAAACACTGGCTGGGAGGGAGGCCTTGTAACAGCTCTGGAAAATAAAATTGAGCGGAAATTGCACACCATTGGCTGTTCACTCCATCAGAATGAGCTTCCTTTCAGAGCTGTTTTCAAACATCTTGATGGCAGTACCAAAAGTCCCACTGCTTTCACTTGTCCGCTGGGAAAACTCTGTGAAATTGACTACCAAGATCTGCCACAAGTGGAATTCACCAAACTCAGTGGCCTCCTGGATGACATGGAATTTGCTGAGGAGACACTGAATGATCTCAGTAGCGACCAGAGGCTTCTTTTGGAGTATGTGCTTGGAATTTCCAGGGAAAAGTCAACCCAAGATTTGCTGCCTGGAAAATTGGACCGTTAAACCATGCAAGATGGTTGACTTTGGCAATTAGATTGATGTGTCTGTGGACCAGAGGTGCTTACCCTCCAGAACTACAGGATAAGCTTTACCAGGCCATCAAGTTCATTGTGGAAGTGTATGCAGTCAGTTGGTTTGAGATCAAAAGGGAAAGCAAGTTCCACAATCAGCAGCTGTACATCTTTAGCATGATCCAGAGGATCAAGCAGCAGTCTGAAGAAATCCAGGGTGTTGCTTTCAAGAACCTGAAGTACAATGCTTTTGCCTTGCTGCCCGAGAATGTGCTGTACTCCATGATGAAGTCTGATGACTTGGAAGTGAGAGAAGCTGCTCTCAAGAAAATTCTGTCCATCAGGTAAGCATTTATTAATTTAAAAAAATGTGAAAAAAAAAATTTGATTATGGGGATTTATTTAATAAAAAAAAGGCCTGAGTTCTATAAATCCCCATAATCGAATTTTTTTTCACATTTTCTTATCCCAATTCCCCCCCTCCCCTCTGATAATGGAAATAATCTTACCTTCTTTCTGAAAAAAAATTCGATTATTGGGATTTATAGAACTCGGGTTTTTTTTTTAATTTAAGTTAAATTAAATCAGCAATTCTGAGACTAATAGGGATTAAATCTTAAACTGGAATAAAAAATAAATTAATTATTCTTCTTTCAGAAGTGGGAAGCCAGCCAAGAAGAGGCTGAAGAAGATCACAGCCATCAACATTGAAGCTACCCACTGGTCAGAACTAATCAACCTTTCTCAAAGTGGCATCTGTGAACCTGCTCTCACAGAAGACTTTTCTGACCAGGAGCTTCAAGAAGCATTGCTGAATGGCACCAAGCTGGAGCTGCCTGATCTGCCTTCACATTCTCAGAGTGTTGAAAGGGCCGTGAAGCTGACATCTGAAGCTTCCCATACTGTTTATGGACTCGAATCAAGGCACAAACACATTCTGGCCAAAGCCCTAAGCCGCCAGATGAGGCTTTCCTTTGCTTCTAAGGGCTCTTACAGTGAAAATTATGATGATCTTGGGATCTAAATGTTTCTATTTGACTCTGTACATGTTTTTTTTACTTTCTTTCAATAAAATTGTTACTTTTTTCAGGATTTTTTTATGAAAATAGCATGATTTTTTCGGCCGACAATTACGAAAATGTGGTATTTTTCGGTACGATTTTTTGACGATTTTTGAAACGGTTTCCTCAAAAAACGGTTAAAGCTAGGGATCTGAAATTTTTTGTCAATTATTATCATATTACGCCCTGACTATCTCGACTAGTCCAAAGTCGATATCTAAAAAAATGCGGAAAATCAACCTACCTTACTCCCCGTCTATTAACGGTCCAATACTCTCCTTACACTGCATTTTCCTTTTTGCAAACGTGTAGAAGTATTTTGGGCTATTTTTTATGTTTTCTGCTACCTTGTTTTCCTCCTCGTTTGTCTTATGTATGAATGTTTGCTTTAGGTCCATTTCTATTTCGCTAAGTTTCCTCTCTAGTTTGAGTCTCTTTGCATCAGTTCTCCCCATCTGTGGGGATGTTTTACGGTTTGTCTTCGTTGCCTGAATAGTATCCTGATTTTCCTCTGGAGCTTGCTACGTTTTCTTTCCTGTCTCTCTGGAATATGTTTCAGTATTATAGGTTTGATTTCAGTCTATTATATATAGTATTTCTTGTGGAGTCTTCTCGTGAAGTAGCAATTCCCAATTTACCTCCTTTAAATCTTTATTTACGTTTTCCCAATTTACTTTCTTTGAATTTATGTTTAAGCCTTCAAATATTCCATCTGCCTCTCTAGGATGCGTTTTCGGACCTCTGGGTGCTAACTTCAATTGTATATCGATGAGGTTATGGTCGGAGAACTTTGTGTGCGTTACTTTTTTATTTATTATTATCTCGTTGTTATTTGTCAAGATTAAATCCAAAACGTTCTCTTTTCTCGTGGTTTCACAGATTTCCTGGGTAAGGGCGTAATGTTCCATACAGGAGCGGCTCGCAGGTAGGCACTGTGGAACTGCAGCACCCCCATGATCTTATGATCTTTATATTTAAATATTTAAAATAGCCTCTCTGATTGTTTTTTTTTCAATGAACTTGAGTTTTTAAATCAGATTATATCCTTTTTTCCTTAAACTATTTCAATGCCGAACGAATGAATCACGAAAGTAGCTTCAGCCTTCCCGTGGAACTGCGTACTTAACAGTTCCAGATTTTGTTCGAAACGCTTGAAACCTCGGTGGCGGACGTACGAAGAGCGAGTCAGAATCGCGGGTTTAAGAGGATCCAAAGCACTGTGGACAGAGCAGTGCCGATTTGTTTGTTTGACGTGGTAGTTGTGTTGCTGTATCGTTTGCTAATTCGAAATTTAATTTCCGAATTGCATTTATCAATGATTCGTTATCATTTATTTTTTGTCGTGAGATTGAAGTTAATTATATAATAATTGGATTATTTACAATATATAGCTTTCATTTCTTAGAATATTTTTTCGCTCAGAATAAAAACAGAAGAATGGAATTTCTTTATAAATAAAATTTTTGGCAAATTCGAAATTACCCGTTAAGCGTAAGTACCCTATAATTAATTTTATGATACTATTTTACTTATTTTTATGACTGAGTAGTGAGTAGTTATCTATTTATCTATTCGACTTTCTCTCTCTCTCATATATATATATATATATATATATATATATATAATCGACACAATTGTTCGCAATTTCTGAGGCAGCACCCCCATAACTGAAAGTCACGAGCCGCCACTGGTTCCATAATATCTAATAGCATTGTTGCTTGGGTTCTATCATTTTTAGTAACGTTGCTATGAAACTTCTCGACATACATAACTTCGTCATTTTTCTTCCATGTTATGAACGGAAAATTAAAATCTCCGTGAATTAAAATATTTGTTGCTGGAGTTTCAAGTAATTTTAAAATGTTTTCTATTTCATTTGTAGCAAATTGGAATTCACTTTTTGTGGTGTTTGGTGGTCTGTTGATGTTCATAATGGTTAGGTTCAATTCTTTTAATTCTAATATAATAACTTCGACTGTGTTGTTTGATTTTTTTTACCTTCACTTCACATGTGTATGCAGGGCCGGTCTTAGCAAATGCGAGGCCCAATTCGAGATTTTTAAAGTGGAGCCCTAAGGTTAAAATTATCTACCCATAGTGGATGCATGCTTACTGAAAGAAAAGAACTGGTTCCATAATATCTAATAGCATTGTTGCTTGGGTTCTATCATTTTTAGTAACGTTGCTATGAAACTTCTCGACATACATAACTTCGTCATTTTTCTTCCATGTTATGAACGGAAAATTAAAATCTCCGTGAATTAAAATATTTGTTGCTGGAGTTTCAAGTAATTTTAAAATGTTTTCTATTTCATTTGTAGCAAATTGGAATTCACTTTTTGTGGTGTTTGGTGGTCTGTTGATGTTCATAATGGTTAGGTTCAATTCTTTTAATTCTAATATAATAACTTCGACTGTGTTGTTTGATTTTTTTTACCTTCACTTCACATGTGTATGCAGGGCCGGTCTTAGCAAATGCGAGGCCCAATTCGAGATTTTTAAAGTGGAGCCCTAAGGTTAAAATTATCTACCCATAGTGGATGCATGCTTACTGAAAGAAAAGAACAATGATTCAACAACAAATATAATTTATTTTAGATGTGATCACAAGGAAACCTTTCTGGCTTTCATAGTGGAAAATTCGGCAATGAGGTCTGTATAGTTACAGTTTCTCGCAATGTCGTTTTCAGTGGAGAAGATCGCCAGATTACTGAATCGATCCTGCAGCATCGTCGACCGTAAATACGTTTTTATTAATTTCAACTTTGAGAAACTTCTTTCCCCAGATGCGACAGTAACTGGAATAGTCAGTAGTATTCACAATGCAGTCGTAAAATTCTGGAAATCCACAGAACGATTGTTCAAAGTGATGAAGCCCAATATCTTCAGTGGATCACTTTGTATATCTTCTGGAAGAATTAGTTTCAAGGCTTCCATTTCCTCAGCAAGCATGAATCCATCAATGTCGCGGTCTTCTCCATCAGTCATTTCAAGTTCGAGATCTTTGCTGTGCTTACGTAAGTCTGTCTTGGACATCTTTGTGAACATGTACATGAAGCCAAACTTTGAGTGATGTTCTCTCAGTTGTTCGAATCGTCGTTCCAGGGAGGATATGACAGTGTCTAAAATTGCGTTAAACACAGAAATTTTAAATTTTTCTTCAGCATCTTCAATTGGCTGGTCTTGACCTTCATAGGAAAGCATCTTCTTTCGTTTGACACGTGTTGTTTTGAATTCTGGCTCGATTTCAAGCTGCTCTGCAGTCTCTTTGGCATCTGTTACAGCACTTTGAAATCCACCCTCCCGATATTCTTTCATCCACTTACATGTTCTTTCCAAACTCTCAATGGCACGTGCCAGATGCTTTGAATCACTCTGAAGATCTTTACTCACGTAGTTGACTTGAAAGAGGAGGTCATACCAGAATATGACAGCAACAATGAATTTAAAATTCTTCATCTCTTTGCAAAGTGATTCTGCTTCGCTTCTTCCTTGAGGATCTTTTGCTTTTTCAGCAATTTCGACAAGGGCATCATAGATCTCGACAGCTTGATATCCTACAGCTTTGACAATTTGCACACGGCATTCCCATCTTGTCTCGCTCAAGGGCTTCACTGAGAACTCTTTAACATACTTGCAGAAGACTGACCATCGATGGGTTGAGGCTGAGAAGAAGACATACAGGCGTTGAATAACCCCGAAAAATGAGATGGCTTGAACACATGTTTTTGCCATGTCCCCAAGTAACAAATTGTAGTTGTGGCATGCGCATGGAGTGAAGAATGCTCTTGAATTCATTTCCAGAAGTCGCGCTTGAACGCCTGATGAGTGTTCCTTCATGTTCGCACCATTATCATATCCTTGTCCACGAATATCACTAATTTTCAGTCCAAGTTTGTGAAGTTCTCTCATCAATACCTCTAGTAGGTTTTCTCCTGTGGTCTCCTTCACCTCAATGAACTTGATGAAGTGTTCAAAAATTCCACTTTCAATACCTGATGATCCATCAGAGACATATCGCAAAGTAAGGGACATCTGCTCCTTGTGACTAATGTCGGGTGTGCAATCAAGGATCACAGAGAAATACTTTACCATTTTAATTCTGTGTACAATGGTTGCTCGAACTTTGTTGCCCATGAGCGAGATGAGTTCATTCTGGATTCGTTTTCCCAGGTAATAATCATAAATTTCGTTATTGACTATTCTTCTAAGATGGTCTTGCATGCAGTGGCGGTCCTAGCTTACATGACGCCCTGGGCGAACCTCACCTTCAGCGCCCCCCCCCCCTGTTCGCCAACACACACACATTCGAATCCCCCCAAAATAAAGGACAGACATAACTCTTTCACAAAATAACTTTTTATTGGACTAATTGTTGGAACTTCAGAACCAAAACAAAGACTCAAATTTCTGAATTTTACAAATCCTTCATCACGTAAATAGAATAACTCACTTAAGAGAATGTAATTATGATACTATGAACAGGAAAAATACAAATTAAATTGCACAACTGCCATAAATAAACTAGAGAATCAAATTTCTAAATTGTACAAATGCTCTATCACATAAATAGAATAAGACACTTAAGAGAGGGTAATTATTATGCTACACTTTGAACAAGAAACAAAATAAATTGCACCACAGCACAACTGCCATCTAAAGCCTGACTCTTCTTACCTTCCTTGATGCAAAGTCATGAATTAAATCATCATATGAAATCTGCTCAGCAATTGTATGATTTATACTGATGATGGCCAGACCGGTAAGGCGTTCCTGTGACATAGTTGACCTCAGGTAGGATTTGATGAGCTTCAGCTTTGAAAAGCTCCTCTCTGCTTCAGCAACAGTGACTGGAAGAGTAAGACCAATTCTGAGAGCAGTCCACAAATTTGGATATATTTCAGAGAGCTCCCTTTCATGGATAAATGTCAGCAGTTCAAGCAAGGATATGGTCTTTGATGGCAAGTCAGGCAAGTTCTTCAGCTCCTGTGCAAGCTCTCTGCCATCCAAGTCAGATTGTCCCTTAAAGTGTAGTGTAGTACTAAGGTTCACACATTGTTCTGTCAGCTCCTCAAATGTGAGATTTTGGAAATGTGTCATCCTGGCTAGTGGCAGAGGGTGTTCCAAAATATTTCAAAAGTGCCCCTGCAAATAGTAAAATAGAACATAAAAGACCAATGCATGAATAGGCTAGTACAATTAATTTAACATGTTATTAAGCACAATTTATTAAACTTTTAGAATAGGAAACAAATGAATAATACAACCTCCTTGGTTAATGGCTAATTATATACATAATAGTACACTTCAAATGACTCAGAAAGCTATATCACAAAATAGCAGTGCAATATAGCAGTGAAGAGTAGATGACATAGCTCTATACCTTTATCTTTTGCTCGTTTCTCCCTTCTTCTTTCCTCTTTTTTCTAAACTGAGCACCTGATAGCTTTGACCTCTTCTTATCCATTTGCGGTTATTTGACAGACCTTAGTGGCTTAGTGTGAAGATTCGTTCTGTAATAAATAATATACATTTCACTATTTAACCAAACCCAGAAAAATAACATTACATATGTTAAAGTATGGGCCTTTATTCCCAATAATATTAATCTGGAAGCATTTTGCATTGTTTAGGTCTTTTATGGGAAGTTTATGGAAAATGCAATAGATGGTTTTTTATTAATAAAAATATATTTATTGATCTTTTATTATTTATTTTATTTTATTTTTTATTTTTATTTATTTCTTTATTTATTTATTCTTATTTTGATTTTGATTTTTTTTGCAGGCGCTCATGCCGCCCCTCCACAAATGCCGCCCTGTGCGGCTGCCCATATTGCCCATATGAGGAACCGCCACTGCTTGCATGATAGGATCAAATCTTGAGATAAGCTCAACCAGTCCAAGGAAGTTGCCATTATTCCGTCTGAAGATTGTATCTACTGATCCTCGGAATGCCATGTTGTGTTCAGCGAGGTACTGTACAATGGCGAGGAGGCGCTCAAACACACTTTTCTACCTAAGCTTCTCCGTATTGATTCGTTCCTGACTGAGTTGATCCACAGTGCAACTTTTGATCAAACGTTGTTCGAGTTCCATCCATTGGAGACTCGCCTTCAGATGGCCCTGTGATCTTTCGTGCTCAGATAGTCTGGAACTAGTATTCACCCAGTCACAGAATCATCCACACCCCAAGGCATTGTTGGAGTTTCCAAATAACTTGCAACAGAAACAAAATATCCAATTCTTAGAGATTGAATAAATCAACCATTTCCATATACCAACTTCTCCATTTTCCATCCGTCTCTTGTAATGACTTTTTGAAAACTTGCGGCCATTGTCATCTCTGAGAAAGTTATAGTCTTCCTCACACTGTGGTGGGCCTTTACTCACTACTAAATCTCTGACTTTTGTATTGACAGTTTCCGGCCATTGACCTGGATCTTTGAGTGCATCCAGAGGTTGATTTTGCAGAATTGGAGTGTGATCCATGGGTTCTTCTTCCCTCTGGATATCACTTTCATCTATCAAAGCTGGTGATGACGCATGTGACGGCGCAGGTACATCTAGTTCACTTTCATCTATCAAAGTTGATGATGATGCATGTGACGCACGCTGTCTCTTCTGGTGACCACTGAGATATTTCCGAGCAGTATCTCGCAATCTCTTTGGAGGCATCACTGTCAGTCGATATCTGAAATATAACAAAATATATAATTAATACGGAATACTATTGTATATGAATACTACTGTATATGAAGAGTTATTATGACAAGCCGTATTTAATTTACCACTCAAAACCAAAATATTTTTTTATACTGTACTCATATATTTGCGGGGCCCCTAATAGCGCGGGGCCCAAAGCAGCCGCTTTGCTTGCTTTGTCCAAAGGCCGGCAGTGTGTGTATGTGTTTTCACGTAGATGCAACACTCTCCCCCTTGTCTAGCCACTCTATCTGCTCTGTGTATGTTGTAGTCCAGCAATGCTAATTCAGTATCCTCGATGTAGTTTTCACAACCTTTTTCGTATTTATGCAAGTGTGTTTCCGTTAGGCATATAATATCTATACTGGATTCGGTAGCTAAATTCTGTAAGTATTGTAATTTGCAGCCTGCATGGTCCGTGTAGAGGCCTTGAATATTTGTGTAGAAAACTTTTATTGGGTTTCTAATTTCCGTGTTCAGTTTTCCTATATAGTGGTCGTTTCCAGGTCGATGTCGGTTCCTGTCTGGTGTTATTGGTTTGGCCGCTGCATTTGGGAGAATTGGGGTTGCGGCACTTGATACCACTGTGGTTGTATTATCGGTGGGTGGTGTTGGATAGAGAGGTGATGTATGTAATGGTGTGGGGAATATACCTGCGGAGTCCTGTCCTTTCTTGTTAGCAGGGCAAGCTGTGCGTTTATTGTTCTCATTTCCTCTAAACCATTTGTTTCCTTGCTCCTGTTGTTACTTCTAATACGGATAGGGTCCGTTCTCTTCTTTGTGTACCCTTTATGTGAAAATATGGGCGCTCTATATTTAGGCATTTTCTCTCTGTCAGTGACTATCTGCATATATATATATATATATATATATATATATATATATATATAATATATATATATATATATATATATAATAATAATTAGGGTGATGCAAAAAAGGGGTCAAATTTTTTTTTTTCAATTTTCAGGGAGACCCTCCTATTTTATTCATATTCCTAAGAAAGCATTGTATGCGAAATTTGGGGTTGAAAAAGAGAAAATTAGAGGTTGCTACCAAGCTTTAAAATAAATGTATATCAGTTTGTGCTCAAAAATATTGTTTTGTTGATATTTTCGCCGGAGCCGGTTTGATATGTACCTAGTTAACCTAGTTTGAAAAAAAACGATGACATTCTAGACTATAGTACGTAGTGAGCTCATAAAATAGTAAATAATAGGCACGCTGATTTCCGCACCACCCTCTGAGGTACAGCGTATAGCGCGTTAACTTTTTTTTATGTGGAAGTTTCCCCAGTAGGCATATCATAACCACTTATGTATGTTTATTTTCATTTTTTGTGAAGCAAGAGTAATGTTTTCTTGTTTTTGTTTGAGAGTGACGACCTGTAACTTTTAACAATTTGAAGAAGGTATTGTTTCTGCTCTTCATCATTGGTTATCAGTTTGTTGTATTCCTCCATCAGTCGTACACCTCTTTCCGCAATGTCGTTTACCACTTTGAGTCCATATGCGATATCTCTTGCATTCGCATAACTTTCATCATCATTCCATTCTTCAGCATCTTTTTCAAGAAAAGTGCAAGGCACCTCTAGGATTTCAAAGAATCTTTTTGTGTTCGCAGTAACGAAATCCTGCAGTTGTTTCTGCCCAGCTGATTCAGGATTTATTGATGCTCGTTTGCTCGGTTTTGAGTCAACTGGTTTCTGCAGAGCATGCTTCATTTTGTTTTTTGTCTCATGCGAAACAGCTGAATCAAAAATGCAAGCGCCACAAGCTCCTCAGAGAGGTACCACAAATGTCTCAAAAACTTATTGAGTGCAGCACTTGCAATTTTGTCATCCTTTTGCTTGTAGAGCTGCAGACTTTGCACAAAATGCAAATCTGAACGGGGGGCGCATGAGGGTATGGGTGCCAGGTACCACGATCTGATGTATATCGCAGCTGAAAAGCAGCAAACATCTCTCAGTCCTTTTTCCTCTCTCTCAGTTAGTTTAAACTGAGATTTAAACATCCAAATTTTAAGGCAGTAAATTAGCTTGCCCATCCATCGTGCTCTGTGATAAGCTCCGGGTGCTTTAAAGCTGATTCCTGACTTGGGGGCACTACAGATGAAAATGAGCGTTAGCTCAAGCAATTCCTTGTAGTCATCACGAGGCTGCTGTTCATCAAGCTGAGCTTGAGCAAATTGAATGAGTTCTTCAGCATCTGAGATTTTCTCTGCAATGTTAGGGTCATCTGTTGCTGTTTGGTAATTGTTCTTGTCAATTTCCACCCACTTTGCTTTGAATCTCTTAAACAGTTGTATGTCAGGGCCACTAGAATGGCAAGGAGACAGAAACTGCAGCTTCTAACACTATTTCGAAAATATGATGTCGGCAAGCCAGCCACAGCATATCTTTATCCAATCTTTGCTCTAGTAACATACAAGCACCACTCTTAGAACCTGTGTTGGAGGCAGTGGTGTCAAAACACATGCCCTTCACTTGGTCAGATATATTCCACTCCAATACTAACTGATGGACAGCATCTGCAATGTTTTGACCAGTTCCTCTGGCAAGTTTGGGAATACCAAGAAGCTGATCAACTCCTTGGCCGGAAATTAGAACTGGCAGTCGATCAACATTTTCATGACCAGTAATATCTTCCAGTAGTTTGCCGTCCCAATGTATTTGGAGAGGGCAATTTGTTTCGAAATCCTGCTTCAAATTTTCTGCCATTGTCTTGCGGTTCCTTTGTCTTGCTCTCCGTATCGATGAATAGCTAACACTGTATTCTTCAGGGTTTTGCCCAAGAGCATTGATTGTTGGGATCAAGATTTCCGAAGCAGCTCTATCACTTACTTTTGCAGCATCAAGAGATACAAGCATTGAAGAATCCATAAGCTTTGCACTCTTAGACTTTGATCTACTTTGTCTCGAAGTTGATGGCTGCTGAGGGTCAGCAACAAATTCTTCTTCTGATTTTGAACTATCTTCATTCAAACTTGAAGGACTTGAACTTGAGAGCACTGCTGCTTCGAAAACGGCTGTTTCCCTCTTTCTTTTCTTTTCAAGCAATGTTTCCTTTTCTCTAGCAATCTCTTCCATTTGTGAAAAAACTTTATCCACTCCAGACATTTTGCCTTTTCTTCCTTTTTGTCGTTGCAGCATCAAAAACTCACGATCTTCATCTATCTTTATCATGTCAAGAGCACTTGCATGTGCAATGTCAAACAGATCTTGCAAGTCATTTTGCCAGCTCTCTTGTTTTTGAAGTAGTGCAAGGTGATTGCTTCTTCTTATTATTTCTGTTCTTCTTTAGTTTCTCCCACTCGTTGAAAAGTTTCTTTACTCTCTCCACAAAGTTCCTTCAGTAACAAAATTGAATCTAAATGTTCAACCCACCGAGTCTCACAAAATTTCAGAAGACGGGTTCTTTTGGCACCAGGATACATTTCATTGATGTAAATTTTCAGCACATGACTTCGCTTAGGAGAATGTCTAAAGAAAGCTATTATATCTCGCATTACCGTTAAACTAGCCCTTATTATTGGCACTGAACAAGCATGGGAAAGGGCCAGATTTAGGGCGTGGCTAGAGCAATGAACGTAGAGAGCCTAAGGATGCGTTTGTTGTATAATAGCTGCACATTCTTTCAATTGACCACTCATTGACTTAGCCCCATCATATCCTTGCCCTCTCATATAGTTTACATCCAACCCCAACTCTCTCAGTTCTTTTAATAATGTTTCAGCAAGTGCCCTACCAGAACAGTCATGAATAGGAACAAATTTCAGTAAATCTTCTCGCAGCACATAGTTCTCTTCACTTTTTAACACATACCTAACACAAAGAGTATATTGTTCCACTCCACAGATGTCTGAGGTCTCGTCCGCTAGAACACTAAAATATTTTGAATGACTGATCTGATTCACGATACGAGACAGGATTAGATTATCACAAATATTAATCACTTCATTCTGAATTTGAGGGCTTGTGTAGGTTAAATTTCGACCACATTCGGTGAAATGCTTCTTTAGATTCTCATCTCCACCACCAATCCTAAACCGCAGTAAAGCGCGGAAATTTTCATCATTTTGTTGATTTTCTTCCAAAATCCCAGCATCGCTATCACCCCGCAATGCAATTTCTTGTCGGCCACACAAAATAATGGTTTCAATAATTGGCATGAGTTTTTTCTGTTTTCTGAGGTTTTTTGTCTTTTGGCACTGTCTAAGGTTGTACAGATATCATTTTTTTCATTTTCAAACACTGACAAAAAATTTTGTGCTTTAACACAGCTGTCTTTGTGATAATTGCTAGTTTCGTGCTTGCGGAAATCCTCTTTTGCATCTTTCCAACGCATATACGGAGCATTAACTAGTGCATTCAGTCTTATGTGATTTCCTTTACCAACTTCTACATTTTTTGCAAAGACAAAACAGTACTTGCAGAATACACCTTCACTTGCTCGAGAATATGCAAGCCACTTAAATTCAGTCAGCCACTTCCTTTGAAATTTTAAGTTTCTTTTACCCGGCGGAAAACTATATAATTCTCCGGGTACCCAAAGATTTTTAAGAATATTATATTTTTCCTCGTCTGTACATGATTTTTCGAGGAATGTGCCAATATCCAAAGACATTCGTGACTCGCACACCGAGGAAACAACATTTTCAGTTTTTTCACTTCTATTTGAAGTTTCACCACTGTCAGAAGGACATATTAAATCACTGTTTGTTTTCTTTTTTGTTTTAGGCTCAAAATAATTTAAAACACTTGCTTGTCTCTTGTTGGCCATATTGTAAATAGGTCACAGACTCATAGTACCCACAACACGTGAAAAACAAAGGAAGTAAACAGCATGACTGACCGTATATTAGGAATTGACATCATGAGTGACGACTGCACATGGCCAATGGGCACATTAATAGAAAATGACGTCATTCGTGACGTAGGCAAGAGGACCAATTAAAAGCAAGCAAACTTAAGAGTCGGAAGCGTAAGTTCATTAATAGACATGAGCTCCTTATAGAGTTCGGTGAGTCGGAAATGTAAATCCATTCCAGAAAATAAGAGCTCCATGAAAGGGGAGTAAGCAGAGAGAAGTATTTTGTCTGAATATATTTCTAAGTTTGGGAAGAATTTCGGGGGGGGGGGGATATATATATATTAGACCGGCCCAGGCTCATAGGGTTGAAAAATAAATCTTTTCTGTTCTTAAGTCTCACCCTTGGAAATTGTCATGCGTGTCGATAGGAAGTTTCGAGTTAAGTTTCAGCCCGATTCCATAATATTTCGTAGTGCCACGACAGACTCTGAAATGTGTAGTTTTTCCGCACCAGCCAGGAGGTAACTACAACAGGCGCGTTTTTTTTTTAAGTGGTATCCCCAATAGGCCTAATCCATTTTTTTCAATGTTAACTCATGAGGTTGATGTGCTTCCTGTCTTTATCACTGATTTCTTTGCCTCTGGAAACTACTCTCGGTGTTTTTCCACGACTTGAAGAAGGTACTGCAGTTGTTCTTCATTTTTTGTGAGATGACTGCTGAAACTCTGAATTAATGAGACCGCTCTCTCTGCATTATCGTTTACAACATTCATTGTTTTAACATACTCCTTAGCTAATTTATAGTCGTCCCTGTTATCCCATTCTGCAGGATCTACTTCGAGAAACGTCGATTGAAGGGACAATTTCTCAAAGAAGGAGCGACTTGAGCTTCTGACAAAGTCCGCCAGATTTTTCTTTAGTGGGTCATCATGAGTGCGGTCAAAAGCAATTCGTTTTTCTGATATTTCTGAACCAGGTCTTTCCAATGCCTGAACCATCTGCCGTTTCACTTGCAAAGTTATGCCATCATCAAAAAAGGCAAGCGACACAAGTTCTTCATTTAGATACCAAAGGTGACAGCATAGTGCTTTGCTAGCTATTGCTGAAAGTTCCTTATCATCATATTGCTGAAGCTCTTGTAGATACTCCAAATCGGTTCTTGGTGCAGAAGATGCGATAGAAGCCGCAAACCATTTTGGCACATAAAAGCGGACAGCATAGCGAGAGAAGCGTTCCATTGCAATCAGTTCCTGTTTTGTCAGGTTGAACTGCGAGCGAAACAATACAATTTTGATGGCATAAATCACTCGCGACATCCACCTAGCGCGATGTAAAGCCCCAAGTTGACGAAAATGTACTCCTCCTGATAGAACACCACCTAAATAATTAAATGATAATTCAAGAAGTTCGCGATAATCCGCTCTTAGGTGACTTCTTCTGGCAAGCTGTTCTTCGCACAGTTTGAGGATTTCTGCTTTCCACGGCATGTTTGTATTGGCAGCTTCATATCTTTTATCATTCATTTGTTTCCAGGAAATCTTGAAACGTTTGAAAAGTAATATATCCGGTCCCGTTGAATCACTGTAACACTTCTGGAAGACGTCTGATATCACAATTTCATTAATATGGTGGCGACAAGCCAAAGAAAGGAGTTTTCTATCAAGCTTACTTTCGATTATCATGCAAGCGCCTTTTTTTTGCCAGTATTGCTAGCGGTAGTATCAAAACACATTGCTTGAATACATTCTTGCAAATTCCAATCGTCTAAGCATTCTAGAACTGCTTCTGCAATTTTTCCGCCTTCTCCAGAAATAAGTTTGGGTACTGCTAGAAGCTTAGACTTCCCTCCACCGGATACAAAAATAGCTAGTCTATCTATTTTTTCATCACCTGTTATATCTTGCATTACTTTACTATCCCAATGAATGGTAAGCGGAACGTCAGAGGTAAAGGTTTGCTTAATGTCATCTGCAACTTTTTTGGCGAACGGCACTCCTCGTCCTCTGTAGAGTACTTCTGCTCAAAACAACATTGTCAATGTCATGTCCAAGAGAAGTTGCAACAGCTGAAAGCACCATAACAGCACTACGATCACTT
Organism: Bathynomus jamesi; assembly: GCA_023014485.1. NCBI lineage: Eukaryota > Metazoa > Arthropoda > Malacostraca > Isopoda > Cirolanidae > Bathynomus > Bathynomus jamesi. The sequence goes on along the minus strand of JAJOZX010000211.1, from coordinate 723,688 downwards.
GTTTTTGTTAGATCTAATGCCATTGCCAGATCAGGTGTTACGATGCGCTTACACTTATTTGATATTGTGCTGCTTGAAGGTTTGGATATCATTTCAGGAGTGTACGATGTGCCTGGCTCTGGTTGCTCATCACTACTACTGCTTGAACTGCTATTACTGAACTGAACTGCAGCTGATGACAGTTTCTTTCGCAATGCCTCCTCAGCTTCTTTTAGTGCAGCATTTCTTTCCTCTTTTTTTCCGTTTTCGCATTTGCTTAGCGACCAGTTTGTTATCAATATCAGTCATGTAACCTCGCCTCCCTTTTTCTCTTTGAGCATGTAGGAATGATCTATCTTCCTCATTTGACATCATTTGTAAAGCATTTGCGTGAGCTATATCAAAAAGGTTATCTAAACTATCTTGGAATTCAGTTTATTTTTTAATTTGATTTTGATTACGGTTTGATTTTGATTTTTGAAGTGATCTGAAGTTCTCATACGTTTTTTGAATTTTGTTAGTACATGCTGTTTGGCTCTGGTGGGTATTTTCGCCTTGTCCCAAATCTCAAAAATTTCAGCATAAACTATGTTCGATGCTTCTTTCAATGTTTTCTTACTGTTTGTGAGACAGAAAAGCCGACGTAGTACATCTCCATTGGATGGAAGTTTCTTACTGCCAATTGTGTCAATTGGCTGTCCAGTGTCCAGTCAGCCATATTTCAGTTTTTCTTCTTGTTACAATTGAATCGGACATGGTGAAGGATAAAATCTGCAAATATTAAGAGAAAACATTCGCACATCAATCTCTCACTGCATCTTAAACAATACTGACGTGAACAGCGACCCTCACACTTTCCTCTGTAGCCGATGACGTCACCAGTAATGACGTCAGGTCAAAAGACGTGTTTCTACTCAACAGTGTAACATGTGACAGGGTAACATGTGTAACAGTGTAACATGTGGAGTAGGGTGGCCCACTTTTCAATTTTTTTTTTAAAGTATAGGTTATCGTAGTTTTTCCCATTATTTGGCACTATACTAGCACATTGGTACCATTTTTACAAAAATTGATCAATATTTAGGGGTCTCGCATCGACCTTGAAATTACGAGTTTTTTTTTTAAATGCATACTTTTTAACTTTTTACTGAATCAAGATAAATCATTAAGTAGGGATGTTTTCTGAATCCTCTTGATGAGAGAAGTCGTTTGGTGTGCCTTCCAATGTCATACGACTAACGGTTTAAAAGTTGTGCCTGTATACAGGTAATACCAATGTGCTAGTATAGCGCCAAATAATGGGAAAAACCACTTTTCAAAAAAATCAGCAAATAGCAGACAAATAAGGAAGAAAGAAACAATAACTTAAACAATCACTTTTGCATTGTATTGATCACTATCACACGTCACTGGCTGCAACGTTGTCCCTCTGTGCTATGTCATCGTGGTGAGTGATGACTTCTTGAAGTCGCCGAGCTCTTTCCGGTTCTTTTCCACCACTTGCAGAAGATCCTGCAGCTGTGCCTCGTCCTTTGTGACCGTGTTCGCATAGTTTTGTATCAGTTGGACTCCTCTTTCAGCGACGTCATTGGTGACCTGGAGATTAGAGATCACATCCTTCAGACGACAAAAGTCCTCGTTCTCGTCCCACTTATCAGTTGGCAGGGTGAGCCACGAAGACCCATACATCTTCAGACCTGCAAATAAGAACCAGGAGGACTCGTCGATCAGGTCGGGGAGTAGCGTCATCTCGTCGACTGAGACGTTCTCGTATGTGAAGTCTTTGGGTACAGGGAGGTGGGACAGCTTCTCTGCCATCTGTTGCTTCACAGTGCCATCCACCTTGTTGCTGCATAGAGCGAAGATGACGGTCTGAGGCCTCAGATACCAGAAGTGCCGCCTCATCACTGCCAGTGACGCTTCTGCCACTTCGCGGTCCACTGCCCTATACCTCAGAAAACGCTGGTATAGTACCAGGTCATTCAACGGCGCATCAGTTGCTACAGGGGCCGCCAACCAAGCTGGTACGTACAGAAGAGCGATGAACACCACGATCCTGTGCAGTTTGTCGACCAGCTCGGCGTCGAGCTCCAGCTGCCTACTGAACATCAGCAGTTTTGTGTAGTAGATGACCTGAAACAGAATAGGCACCATTGTAAGTAAGACAGGTTTATTGTTACCAATTACTTTGTTTGCGTTATAATGAAATGTTTATCTTTGAATAACATTTAAACTTATCTCTAGATTATTTTTGTTTGAAAATACTAACTTTAGCCATCCATCTTGCGTGGTGGTAGGCTCCTGGGCGCATGAGGTGAATGCCACGGCGTGGTTGTGTCCCGAGTACCAGGAGCGTGATCTCTGCCACTTCCCAGTAATCGTCTCTGACGAAACCAGAAGCTGCGCTCAGGAAGCTGACCGCCGCGTCCCGGAGTTCTATTAGCCACGTACTCTCCGCCAGATTCTCGACCTGCAGCTTGCAGTAGGTCGAGAGATCGAGCTCGTCCCATCTTCAAAAATAATAAACAAGAAAATTGTGTGAGAAAACTCTGAAGTTCCGGTTTGGCTTGCTGTTTTATAAGCTAGTGGAATATCATGTGTGTCCTAACTTTACCTTGCACAAAAAATGAACTAACCTTCTCTTCAACTGCTGAAACAAAGGATCAGTTGGTGCCGTAGTCCTTCCGAGCAGGGTGACTGCTACTGCCCCCACGATAAGCTCTAGGACGTGATGACGGCATCCCAGCTGGAGTAGCGGTCGCCCGAGAATGTTTTCCAGCCGGACAACTGCACCCTGCACCCTCCCCGTGTTGGTGGAAGTGGTGTCGAAGCAGAGTCCAATGACGCTCTCCTCACATCCCCAATCTTCGAGAGCATGTATGGTTTGAAAAAACTATATAGGGCTATGGGTTGATTGCCTGTGCCCTCATCCGTTGGAAATTTCCAGCAGACTTCAGTGGAGGGTTACCGACAAAAGCCCTATGCTTTTTCGTTAGAGAGTTATGAATATGTAGGTCTTTAAAGGACCTTTTTATATTTAAGTGATTACGGTAATTTTAGCGCCGGGATTTGGGAAGCCTTATGTTAATGAAAAGAAATTGCCCCACCTTTATTTTGCTGGGTCCTTGGTTTGCTTCGATGGAGGGCGTTACGATCATCTTCGGTGTAGGGCCGCCACGATCGAGTTTCGCGACGAATTAACTTTATGTAATTAATATAATATAAACACTTTTAGGTATAGGCCTATCCTGTGGTTTATTATAAGGAATTCACTCAGAACTTTAGGGGGACAAAGACATCCTCCCTGTTTAAAGCTTCGCTGTAACATAAACAGCCCTGAGAGCCGTTCCTTGGTTCTGGTGTATTATTTGCCGAACTAGCAAAATTTTTGTTTGGTCTACACTTCTGTGGTAGACTAAACAATAAATTGGTTTTCTTGTTGCTATGTGAGGCTGATTCATACATACAGGTTCTTTGTACGTATGGCAATTCAATTATTTCATTCCCAATAGGCTATGTCGCCAATCCCGAGGCAATTTTGTATAGATATTTAATTCAATTAATTAATAATTTATATTTAATTATGAAATAAATGTACCACATATGATACCATGTTGTGAGTGCGTATAGTTTTTCCATATACTGGGGGGGGCCGGAGAAAAATTTGTATGTTGTAGATCAAATTTTTTGATAAACTGTGTTTTAAACCATGTGAAATGGATTGAAAAGAATGAAATAGGAATTTAGGAAGAGAGAGGTTACTCAAGACCTATTTAAATATAAAAGTTCAAGATGCCAACTTCTCAAGTTTAGTTAAAGTTATGTCAATCAGTTTGACTCCCTTTAAGTATAGGAAATTTATGGAATTAAAGTATGGTTATTAAGCATTTTAACTTTGCTCAATTTGTGTAAGGTTTATTAGTCACCAGTTTTAATTTTTTCTTGTAAAAGTTTCTGGCTTTCAAAGCAGTCTTTCTTTGAGGCCTGTCAGGTTTTGTGGGACCCCTATGTGGTGTATTTTGTTGTGGGTATCCCTGATGATGAGATTTGTGAAGTGATTTCTCCTTGGAAGAAGAATTGGGTGCTTAGAGTTGTAAGTCAAAGTTGACTTGTTAAGCCTTCCTTTACACCTTATCAGACCCTCTGTATCCAGGTACAGATTTAGATCCATGACAAGTGAAGGAATTCCTTTGTTTAATGTGTTACTGGACCTAAGATACTTCAACTCCTTGTCAAATTTGAAGCTTGTATCTGTTGGAGCCAGTATTTTGTTGCAGTTTCTGTTAAGTTAGAAAAGGCCTTCTGAGGACAGTGTTTGAGAAGGTAGCTATGACAAACTTGCAGCAATAGACTGTAATTCTCAAGAGTTTGTTGAGGTCTGAATAAAGGTGATAGTCAAATATAGGTTTGTCCTCAGTGATCTTTTCAGTTGTTGTAGAGTTGAGTGTGAGGTTAACTACTTTGGCTGGCCAAAGATCCTCACATGTTAGCCATTCGGGCCCTTCATACCAGATTTTATTTGTTTTCAACAGCTTGTAAGAGAGCCCTCTTGTCAAAAAGTCTGCAGGATTCTCTTTTGTTTTTATGTACCTAAATTTGATACCAAGGTTTGTGTTTGCAGTTTTGATTTCTGTTAGTCTGTTTTTCACAAATATATTTTTGCAAGAAGTTGTATCTGTGTTGGTCACCCATGTTAGACAAATTTGACTGTCTGTCCTTAAGTAAATGTTTGTTATGTCAACTTCTTTATACACTTGTGAAAGAAAGTCTGCTGTTTTAACTCCCAATGAGAGCTAATAATTCAAGTTGTGGTACAGTTTTCTTTTGGTTTAAGGGTGCCACTTTTGCCTTTGAATAAACCAAGTTACTTTCATTTTCACTTGTTAAATAGGCACAACACCCGTAAGCTTGTGTGCTGGCATCTGTAAAAATGTGTAGTGTTTGAGATTTCAATCTGTAGCCAGCACATCTTGGTACGTAGATGTCTTGAACTTTGTTCAAGTCTATGGCTAATTTTTTCCAATGAAGTTGGTCTTCCACTGAAAGTGGTTCATCCCAATCAATTTTCTTTTTCCATAAGTCTTGCAAAAGGGTTTTGGATCTTATGGTTGCTGGTAAATATAATCCAATGGGGTCGAAAATTTTGGATGATTCTGAAAGCACTTGTCTTTTTGTATCGGCATTTGGATTTAAGTTATAACTCTTTGTGCAAAGAGTGTCATCGTGTTCGGAATTCTGTTTTAAAAACCAAAGCATTCCAAGTGTTTTGTGTAATTGTTTGGTTCAATGTTCCCATTGTTGTCTTTCGAATCCTGTACTGGTTTTGTGTTGTTTGGCCTATGGCCTAGGGAGGCCACAAGACTTTTTTTTTGTTTGGTCTCTGGCCAAAGGAGGCCTCAAGACCCTTGCTGTTTGGGTTATGGCCAAGGGAGGCCACAAAACCCCTGTAGTTTGGGCTGTGGCCAAGGGAGGCCACAAGACCCCTGTAGTTTGGGCTGTGGCCAAGGGAGGCCACAAAACCCCTGTAGATTGGGCTGTGGCCAAGGGAAGCCACAAGACCAATGTTGTTTGGTCTCTTGCCAAGGAAGGCCACAAGACCAATGTTGTTTGGTCTCTGGCCAAGGGAGGCCACAAGACCAATGTTGTTTGGTCTCTGGCCAAGGGAGGCCACAAGACTAATGTTGTTTGGTCTCTGGCCAAGGGAGGCCACAAGACCAATGTTGTTTGGTCTCTGGCCAAGGGAGGCCACAAGACCCTTGTTGTTTGGTCTCTGGCCAAAGGAGGCCACAAGACCCTTGATGAATATGTTGGGCTATGGCCAAGTGAGACCATCAGCCCCTTGATGAATAGGTTGGGCTATGGCCGAGTGAGACCATCAGCCCCTTGATGAATAGGTTGGGCTATGGCCTAGTGAGACCATCAGCCCCTTGATGAATAGGTTGGGCTATGGCCGAGGTAGGCCATCAGCCGTTTGATGAATTTGTTGGGCTATGGCCAAGGTAGGCCATCATCCCTTTTGATGAATTTGTTGGGCTATGGCCAAGGTAGGCCAAGGCCCTTTGATGATTTGTTGGGCTATGGCCAAGGGTAGGCCATCAGCCCTTTGATGAATTTGTTGGGCTATGGCCAAGGTAGGCCAAGGCCCTTTGATGATGATTTGTTGGGCTATGGCCAAGGGTAGGCCATCAGCCCTTTGATGAATTTGTTGGGCTATGGCCAAGGTAGGCCAAGGCCCTTTGATGATTTGTTGGGCTATGGCCAAGGGTAGGCCATCAGCCCTTTGATGAATTTGTTGGGCTATGGCCAAGGGTAGGCCATCAACCCTTTGATGAATTTGTTGGGCTATGGCCAAGGTAGGCCAAGGCCCTTTGATGAATTTGTTGGGCTATGGCCAAAGGTAGGCCATCAGCCGTTTGATGAATTTGTTGGGCTATGGCCAAGGTAGGCCATCAGCCGTTTGATGAATTTGTTGGGCTATGGCCAAAGGTAGGCCAAGGCCCTTTGATGATTTGTTGGGCTATGGCCAAGGGTAGGCCATCAGCCCTTTGATGAATTTGTTGGGCTATGGCCAAGGGTAGGCCATCAACCCTTTGATGAATTTGTTGGGCTATGGCCAAGGTAGGCCAAGGCCCTTTGGAGTAGAGTAGTTTGTTTGTACGTGTCACTGTCTAACCATATAATTTTTGGCACAAAATTATGTGCACAGAATCAGGGCGCAGCAATAAAAGCTTTTACTCTCCGATCCTTGGTTATGTTTAGACAGGTTGTTGTGTTTGAGACACATGAAATAGTGTGTGTGTGTGTGTGTGTGTGTGTGTGTGTGTTGCATTCCTCCGAATCCAGTTGGTCTTCAAAACTTGGATTCACCACTCCAATGAAGTCAATACCAGTAGTTATGAATGAGTAAATGTTGTGTATCCTACAGGTAGGTCTGGAAGGTTTTGGGGTTTTGAAGGAATCCAATCTGTTTGCAAGGAATGTATGTGTCTGTTGATGAAATCTGTTGTGATTCTTCCTTTAAAAGAAGAATTGGATGTTTGGAGTCGTATGTATACAGTATATTTATATACTGTACCGTACGTATGTGTGTAAATGTGTATTTTGTTATAGGGTTTTATTTTTGGGTTTTGGATTAGGTTAATCAATTTGGCTGAGTAAAGATCCTCAAACGTTGCATTTGAGACCCTTATATCAAGCCTTGTCTGTAATGCCTATATGTCAAATAGGATTTGGAATAGGTTGGGCCTATATGTCAAATAGGACTTGGTATGCCTATATGTCAAATAGGGTTTGAAATAGGTTGGGCCTATATGTCAAATAGGACTTGGTATGCCTATATGTCAAATAGGATTTGGAATAGGTTGGGCCTATATGTCAAATAGGACTTGGAATAGGGTCACTAATAGGTGTTAGGTGGGTGTAGGTTCGAATTTGTGCAATTGCTTTAGGTCTTTGTGATGTTACAGGTTTTAGTCGAATTTTGTGATGTTACAGGTTTTAGTCGAATTTTGTGATGTTACAGGTCTGAGTCGAATTTTGTGATATTACAGGTCTGAGTCGAATTTTGTGATGCTAATGAGTCTTATGAGTAAGTTAAATTGCTGAAATAAATTTTATAACCTACACCACAGGTTCAATTATAAATTTAGTGTTTTTAGTTAGGATAGGCCTTGAGTGTAAAGAGTAAGGCCTACTTTAAGAGGTAGGCCTATTATGTAATGTAAAGTTAGGTGGGCCTACTAAATAGACCTATTTGTTGGGCCTACCAAATAGGCTTATGTTTGGGCCTATTATTTTATGGGACCTTAAATGAGTTAAGCCTGTTAAATTAACAATGCTTTGTTTTTAGTTTGAAGAGTAGGACCTATTAAATAGGCTTAATGTTGTGGGCCTATTTTTTTATAGGACCTAAATTGAGTTATGCTTGTTAAATGAACAAGCCTTTGTTTTCGGTTAGTGTAAAGGTAAAGGGATCGGTTCCCAGTTTTAGGCCACCGTATGAAAAAACTATAGTGGGGTTACGGTTGAAATTGGGGTTAGGCCAATGAGGTAAGCCTAGCCACCGCGTGTATCAGTGTAAATTTTGGAGGGGTTAGTTCCCCATATACGGGGCCACCATTTGAAAAAACTATAGTGGGGTTACGGTTGAAATTGGGGTTAGGCCAATGAGGTAAGCCTAGCCACCGCGTGTATCAGTGTAAATTTTGGAGGGGTTAGTTCCCCATATACGGGGCCACCATTTGAAAAAACTATAGTGGGGTTACGGTTGAAATTGGGGTTAGGCCTAATGAGCTAAGCCTAGCCACTGCGTGTCAGTGTAAATTGTAGAGGGGTTAGTTCCCCATACACAGGGCCACCATTTGAAAAAACTATATAGGGCTATGGGTTGATTGCCTGTGCCCTCATCCGTTGGAAATTTCCAGCAGACTTCAGTGGAGGGTTACCGACAAAAGCCCTATGCTTTTTCGTTAGAGAGTTATGAATATGTAGGTCTTTAAAGGACCTTTTTATATTTAAGTGATTACGGTAATTTTAGCGCCGGGATTTGGGAAGCCTTATGTTAATGAAAAGAAATTGCCCCACCTTTATTTTGCTGGGTCCTTGGTTTGCTTCGATGGAGGGCGTTACGATCATCTTCGGTGTAGGGCCGCCACGATCGAGTTTCGCGACGAATTAACTTTATGTAATTAATATAATATAAACACTTTTAGGTATAGGCCTATCCTGTGGTTTATTATAAGGAATTCACTCAGAACTTTAGGGGGGACAAAGACATCCTCTCTGTTTAAAGCTTCGCTGTAACATAAACAGCCCTGAGAGCCGTTCCTTGGTTCTGGTGTATTATTTGCCGAACTAGCAAAATTTTTGTTTGGTCTACACTTCTGTGGTAGACTAAACAATAAATTGGGTTTTCTTGTTGCTATGTGAGGCTGATTCATACATACAGGTTCTTTGTACGTATGGCAATTCAATTATTTCATTCCCAATAGGCTATGTCGCCAATCCCGAGGCAATTTTGTATAGATATTTAATTCAATTAATTAATAATTTATATTTAATTATGAAATAAATGTACCACATATGATACCATGTTGTGAGTGCGTATAGTTTTTCCATATATGGTTGCCCGCGCCTGCGACAGTCCGGTGCCGTCAGCAACAGCTGGGACTGACAGCAACTTTCCTTCTGTGCAATGAGGAGCCCCGGAGATGAGAATTGCTTGGCGGTGCTCCGCCGTTCCAAGGAAGTTCTGAAACACATGCCATATATTTCAATTTCATGGTTGTAAAGTAACCTATTTTTGTTCACATTCAGTTCTCTTTTTAATTGACATTATGCTTCATGAATCTCATTACTAAATTGATAGCTATGAAAACTTAATCAACTGACCTTGACCATTTTGCCATCCCAGTGGACAACAGTGTGCCTCGGTGGCGTGAAGGAGTCCTTCACAGCCGTCGCCACTTCACGGCGATGTGACACTCTTCCCAGGCGAGCCGTTTCTTTCGAGATGCTGAACTGATTGAGGTCTGCTGGTGGATCCGCCGAACGTGTGATAGCAGCCACAATGCTTACTACCTATGTAGAGAATGGAAAGTGGAAAGGAAACTGTCAAGAATACATGTGGGTTACGGGACACTTTAAAACTGACGCTATCGATGAATACTATACACAATACGCACCTGATTATTGGACATGCGGAAACGATCAGCCACTTCCATGACAGCAGGTGCATTAAGGATGCGGCGAGGAAGATTGACAGACGCACTTGGCTCTTTCGGCAGGGGGAACGCTAGTTCTGTCTCCGACTCTCCTGACATGCCAGTATCATCATTCTCCATGGCCTCATCTCCGGTTTAGTATGCACACTTTGAGGTTTGCGGCTCCTGGCGAGGACGTTTTCTTCCTTCCTGTAGCTTTCTTTTTACAGCTCATCGTTGCCACCCGAGGACCACGTTGATCGAGGTAGAAGTCAATGTCTTCTTTCTTGTCCTTGTCGGACAGCAGTCGATTCTTCTTTATATCTTCGACAGCGTCAGATGCTCCGATATCCCACAGCTTGTCCACACTGTCCGAAAACTTCTGCCGTTTTCCTCCGGCGTCAGTTTCTCGTTTTCTGCTCTTTTGGAGTAAGTGCCACTCTTTCCACAATGCCTCTAGCTTCCGTTCGCAGTTGAGCTTTGTGATTGTTTTAATGCGGGCCATGTTCCAAAACTTTAAGACGTTGTTTACGGTTTCTTTGAATGCGTCTTTCCTGTTAGCAGTGTACTGGATAACACTGAAGAAGTATTGCAAAACCTGCCGTGTTGTTGGCAATTTGCTACCACTGATGGAGGACGACGGTTGGCCAACTAAAAAAATTTCCGAGGCCGATCTTAGAGAAGGTAGCGATGTTATTTTCGCCTTTCCTTTTGATGACTCTCTATTTGTAGCTTCAAGAGTTCTTCCAGTTATGGTTGCCATCGATTTGTCCATGACAAAGGATGAGGAACTCAGACAGAATTTCAAAATGTTATGATCTGCAAAAAAAGAAATAGGTTAGGTACCTGGCACAGGCATAGTGCATTTTCTAATTACCTATATACATTATACATTCCGCCCGGGTATGGTGACTCGTTTTTTTGAAAAGTATAGGTGATCATGGTTTTTCCCATTATTTGGCACTATACTAGCACATTGGTATTACCTGTATACAGGCACAACCTTTAAACCGTTAGTCGTATGACATTGGCAGGCACACCAAACGACTTCTCTCATTAAGAGGATTCAGAAAACATCCCTACTTAATGATTTATCTTGATTCAGTAAAAAGTTAAAACGTACGCATTAAAAAAAAAAAACTAGTAATTTCAAGGTCGATGCGAGACCCCTAAATATTGATAAATTTTTGTAAAAATGGTACCAATGTGCTAGTATAGTGCCAAATAATGGGAAAAACCACGATCACCTATACTTTTCAAAAAAAATTGAAAAGTGGGCCACCCTAATGTGGAGCACAATCCACAAGAGTGTGAATAAGTATGGTTTGCATACAATATTTGTACTACGAATTACAGGATTTCTTAAAGTACAGTAATTTTACAAGCAATTGATATTTCGCAATAAATGAAAAATACAAGAGCTGTCGGCACCACCAAAAGTGCATAGATATTGTTGAAATTTAGTGTGCGAGTATATTATGATGGTGGTAACAATTTTAGCGGGTGAGCTTTTCACTTTTCAAAAATAAGTTTTTTGGGGCCAGTTTAAATTTTATATATATATATATATATATATATATATATATATATATACACCTCATTAACTTCGCTGAAGTTCCGTGTGTTGGTCTCTCTTCACACGAAGGTCAAGCTGGTGGCCCCGCCTCTAGGCCTGGCTTGGTGGAGGAGCGAGTTTCTCTCTTGCGTTCTCCACCGCATATAGCCAGGTACACCCGGCTCGTCTGGTACCGTCCTGAGCCAGGCATCTAGTCTTCTTTTGAAAACTTCAACTTTGAATCCTGTGACGTTCTTGAGGTCCTTTGGAAGCTGGTTAAAAAGTCTTGGCTCCCTGACAACCAAGCTATTTTCCTTCAGTGTTGAAGGTGTCCCTTGTCGGGTCTTCCTATTTTCCAGTGTTGTTTGGATGGTAATTGGGTTTAGTTTGAGGTTTGGTACCAGTTTTTTCGATCATTTTCCATATGTAGATTATGGTGTACCTCTCTCTTCTTCTTTCCAGGGAGTACAGATTTAGTTTACGTAGTCTTTCACAGTAGTTGAGTTCTTCGCAGCCATCAATCTTGGCTGTGAAATGTCTCTGAGTTTCTTCTAGTTTATTAGTTTCTTCCTTTTTATATGGGGACGTCAAGACTGAGCAGTATTCAAGTTTTGGTATGATCAGTGTTTTCAGCAGGGGTATCATTACTGTCTTGTCCCTTCTTTTGAACGTTCTTAGTACTTGTCCCGCACTCTTTTTGCTTTGTTTGTCGCTATCTGATTTTGTGTTTCGAATTTCGCGATCACTTTCGTGCTTCTCTGAATTTCCTGTCTATCTGGAGCATAATATGCAGTTTGTTTAAGTTCCTCATTTCTACCATATCGCAAGAGCTGAAATTTTTCAGTGTTAAATGCCATGTTGTTGTCTTCTGACCATTTGTATATTTTGTTCGTATCCCTCTGCAAGCCCTCCATCTCATTTGTATCGCTGATTTTTCTGCTGAACTTTGTATCGTCTGCAAAGGATGTTACTCTACTGTTGCTGTTTACTCCACTATCTATGTCTGTTAGCATGATAATGAACAGGAGTGGGGTCAGTACTGTACCATGTGGTACTGAGTTGCGTACTTCTGATTCTGATAATGATATACCTTGAATTTTGACGACCTGTAGACGTTCTCTGAGGAAGTTGTAGATCCATTTTCCCACTTTGCCTGTTATTCCCATATATTTCATTTTATGTGCTATGATACCATGATGATATATATATATATATATATATATATATATATATATATATATATATATATATATATATATATGCAATAAAATTACAGAACAACACGTGATCTTTTTAATAAGCAAAGAACCACATTTCCTATTTCTTTCTTGTCCCTGAAGATGTGAATATATCACGAAAGCGCTCGGATTTCGTGTTTCCTTTTCCCTGTGGTTCTTTGCTTATATATATATATATATATATATATATATAATATATATATATATATAAAATGACCAGGACGTCAATTTACCGCTGGGTTATGTATAAAGTGCATCCTCTGTTCTCTCATTAAACACACACACACACAGAAGATGTGAATATATCACGAAAGCGCTCGGATTTCGTGTTTCCTTTTCCCTGTGGTGCTTTGCTTATATATATATATATATATATATATATATATATATATATATATATATATATAAAATGACCAGGATGTCAATTTACCACTGGGTTATGTATAAAGTGCATCCCCTGTTCTCTCATTAAACACACACACACACACACACACACACACACACACACACAAGATCTAGTAGGTTCCCTTCTGTACGTGGAAAGCTATTAAACATTACAAAAGTGCTTATCTACTATTGACTCTTAATGTCGTAAAATATTAGAAAACTCATAAAATTTTTTTACCTTGAAAATCAGATAGGACTTCCTTATGGCGGTTGAATATGCCTGATACGAATTGGAGTGCGTGGTTTGTTGCATTAATTAGTAGGTTCATAGCCATAAAAGCTAAAAGAAAATTTACTGATGTAATAGTAAGACACGTGCAGACTGTGCATCGAATTTTCGTTTTAAAAAGCAGGTATTAATTATACAGTAGCATGGGATGGATTTCACACTTAAACACGTGAAATGAATGAATGAGGCAAACCACAAGGAAAAAGAAAAAAATATTCCAAGGCCTTTCGTGTATTCAACAATACGCCTGACGAGGTGTATTGTTGAATACTTGAAAGGACTTGGAATAATTTTTTTATTTTTCCTTGTGGGTTTGCATTATACAGTACTATGCCTATTCTGATTTTTCGACTCACTGCAAGTGTTGTTTGTCATATTTTCTGAAAATGATAAACTCCAAATGTATTTCACAACATCGCAGACTTTTCAGATAATCTTAACCTATAAAATAACAAATTCCCTTATCTAAACTAACCTAACCTAAACTACCTAGTTTGACATTGATGGTAGGGAATAACGGGATAAAATCGAATCTCATAAAATATACTTAAATAAAGTCAACTTGCATAAGATACACATACACATGAGTTCTAATCAAAATCTACCTCTAACCTTGCATAAAGTGGACTTGCACAAAGTAGAAATTCATTATACTTGCATACGTAGACTCATTGTTAACTAAGACTATTGTTAACACCCGGTTAGGTCAAGTTAGGTTTGGTTTGATTAGTTTAAGTTAATTAAGTTAGATTAGGTGTTCGGAATACGATGGTTTCTTTTGTCGAACGAAGCGATTCAAAAGCCGTATGTTGATTTCGTTTGCCGAATAATGCGAGGCAAAAGTATGTAAATGTCCGGTTAGCCTCCTTTTCCCCTTTTCTATCCATTAGGATTACAATTAGTTAAGTTAGGTTAGTTAGATTGGTTAAGTTATAGGTTATGTTGAATTAATTTGAAAAGACTACAATGTTGTGGAATGCAATTACAGTTTACAATTTCCCAAAATTTGAACAAACAACACTCGAATATACAATATTTAAAGGCTACCCGGCATAAAGCCGTCTTGCATAATGTCATCCCAATGCGTAAATTCCTCTTGCATAATGTTGACGGTGATCTTACTAGATTCGATTCACTTTGTGTAACTAAATTGTGTAATGAAACTCATGCATTTTCAAACACCGTTCATGCAGGTGTGCTGCGGTGCTAATGCCCAATTTTTTATGCAATTACGTCCTTGCATAAAATGTACAGTTGCGAACATTCAGAAAATGAATGTACAAACGAACGTGTATAAACGGACGATACCCAAATTATTGATAAAATAATTTCCCTAAAGTTATTTTTTAGTTCCTTTTCGTCAGACTTAAATTAACCTCACTTAACCTAATGTAACCTAACCGGGCATATCCTATGAATGAGATTAGAATAAAGGGGTGTTGAAAATTTGACTTATCATTCTCTGTAAGTGTCATGATTATTTTTCTTTATCTTTTGGTCGGCAAAGTTGTTATTTAATGAGATTGTTTAACCTCCTTCGCAACATCTGAGGTCATATGACGGGAGGGGACCTACAGTTTTACGTAGGATCCGAACCACGGATCGATACATAACACTGGGGAACAAATTTCAACTTTTTGTCTATTGAATTAGATTTGACAGTTAGTTCTAGGTAATTTGGGTGCGCTGAGCACGAATTTTTACTCGGTTTTGCTCTATCAGGTCCTGATTTTGCTCAACACCCCTCCTCTTTCGTCGTATTCATAAAAAGGTTTTTTTCTCAATACTCGCTAAGTCTTTTTGCAGTTACACATTATGCAACTAGGTTTTTATCTAGGTATTTGTACCTATTGTTATGGTATTGTTGTATTATGTATATTTTTATATGTAACACCTAAAAATATTTTTAATTTTGTCATTTTTAACCCATTTTAATATTAGTAAATTAAGCTAAAAATATCATAGAATTCTAAAATTTTCTCGAGCGTTCCTGTTCTCTGTAGAGTATTCTAGAGGGACAACTAAAATATATAAAAGCGACTCGTTTCCAGAGTTAATCAGTCAATTCAATCAGTCAGTCAGTCAGTCAGTCAGTCAGTTGAGTTAGTTAATTAAGTTTGGGCATTAACATAATTTTGAATTGGCATATGATTTAGTGAGTAATTTTGTCATCGTGATTTAATATAGTTGATTTAATTAGACGTAATTTATATTGTACCTACTCATCCGTGTTTCTAGTTTAATTTCATAGATTGTAAGTACCTATTTCATAATAAGTACCTATTTAAACTAATTTTTGTGTTTATATTTCAGATTTTCTTAAATTTATATGAATTAAGGGCTTTAAATACCTTTACAAATTGGCAGAACAATCAAGCAATATGTCATCAAGCACTAGAAAGTTCAAATGCAAAAACAACCCTGATTCCTCTGTTATATATGTGGAAATTTTACACTTCCACATCAACGAGCAAATATAACTGACTTCGTAAAAAGAGCTTACTTAGCTTATTTTGGCATAAAACTGGGGGACCAAGATAAATCGTGGGCTCCACATAAAGCCTGCACTATATGCATTGAAAGACTGCGACATTGGACGAAGGGTTCGGATTCAAAAATACCTTTTGGAGTTCCGATGGTAAGTTTATGATTTCATAAAACTACGTAATTTAATCACTAGTATACTGTAACTTACCTAAATGTAATTGTAACTTAGGTACATAAACAAAAATTTACAGAAAATGTTTATAAGAATCTCAAATATTGCATAAGGTTGAAACACATAGAAATGTTAAATGTTTGGGTGATAACTTTTGATAAAATTCATAAAAACAAGTCTCTCGTCGCTTTTGTTAACGCTTTACAATTTTTTTCCATATCAGGTGTGGCGAGAGCCTACTAACCACGAGACCGATTGCTACCTTTGCTTTGTCAAGACTTCGGGCTTCACTAAGAAAAATAAACATTGTATCGAGTACCCAAATTTCGACACCGCGATACGACCTGTGCTACATTCAAATGAGATCCCCATTCCAAAATTTAAGGGTCTGCCAACTCAAGAATTAGTTGAAGATGTTCCTGAAAATATTGTTATGCACTTTGAGGAGTCAGACACCGATTTTGACCCCAGCGTATTTGAAAGTCAAAACGATCCGCAAAAGTTTAACCAGGCCGAGTTGAATGATCTTGTAAGGGATCTAAATTTGTCAAAAAGGCTGCGGAAATTTTAGCTTCAAGACTTAAAGAGAAAAACTTGCTTACTTCAAACACATACATTTCATTTTACAGAAAAAGAGAAGAAGAACTTGTTAAATATTTTAGAACAGAGGATAGTTTAGTATATTGCTGCGACATAGTTGGTTTGTTAAAGAAGATGGGGGTTGAGTCTTACGATGCAAATGATTGGCGCTTGTTTTTAGACAGTTCGAAAAGAAGTCTTAAGTGTGTGTTGTTGCATAATGGCAATCTATACGGCTCGATACCGATTGGGCACTCAACAAAATTAAAAGAAAAGTATGAACATATAGAAAAGGTTTTAAATCTTATCAAATATAGGGAGCACGAGTGGATCATATGTGTTGACTTAAAAATGGTTAATTTTCTGCTAGGACAACAAGGAGGGTATACTAAATATCCCTGCTTCCTTTGCTTATGGGACAGCAGAGCCAAGGAAGAACATTATTTCAAACAAATCTGGCCAGCACGAACATCACTTACTGTCGGAGAAAAAAACGTAATTAATCCACCTTTAGTGAGCAGAGATAAAATCATATTTCCTCCTCTGCATATAAAACTAGGCCTCATTAAACAATATGTAAAAGCTTTAGACACGAACGGCGAGTGTTTCAAATACATAACTTCAAAATTTCCAAGTTTAAGTTATGAAAAAATCAAGGCGGGAATTTTCGACGGTCCACAAATAAGAACAATGATTAAAGACAGCAATTTTCCTAATGTCATGAATGAACGCGAAAAAAATGGCTGGTTCTCATTCGTGGACTTGATAGAAAACTTTTTAGGCAATTATAGGGCAGATAACTACGAAGAAATCGTAAAAAACTTTTAAGGGACTACAAAGAGTTAGGTTGCAATATGAGCATAAAAATGCATTTTTTGAATAGCCATCTTGACCAATTTCCAAGTAATTTAGGTGATGTAAGTGACGAACAAGGGGAGAGATTCCACCAAGATATAAAAATTATGGAGGAACGGTACCAAGGCCGCTGGGATTCCCACATGATGGCTGATTACTGCTGGTGCTTGAAAAGAGACCTGCCATCAACAAGCAAATACGCTAGAAAGTCTTACAAAAGAAATTTTTGCCACAGTGAAAGCTTCATATCTGTTTGTTTTTTTATTTTAAGTCATTTCTATCGTTATAATGTAATTTTACTGTAGTTTGAACTGCTTGTATTCATGAAACTTGAAAAAAAAATTTAACACATGACTTAATTTTTTAGTCCTAATTTGAAAAATCTGGAAAATGGCACATAGGCTGTCGACAAGAATCAGGACCTGATAGAGCCAAACCGAGTTGAAATTCGTATTCAGCGCACCCAAATTACCTAGAATCAAGTGTCAGATATCATTCAATAAAATACGTGTTGCCCAGTGTAATCTGGGAGCAGAGGACGGTTTCCCATCCAATGACTATCCAACCCAATGTTGCTTAACTTCGCCGATCGACAGGACGACGTAGCCCGGCCGGCAAGCAAAGTGGGTATGCTGATAAACCACAACGGAGTCATACCTGATGGGAATTTTTAATTAAATCTTGGTATTCACAAACCGTTTCCTGCTATTTTATGATCTGTGATGATATTGAACGTACAATGTACGTGCCATCCTTTGGGGCCAGTAACCCCATTGTACGCAATGCGTGATTTTTTAACCACTGGAAACAAGAGGATGACTCGGGCATTAATTCTTTGCAATGCCCTATGATTGCTAAAAAAAAAGAGGAAAAAGTCCGCTAATTTCTATACATAATCCTATTTTATTAAAGATTCATTTTGGTATGCCTTTCAAATTACTATTCACCAGAGAGCGTTCTATTTTATTTAAATTTTTATCTTCTCGTTTAAAGCATTATATTTACAAATATACCTGTTGATTGTCTTCCATCAGTAAGCGTGAGCTTGCATGGTTAATGTTTTGCGTGTACGTTTGTGCGTGCGTGCGCAGTCTAAGAATGTGTTCCAAAAAGCATAATTTAACAATTCTGACCATAAAAAAGGTGTTCAACAAAAGAATACAAACAGTTTATTTCTGTATGAATCAGACTCTTCATTCATTTACTTCTCATAAGAAATCGGTGCGACATGTTGGACTTGAAGCTCTGCGTAAGTGACTTAGTTTCCTTCATTAGCAAATAGTCTGGACCCTTTTCATATAACAGTAAACTTTACAACAGTAAATTTACTTTTTAAGTTAAAATCTACGTATTAATTAAAGAAAGGGGGAAAGAAAACGAAAAGAGAGTATACAAAACCTGTGATAGTGTGATAGAGATAAAAGATATAGTTTCTATGTAATATTCCTAGGTACTTGTAGGTTATCTACCCCCCCCCCCTCACCAATTTTGATAGAATATTTTCGTTAAAACTAACGAAAATATCACGACTTAACCTAACCATTTATCAAGTGCGTACAGTCGATCTATTATTAATTATAACATTGTACGTCCTTGATAACTGGTTAGGTTAAGTCGTGATATTTTTGTTAGTTTTAACGAAAATATTCTATCAAAATTGGTGAGGAGGAGATAACCTACAAGTACTTATTCCTATATTATAGTGTGTTTTTTCGGTGTAATGTTTCTGTAGCATACAAACGACATCCCGTGCAAGTTGCAACCAGAGCAGGATTAAGGCTGAGGGGCCTACTAATAAGACGGAAGGGCCTATATATGTACTATATATCGTATATAATTCATAAAATCTTCAAAAAAATAGAAATGTATATTCAGCCAAATTTAACAACTAACAAAAATCAAAGCTATGTACAGTACATTAATTAAAAAACACTGCAAAAACGGCATACAATTCAAATAGAGAATTTCTTCCTTCCTGGTTTTAAACTGTGATATCAAACAAAACATCCCCCTTTCTTTGACAGGCTGAATGGCACAAATCCCAAACGTCTGAAAAACAATTTCGGAAACGAATTAATCCTTTGAAGCCAATCATATAAATATGGATGAAAATCATACATACATACATACATATCGACAATAGTACACCATCAGATAGGACAAAATAACTCTTATTTTCCACCTCTGAAGATATAATTATTAATTATGCAGTTATACATATTACTTAACCAACCTTGTGACAAAGATTTTGGGTTAACGATATAAAATTAGGCCCTAAACTCGAAGCTTTATCAGCCTAATGGTTAATCTGGCTGTACGTACAACCCTCAGCAAATTGCATTATAATGATGTAGGCTGTAGTAACTTATAACGATAACGCAAATACATATTACCGGGGAATTACCCTATAAATTATCAAAGTTAATTAATAACGTGTCTATATAGCATCTAGTGTATTCACATCTCACCCATAGACTTAGTTATCACATTATTCATTTACCATAAAAAAACCTTTGCTAATTCACGCGACAGTACGATAATTAGTGGAAGATAAGTTTCTGAATCCGATGGCAAATCTGATTACTATTAGCTAAAAAGCACAGTTAAAACTCCTATGGAAGAAAGATCACCTGAAGATCAGGGCCCCGTGTATTCTTGTTTTTTGCTTTAGAGTACCAAATATAATTAAATTGAATGCCCGGTTAGGTCAATTGTACGCCCTCGACGATTGGTTAGGTTAAGTCGTGATATTTTCGTTAGTTTTAACGAAGATATCATTTGGTAATTGAGGCTGCGGGCCCTGATCTTCAGGTGATCCGAAGAAAGTTTCTAAAAACGTACTATTGAAAATGGAAAATCATACGGAATAGTCGTATTTTATATTTACAAATACTGTAACCAATTTTGGCGTGGTTCCGAGTGAAAGAGAAAATTTTAAATTAGTCATTCAGTTCATGAAAACATTTTCTTTAAACCAAAAAGTATAAGATTTGTTATTCATAAACAAATATTTCGGTAAACAGTCGCCTACATTATGTATATTTCGGATTCTTTTTCTAATAGCTAAACTAAACTTGTATAAACATTCAGGACCATTTGTATGTAGAAAAGATGCCTATTTTATTCGTAGTACAATATATTTCCAGGGTAACATTACACAAATGTTATTTTTTTTGTAACTAATTGTTACTAGTTACTGCCTCATAAGTAACTAAATTAGTTACTAATTACTCTCAAAGTAACTAGTTACTTCAAAAATTATTTTCCGACATTTTTACTAGTTTTAGCTACCATCTGATCCTAATAAAAGTAGTTTCCCTGACAAGTAATACTTGCAAAGATTGTTCATTTATTTCAAATTGGGTCGTGCCATTTACCGAATGAGATTTTATCATATTAGCATTAGATAAAAAATAATTGAGGGGTCCCGCGTCTTAAGGTACCTAAGCGCCAAAATTAAAATTCGCCAGAAATTGCCTCAAGTTCAGCAATATTCTGGCAATAGTATGTTATTGAGCTAGAACGTTCATTTTTGGCTAAATTAGAGTCCTAAGTATGTTAATGAAAATGTTGCGTTTTTGGAATAGATTTTCATTTTATATATATATTTTTTAATTTTTTTATTTTCTTATGTCGAACTTTGGGTGAACTTTTGGCTGGCGATAGAGGTGGAAAAAAGTAGTTCGCTTCATGAGGTTTTCAACCATACTTCGTGTCGTAAGGTCATTATAACTAAAACCACGCGATAGAGGAAGGGTGAAAATAGTGATATCCATCAAAAACACGTTTTCGCCTGTGGTGGCGCTTAGGTACCTTAAGACGCGCGACCCCTCTGTTATCAATAAATTTGCACTGTGCGCAATATGTACAGGGTGGGCAAAAAGTCTGGCCCCCCCCCCCCCCCCCCCCCCCCCACCCCCCCCCCCCACCCCCCACAAATAAGATGGTGTACATGAAAGAATTTAATTTAATTTTTAATTTAAGAAATTACTAAAATATGAAAAAAGAGGTGTAAAAATTACACGTAAATATTTTGAGGGGGTGCCCAGACTTTTTGTCCACCCTATACATCGAGAAAGGCTTGTGAAAAAAGTAGTTAACTTTTTATCCTTACAGAAAAAAGTAATCAAAGTTGCAAATATTCATTTTTTTTTTTTTTTTCGTAACTAGTTAGTTATTCAAAAAAGTAACGATTACCGAGTAACTAGTTACGTCACCGCACTGCGTTTCAGTCCCACTGTGATTGAAAGGGTTAGCCTCAAGTAATAATTTATTTGGTTTTAAATAAAAATCTACAAACTGTTAAATGGTACGATCTTTATTCACTAACAGTCCCAGCAAAAATTGGAAGATTTAGAGAACGTTATTAACTTTATGTTGACGTTTTATTAACGTAACTGGGGTTGCTGTACTATTTTTGTGAACGTACCGGAAACTATATTAAAGAAGGCTCTTTTCCGTTTAACGGGCTGTGAAAAAAAATTAAACTTTTTGGGGGTTTTAATAATAAATTTAAAAAGTACACTTTAGGTGTGTACTATATAGTGGAAAAAAATTTCTAGAAACAATTTTGGGAAGATGGAAAATAATAAATCTATTAAGAAAAGGTCCGCCGATCATTATACTGTGTATTCAAAGTATGCTATGAGCGGGAACCCTAGAAACATTATAAGGTTAGGTAGTTTATATAGGTTAGGTTAAAGTTAGGTTAGGCAAGTATCTCCACCCTAAAATGTACTTTTCTTAATAAATTTTATTGTCTAACCCAAAAAAGTGTTTAGATTTATTTTTTACGAACCATTAAACGAAAAAGATCTTTAGAAAGACTAAAAATTTAATATAATATTTCTTATTAATGAGAGAGCTTAGAATGCTAAGAATGTTTTGGCGTTATTTTAACTTCCTTACATCTTAGAAGGTCTTATGACGGAGGAGACCTACAGCTTTACGTAGGATCCGAACCAATACCGAGTAGGCGGGTGCTAGTGGACGCACTTTAATCTCTGAAATCTGAGCTGAGAATCGAACCCAGGAATTGAAGATATACACCCGGCACTCTATCACCAGCTTACGCGCATGACGTATGGTGTACTCTAATATTCATTCTCACACGCGCGTACGTACGTACAGCTGCGTAACTAAATTCTCCAAAAACATAAAATACCCCTACCCTCCCGAAAAAGGCAAATTAGTAATTACCAATTTATTTTTAGTGAAATAAAATTTTAAAATTTAAACAATTATTAACAAATAATTTATTGGAAATTTCTTAAATTTTACTAATTTTTTCCGCAATTTATTTCCGGAATTGTACAGGACTATACGCAAAAAAAAAACAGGCAAACCTGTTTCGAATACGTATACTGTATATTGGGGAGTTAAGTCGGTATTTTAAGCTTAAAATTATGCCCCTAAAGTTAGGGGAGTCGACTTTAGGCCCAGTCTAAAAAATTAACCTTCCACTTTCCATTTTAGCTTTTATTTAATTAAAGACGCTTCTACCTGTCATAGGTCCTCTGTCCTGCATTAGTCCTGCATTCAACATCTGAATTGGATCCATATGACGAAGCACTTGCAAGTGTATCTCAAGATGTATATGATTATTATGAAGGATTTGATAACTAATTTTTACGAGGTTTTTACAGTTTTACTTTATGTTGGCAAGTTGGTGGTCGATTTAAGCGCCCACAATAGGCTAAAGTCTAAATCTGAAATTGAAAGTTAAGGGATCGACTAACCTGGACCGAGTGGACCGTAGACTCAACGCCCCAATATATGGTAGTTATACATATAAGTCTTATATATATATGTCGGGCTAGCATCATGAAAAAGAAAAACTATGGTATTTGTCATTTACCATTACTTATTCGGACTATAGTGGATTTAATTATCCCAGAAGAGTTCCTTGTTCCATGCACTGTGTGTATCATATATATATATATATATATATATATATATATATATATATATTATATATATATACACACACACAAAGGTGGGCACCCGGGCCTCATAAAGGACCGACGGTCCCGGTCCTTTCTGAAGATAGGACCTAGGAACGACTCGGTCCTTATATATAATATAAGTGAAAAATTTGATTAAAATGAAATTAAAGACACCGGAAATCTTTAATTTTATTAACGTAAATTATAATTAATACAATACATAAATGATGAAAAAAAGTTAAGTTAAATGCTTGAGTTTCCCTTCAAGAAGATTGGCATTTCAAAATGGCTGTCACTGAGTCCTGACCTTTTCGGCTTGAGGACGTCCTTCCCCAAAGAGAAGAGCCTCTCCACGGCGGCACTGGATGGGATAGGCGTGTTAAACTTGATGAACAAGTCCTTCAGGTGTTGAAACAAGTTTCAGTTCAGTCTGTCTCTTTCTGAGTCTTCTGGAGGAAACGATCCATCTTCTTTAGAACTTCAAATAATCACTAAACACACTAAAATCACTAAAAAAGACGGACCGGACCGTCCGGAATTACTTAAAAATGGACCGTCGCTCCTCATTTCGGTCCTCACTGAGAAAAGGACCGACTTTCCCGCTCACGGTCCTTAAAAAGGACCGAGTTCCTGGAGTTCGGTCCTTTTGGAACTCGGTCCTGCCCACCTTTGTGTATGTATGTATATATAATATATATATATATGATGAATTAAACCACGAAGAAAAGGAAACACAGAATGGTGCTCAAGCGCTTTCATCTAATGACATCCTCAGGAACACTGAGGAGGTCATTAGACGAAAGCGCTCGAGCACCATTCTGTTTCCTCTTCTTCGTGGTTTAATTCATCATAAATATTTTTCACGTGTTAATTTCTTATATATATATATATATATATATATATATATATATACAGGGCGTCCCAAAAAAATGTATACACACTTTAACAGCTGATAGCTCAATTGATGTTTCTTTCTTTCCAAGTTAAACCCATTAGAATTAATAATGGCAGTCAGACTAAGCTTTGAACAAAGGAAATTCATTCTAAAATGCTACTGGAAGTGTGAAAACGCAGTTGAAGGTCAAAGACAGTTTAGGAGGGAGTTTCAAACAGATCCACCAACGCGACTTACCATCACTCGAATTAGAGACGTTTGAAGCCGATGGAACTGTTCAGAATGTCCACAAGAAGCGTTCCGCAAGACCACGGACATCGACAAGCCCCACAAAGCAAGAAAGAGTACTGGAAACGTATCACCAAAGTCCAAGAAAATCTGTGCGGCAAGCGAGTCGTGAGGTAGGAATTTTAGAATCGTCTGTCCAACGCATTTTGAAGCGCTGTCAATGGAAAAGTTACATTCCAAGATTAGTCCATGCTATTAATGAAGATGATCCGGACCGAAGAGTGGAGTATTGCGAGTGGTACTTGGCACGATGTGGATGTGGATTGGACGAAGGGGTTTCGTAGAATACCCTCCGCGTTCACCAGACCTCACACCACTAGACTTTTTTTATGGGGATACTTAAAAGACAAAGTCTACGCTATAAAACCTGCAACAGTCGCTGAATTGAGAGCAGCCATTGAACGAGAATGCACACAAATACCAAACGAAATGTTTCGTGATGTTTGCGATTCCATTGCTTCGCGTTATCAGCAGTGCCTGGACTAGAACGGACGTCAGTTTGAAAACAGGCGTTGACAAAACAATTCAATGTCTGTAGATTCTATTACATTTTGAAAATGAAATGTATTTTAATAAACACTGCCTTTATAATTATTTAAAGTGTGTGCGCATTTTTTTGGGACGCCTGTATATATATGTATATATATATATATATATATATATATATATATATATATATCTCTTGACTATGAAGTTCTTTAAATAATTTTGAAATTTATAATCTGAACCAACAAAAGCGACCATTCACAATCACTTGTGACATGCGCAGTTGTTCTTTGAGGGTTTGTTTAACCTTCTTCGTAACAGCAAATGTCATGTAATGGAGGGGACCTACAGCTTTACGTGGGACCCAACCACGGGTCGTTACATCTGAACGCGCGTGTTACGACGATGCAATGGCCATGACGTATTCATGTTTAGCAGATCCTAAATCATTTAAGTTTTTATAACTGCGAAAAATCGTGTAAAATTTGATAATGAAGCAAACATTTCTACAAACTAATATATATATGCCCCTCGGTGGTGGTGTGGTTCGAGTCGCTGACTACGAATCCATCGGCACAGGGTTAGAGACCCGGCGCGCAGCAAAACCCAGCTGTTCATCCTTCCACACAATAAAGTGGTTGGTAAATAAATGGGTACCCTAGGTGGCCTAGTGGTTACGACGCTGGGCTGCTGATGGGACGTAGTTCGGATTCCACGTTAAACTGTAGGTCTAAGGTGGAGTAAAAAGCTTGACCTTCGTCAGAATGAACAATTCAGGCGGAAGCTAACCAAAGATTATATATATATATATATATATAAATAACCAAATTTAATTTAAACTAAACGCTAGTGTGCCATCAAACCAAGTGATAAGTGTTTCGGATGCAAATGACGGATCGAATAGTGTAATCTGTTAAGTCTTTAAATAGTAAGGTACTCGCTAATCTAGCCTAACTGAACCTAACCAAACTTTAACTAACCTAGCGTAACCTAACCTAATCAGGACTAACGTCTTCTTTTTTTCTTTACAAAAATGCTTCTAGATATTTTTATAAAGGTTTCTACTTTTCTAAAACACGGTACTACAATTTACTGAAGGATTAACTACTGCAGTTTCTAAAGTACAAATTAAAATGTTTCACTCAAAAGCTATACTTGAGACGAAATTTTTGGTTTACTGGATAGATATGTTGAAATACCTTTTTCCCTTGAATCAGTACCTGTTAATCTTTGCTCATATTTCTGAAGTATTTCATTTCGCATATATATATATATATATTGGCTAGTTACGGTAGCCCCTGTAATGAATGTAATTAAATTAATGTAATTAAGGTTTGAGGTCACCATCTGCTCTTTCAATCAAAACTGATGTTACTAATTAAACAAGATTAATAAGTTTCGTGGCTTTTTTTTCCTTTAGTAAGGGGTCATTCAAAAACCACGTGGTCCTTTTTCGGGTGGTTTTCAAACCCGTCCCCCCCTAGCTTTTGGTCATTTGTGGCCAATGACTTAAACCCCCCCTCCAAAAACGTGGTCTTCTGATGTCACCCCCACCCCTTCTTAATCGTATGTAAATTAAAATAAAACAAATTAAAAATATGGCGAATTTGTGTTTATAAAGATTATTCTTCTGGAGTTTAATATATATATATTATAAAAAGGATATTTTAATGCTTAGTATTGGCCACATATATATCTTGTCATTTAATTTTTTAAAATTATTTTATTAACACCCAGGTGTGCAACCTCGGGGCCGAGTGAGTGAGAGTGAAGTTTCATGTTTGTAACTGCTTCTATTTTGGAGTTATGATTGGAACACACGCACACACGCGTCTTTATATATATATATATATATATATATATGTGTGTGTGTGTATGTTGGGGTAAATGTGATAAATTGGTAATTATGCATAATTACCGGTAAATATACATAATTGAAAATTTCATGACAACCTAACCAATTGTCAAGGGCGTACAGTTGACCTAACCGGGCATTCAATTGACCTAACCTGGCATTCAATTCAATTGACCTAACAGGGCATTCAAGATTAGGTCAATTGAATGCCGGTTAGGTCAACTGTACGCCCTTGACAATTGGTTAAGTCCTGATATTTTCAATTATGCATAATTACCAATTTATCACATTTACCAACATATATATATATATATATCGTTGTACATTAATTATAATTTATTGTAGTTTATTACTGAAAAGGGAATTCAAGATAAATAAAATTACAGTACATATCCTTATTGACATGGAAAGAAATCCTCCTAGTATTTCGCCCGAATATTAAAGCTCTTTAAACAGTATTCACTTAAAGATCTCACTCGCCAGGGGGCGAGAGTATTTTTCTAAGTGAATACTGTTTAAAGAGCTTTAATATTCGGGCGAAATACTAGGAGGATTTCTTTCCATGTCAATAAGGATATGTACTGTAATTTTATTTATCTTGAACTCCCTTTTCAGTAATAAACTACAATAAATTATAATTAATGTACAACGGCATAGCCTATTTTCTTTACGTTAAGGAACAATGGCCATAAAAGATATAATAATCATCATCATCATATATTATTCTCAGGAGTACTCGCCATTGTTGTGGGTTGAAAAGATACATTTTTGCGGGCGAGTATTTATTCTCGTTGGAGAGTGAAACGTCTGTGAATTATTTTATCCTATTTCTGTTGTGAATCTTTCGTTTCGATGTTTGAAATTTGAAGTATGTGAAATCTGTCTGAATGACAAAAACTGCATTATCGATGTTTTAATCATGATTCGTTTAAATAACATTTTTAATTTAATTTTTTTATTCCTAAATTTAGTTTTTTTACCTTAACTTTATATACAATAGTTAGATGATTTTACATATTCTATTAATCATTTTAGTAATTGTATAACTCCACTGACAATGGGGAAAAACATGTTTCCCAAAACATTTGGTTTCATTCAAATGTTTTCAAAGTTCTTATAAAATATATATGTGGCCGTTCAAAAATTACGTAACACTCGGGGGTTAACGTTATGGAATGTTACGTAACGCTATTAACCAATAACTATTTTATGAACCCTCTCTACCTGTGGCCAATGGATAAATGGTTTTTTTAAAATTCTGTTTAAAGTGCTGACAACCCAAAGGGTCATAATAGCACTAATAATACACTTATTTTAATTTAGAACATTTATTGATAGTACGAGTTGTTACGACAGCATCACCAATTTGTAAAATGTGTTCCAAATATTGATTCAATGTAAATTTTTATTAAATGAGGTAATAAAAATAGGTAGGGGTGTGTGGGGTCGGGGGAAGTGTTACATAACATCTTAGCTGGTGTCTGGTCCGCGTTATGGAACGTTGCAGGTGGATGGGGGTGTCAAGTTTTAGCAAAAATAGTGTTAACTAATTTTTGAACGGCTCCCGTATAAACTAAACGGTTTTCAGTAATGGTATAATTTTTTCTTTTCAGAAACCAAAAATTCTGCTCGCTTTAATAAGTATCCTTGCTTTAATCATATTCTGTGGCATATTAATAGGTAAGATTTTCTTTATCATGTGTGTATATATATAATGTCCTTGAATTAATAGTGAGTGGAGGGATTGCCTAAAGATTGAGTTTTTGGTTAAAAGTAAAGGTGTCACTATATATATATATATATATTTTATTATTTTTTATTTTTATTTTTTTTTATTTATTTTAGTGGATTCTTTAACTTCATTCCAATGTCAATGTCAGACGCAATTCAGAATGGTAAAAGATTTCGGGTGTTTATTCCGTCTGGCTCTAGCAGCAGATTGCATTTCAGAATCACCACTAGGATTTTCAGTTTCAGCAGGATCATCGGTTTCATAACAAGTGGACTGAGGGAAGGGGTTCTGGCAAATTCTCGATGAAAGTGATCATCCTGCCAAGCATTTTGATTGTATAAATATGCTTAAAAGCAGTGATGATGCTCTAGTCCATTGATTGGATAATCAAAATGGTCTTAGGTGGCAGAAAGATCACTTTAAAATCAGGTTCACACGATTGAAGACTTCGAATGACTGGGCGTATTATCAAGGAGCAGCACACCTTTTGAGACAAATTTTATTCTGCCAAATATATTGTAATTTGACAACAGGAATGAATTCGCATTTGAATCACTCGTCAAAAAGCATTGCAGTCATCCAAGCCGCCTTGGTACGCCACCAAACAGGAAGACGATGGATGGTCGAGTTCTTGAATGCTCTCTGCTTCCCGACACGATACACGATAGACACATGCCGGTCGTAACAGGAAGCGAGCAGCATTCGCACAAAACGAGACTGTACATAATGCGATCTTTCAAGCTTTTAAAACTAGTCGCCTTTTCTTCCTCTTTCATGAGAATGGACTTTTTCAGCAGTAACTTCCGAAAAAGTCCAGTCTCATCAGCATTAAAGATTTGTTTCGGCGAATAGGCTTCAAGAAGCTCTTCAATCTTGCAGTTGAAATTGTCTGCAGCCACCTGATCACGACTTCTAGCTTCGCCCTGCATTGAACCCATGTGATGCAAATGGCGATGCATGAAACAATTTATCCAACCATCAAAAGCAAAAGGACGTTTAGGATTGTCAGAGCCTGATGGGAAGGCGTCATAATTTTCACTTGCCTTCTGCGAGAAAATAGTATAAGTCAAGGGAACCCCATGACGCTATTGTGCTTGCATCCATTGATTTAAGCCAGCCTCAACCTTTTCATAACAACCTTGTTGCGCATAATTACGATCTTTAGGTTTCTTAAGGGTGGAAAATTCTTAATCAATCTTATCGACATCTCGCTTCTAGTCGTAAAGAGTACGCCTGGCCACGCCGTACTTTGCTTGCAAAGATGCGATGGAGACACCTTTTCGGATCTTGTCCACAACTTACTTCCTTTTTCGCAACACTGGCATAATTCAATTTTACACTTTTCTTATGATGTAATTCTTAGGAATTACATCATCGGACATATCAACACTACAGATGACTAGTATTGAGGCCAAAATTAATGACTGGAAAAGGATGAAAAGCATTATTTAGTGATGCACTACGCGTTCAACAGCTGACAAAGAACTAGCATCTGGGGGCCCAGAGAAAGGCGGAAGCTGACGAGTCAGGCATCGCACGGGATGCCAAGCCATTATCGTATTCCCGACATGCGATGAGCATCCAAAATCTAAATAAGGCGGAAAAATGCGAGTGTAATGGTGCGATGATGCGGAGGCAATACACAATGATTAGGTTATATATAGAGTAGATTAATGCGAAGAAGCGGATGTGCGACCATTCGGAGTGCGACGATCCACGAGTTGTCTGGACATAATTTGTTAGTCTGACCAAAGACTGAATAGGCCTAGCGTGTTTAAATAATTATGTAGCCTATGTCCTACTAGATATTTAAAAATGTAGCCGTAAGCAGCTTACACATAATTTAATAATAATTGGGCCAAGTTACAAGCCACTAAAACACAAACACACACACACACACATATGTATACATTCAACTGCAAAGAACACGCAGTATAAATAACGTAAAGAACGACGCTTGTATAGGAGATATTCCGCGCAAGACGAGAGAGAGAAAACTGAAAAAATGAAGTACCACCTGGGAAACGAACCCGGGATCTTCCGATTGCCGGTCAGACGCGATACCATTACACCATGGACTTCACTCTTCCATATATATATATATATATATATATATATATATAATCATGCGGGTTGCTTCTACAGAGCTTCAATTTAATATTTAGGAGAAATCCAATGACAAGGAGAAATGTAAATGCCATGAAAAGTCTTCTTTAATGCGCAACGTTTCGAGCAATACGCTCATCTTCAGGCTGTTTAATAACAATGTGAAATTAAAATCAATATTGAATGAAAAACAAAACAGAAAATTTCTATAACCTATTCATGAAGACAAATTTTAAAAGACTGAGAAAAGAGGGTTAAATTCTAAGTTATACAGATTTACATATAAAAATTAAGAAGCTATTTTTAAACACACATAGTAAATGTGAAATTAATACACTGGAAAAATTAACAATAGTACACTGGAATAATGAAACTAACTAACCAACCTTACACTGCAGTTTCCGAGGCTAACTGAATTGAGCAGAGGCAAGACGGGAAAAGCAAGAGATGGCGAGGGCGATTGGGGAAGGGGGGATTATAAGGAATTGGGGAAGGAGGAGGGATCATAGCAAATTGAGGGGGACGGCAGATGAGTCAACATTTAGACTGGGGGACAATGTTTTAATGAAAAGCGATTCCAAAATTCTTAGTGAGTTGGGACAAGTATTACAACCAAGAATTTTAAAATTGTCTAAAGTGACATCAGTTTTACATTTTATGCTGTGTTCGCGAATACTCGAAACTTCTTTAGTTTTTAAAATTTTACCTGTTCGGCCACTTATTCCCATATGCGAATAAAATCTAGCCCTGAGAGAAC
Organism: Bathynomus jamesi; assembly: GCA_023014485.1. Classification (NCBI taxonomy): domain Eukaryota; kingdom Metazoa; phylum Arthropoda; class Malacostraca; order Isopoda; family Cirolanidae; genus Bathynomus; species Bathynomus jamesi. The sequence goes on along the minus strand of JAJOZX010000211.1, from coordinate 692,382 downwards.
GAACAGTGCTGCCAATGTAATTCCCAAGGAGACACCTAGGGCAGGTAAATAAATATACAACACCGCTACGCAACGAGTCAGGGGTTCGATCCTTCGCTGAGAAAAAGCTACCTAAAGACGTTTTATTAATAAATATGATGCGGAAATCAGTATGATAAAAAAATTTCCTTAACAATTTTGTAAATTTAAGCTTAAATTCCTTATTCAAAGGACCCATTTCAGGTACCAAGAAATATTTTATATCCTTCGGCACTGTAATACATGGAAGTTGAGGGCTACATAAACAAAACTAATGAAATCCTAAGCGATCTTACTAAATTCAAACAAATTCTAGAACCTGTCAATAAAGTCATTGTAAGGTTAGAAGACCAGGTTAATAGATTTCTGTCACGACTAAAGTCCTTAAAGATAATAAAAAATGATACTTACTCTCAGTTGTTCGCATCTGGTGCTAATCTTGCTCAATTATACTGTCTGCCTAAAATCCATAAAGCTGGAACACCTCTCCGTCCTATTTTAGCTTCGTATAACTTACCCACCTTTCAATTGGCAAAATTTGTTGTTCGTCTCCTGTCCCCCTTTGCGAAAAATGCTTACACTATAAATAACTCGTTTGAATTCCAAAAAGACCTCCTTGGTAAAAACTTCGATTCAAAAAAGTTTTTTGTCAGTTTTGATGTGAAGTCGCTTTTCACAAATGTACCTGTATCTGAAACTATTGCCATTATTTTAGATAGGGTTTTTAGCTCAGTTGATAATTTTCATGGTTTTTCATTGTCTCATTTTAAGGAACTTTTAGAATTGGTCTTCAAACAATGCTATTTCACTTTCAACAATAAGGTTTACCAACAAATTGATGGAGTAGGGATGGGATCACCTGTCGGACCGTTAGCAGCTGATTTTTTTATGACTCATTTAGAAAGTGTAATTTTTAGACAATCTCCCACTCATCTCAAGCCAATTTTCTATCGACGCTTCGTTGATGATTCGATAGCAGTCTTTGATAATGCGGTACAAGCGCAACAATTCTTTAACTTCCTAAATTCTTTGCACCCCAATATAACGTATACAATGGAAACTGAGCAAAATGGCTCCCTCCCCTTCTTAGATCTTTTAATTTCGAAAAACGGTGATTCTATTACTACATCAGTTTACAGGAAACCCACTTTCACTGGTTTGGGCATGAATTTTTTTAGTTTTACTGATTTCAACTATAAGATGTCTTGTATTAAAACTCTCCTGTTCAGAGGATATAATTTGACCTCTAGTTTTACCTTACTTAATGATGAATTATAATCTAAGATCATACTTTACTAATAATAGTTTTCCTGTTCAATATGTAGACAAACTAATTAGATCCTTCTTAAATAATGTTTATAGCCCTCAACTTCCATGTATTACAGTGCCGAAGGATATAAAATATTTCTTGGTACCTGAAATGGGTCCTTTGAATAAGGAATTTAAGCTTAAATTTACAAAATTGTTAAGGAAATTTTTTTATCATACTGATTTCCGCATCATATTTACTAATAAAACGTCTTTAGGTAGCTTTTTCTCAGCGAAGGATCGAACCCCTGACTCGTTGCGTAGCGGTGTTGTATATTTATTTACCTGCCCTAGGTGTCTCCTTGGGAATTACATTGGCAGCACTGTTCGTTCTCTCAGGGCTAGATTTTATTCGCATATGGGAATAAGTGGCCGAACAGGTAAAATTTTAAAAACTAAAGTTTCGAGTATTCGCGAACACAGCATAAAATGTAAAACTGATGTCACTTTAGACAATTTTAAAATTCTTGGTTGTAATACTTGTCCCAACTCACTAAGAATTTTGGAATCGCTTTTCATTAAAACATTGTCCCCCAGTCTAAATGTTGACTCATCTGCCGTCCCCCTCAATTTGCTATGATCCCTCCTCCTTCCCCAATTCCTTATAATCCCCCCTTCCCCAATCGCCCTCGCCATCTCTTGCTTTTCCCGTCTTGCCTCTGCTCAATTCAGTTAGCCTCGGAAACTGCAGTGTAAGGTTAGTTAGTTTCATTATTCCAGTGTACTATTGTTAATTTTTCCAGTGTATTAATTTCACATTTACTATATGTATTTAAAAATAGCTTCTTAATTTTTATATGTAAATCTGTATAACTTAGAATTTAACCCTCTTTTCTCAGTCTTTTAAAATTTGTCTTCATGAATAGGTTATAGAAATTTTCTGTGTTGTTTTTCATTCAATATTGATTTTAATTTCACATTGTTATTAAACAGCCTGAAGATGAGCGTATTGCTCGAAACGTTGCGCATTAAAGAAGACTTTTCATGGCATTTACATTTCTCCTTGTCATTGGATTTCTCCTAAATATATATATATATATATATATATATATATATATCAGTGATGTAGTCGAGACCACCAAGTCCGAGACTGAGACCGAGACCTGATCCTGTGAGACCAAGATCGAGACCGAGATCAAAGGCTCGAGATCGAGATCTACCTTCCGAGATCGAGACCCTTAAAATTCGAGACCGAGATCGAGACCAAGCTCATGCCCTTTCCATTTGTTTCACACTACTATGGAAATTAGACTATGTTAAGTACATTAATAAACTAATAACTACTTTCTCAGATGTAGTGTGTTGAATGCAAAAAGTGTAGCCTATAAATTAACAAATGAATATAATATATATATATATACACGGTGAACCAAAAGTAGGTGGACAGTAGGTTGAATACGGTTTGTGTTATATTATATTATAACTATGGTGTTCATTATAACTATGGTGTTTGTGTTATATTATATTAAATATTATAACTAAATTTATTTAAATTTTATTTTGTATTATAGTATACAAAAAAATTAAATATGTATTCTCAAAATAAACGTTATCATTTACTGTCCACCTACATTTGGTTCACCCTATATATATATATATATATATATATATATATATATATATATATACTTTTTATTTATTTACTTCTTTTATATCTGTTACAGAAGGTTTAATGAACGTACCCACTACCCAGTTTGACTTGTGCATTTATTTAAAGCATGATAGGTGCTCATTACACTTAAGGAACATCAGCATGCTCAGAAGATCTGCTGAAGTTCGACTTCTGTGGGGCCTCATTATTATGCCTCCATGGCTAAATAAACGCTCAATTGGAGCACTAGAGGCAAGCACTGTTAAAACGGTCATGGAAATATTGGCCAGTGATGGGAATTTATCCCTTTTCTGGTGCCAAAACTTTATTGGAGAGCAGTTGTCTAAAATATGAGATTCATCGATCTCTAAGAGGTACCGTCGCAACTGTTCCCTGCGGTTCAAAATCTTCCTAGTTTCAACGTTCTTCTGCTTGGACCGATAGCTTTGATATTTTGCCATTAGTCTCGGAACTTTGGTTTGACTGTTTTATTTCGTCATCGCTGCTGTGAGAATGAGCGCTGTCTCTCTGTATCTACTCATTCTCCGTGCTTGAGTTTCCTGTATAGCATTTTTCCAACACTATTTCTATGAAAAATAAATTGACATATTGGTATTATAAACAGAGGCATGGCAATTAGCATAAGGTCTAAATAATATATATATATATATATATATATATATGTATATATATGACATTAATTCAACATCCACTCAAAACAGGGTGACTGATTAGTGAATACCTAGTCCCTTACTTTCATAAACATTCTGAATTGTGTCTGTTCAACCAAGCCACCATCATGAGTATGCCAATAACATGTATTTTTCATTACGGTCTCGAGAGGTCTCGAAAGGTCTCGGGGAGAAAAACCGAGACCGCGTCTGTCGAGACCGAGATCTAAATAGCGGAGACCGAGATCGAGATCTGCAAATTGGGTCTCGAGACCTACATCACTTATATATATATAATATATTATATATTATATATCCAATCCTGATTAAAACTGATTCATAGTTAATTTAATACATCTCAAATTAACTGCAATAAAGGTCTACAATAGGGACCAAAAATGGGTCGGTTATCTACAAAATCTTTGCCTATATTAACTCGTTAAAATTTATCACATATTACATACAGTACTTTCCGTTTTATGTTAGGGCTAAATTTTAGGTTCACTTTCACAATTACACGCCCAGACATTAAAAAAAATAAAAAATAAATCTGTTTTTAGGAAATTAAACTTATAATTCTTTGCGGAAATTTTACATTGTTACAGGGTACCACAGCACACTTCAAAGGCATTTTGCATTTATTTACAATAAACACTAATTTTAAATATGATCAATTAATTTTTATTTAATGATGTCATTACGTCATCAACCTTCAACATCATCCAAAAATCATCCCTGTCGGAGTTGCAGGATTATAATATTGCAATTAAGAACATTAATAAATTAAGAAATTATAAATTAAATGCATAATTTTATATAAAAAAATTATATGGTGAAATTAATTAATTAAAAATTTCATGATTCACCCTTAACTCACTGGGGGTTATAAGCGCAGGCGTTTTCGCAAGAATAATACCCAAGACTATACATATATCGACTATGATCGCAGCTATTGTCACGAGAATAATTCTCTAGACTGTCGACTATGATACGACCTATGCTAGGACCAAACCACAGCAGGATATTTGCCCATATCTTCATAGATCTATCATACCAGTTGTACGTTAGTATAACACTATTATAATTTATTTTTTTTAAAGCAATGATTGACGCTTTGGCAACTCCCAAAAGTGAAAATGGCTTCAAACTTGTGTGCCAAACAAAATCTTCCACAGGAGATATTCCCATTTATAAGTTTGAAAGTCTTAAAACAGGGCTTCATGTCATCATTGCCAAAGTGGAAGGTCCAGTTGTTCAAGGATTTTTCACCATTGGTATGTAACTGTTTAGAGTTTACTAGTTAAGCTAATGTAGGGGGGTTAAGTCTTCAATATGAATTTAGTCTATCCTGTTTGATTCAGTTTGCCTCCTGACAGAGTTTGTATAGCTGCTGAAGGATTGAAAACATGATTCATCATTAAACATGACCTTTTCCCAATTTGTTCAAGTATCCAATCTTTATGCATTTTGCAAAAGTCCCTTCTTTTCACCTTTACATTCTTTGTTGGAAGGGGTTTTGGCAATATCCTATTTTGGTGTCCCAAATTATTCAACCAACCAAAAATAAATGGTGTCCCAAATTATTTAACAGCATTAGCTTTGTTTTGATAAACCATTTTTGTTGATTTCTTATAAGAAAACATAGCTGGACAATTTCATGAATAACATAAACTGAAATTGGTCATGTAACTTAACATTTTATCCTTTGCCAATTTCATGAAAAATTCGCACCAATTGGTGCGTATTTCATGAAAAATGTATTACTTTTACTTATTTTATGAAATTGGCAAATGCCTTGCACATTTCATGGAAAAATGCAAAATATTGCATTTTTTATGAAATGTACAATTTCACTGATCATGCATTATATATATATATATATATATATATATATATATATATAAAATTATCCCATTTAATAAATGTGTCAAGTATAATATCTTGTACTTTATATTATACAGTAATAAAAAATATAAAATTCTTTGAAGTATGGTGGTAGTTTTGTAAGTTCTTAAATAATAATTTGACAATTAATTTCTTACATTTTCTTAAGCCCCCCATTAAAACTTTTCTTAATATAGTAATTTTAAATAATAATCTCAATATACATTATGGTATATATTTTATTTTTGATATGGAAAAAGTGAAAACCAAACAAATAATCAAGAAAAATATAAATTTGGTGATTATTTAATATTTACTTCCTTTTAAAAACCAAAAAATCCCAACCTTGGTTGAGATACTACTCACTCAATGTTTAAATTAAGCCCATGTGGCACTTGTCTAGTAGTTAATAAAAGATTTTTGTAGGAAGTATAGGCATCATTGTCTGTAGGTCTCTAGTTGCTAAACTAGACCACATGATAGTACTGTGTAAAGTGGAGTTGTATGGAGAATGGAAGAAAGATGGGTCCTGAAAGAATTAAAGTGGAAGAGTAATTGAGAGAGTATTAATATAGTAAGAGTGCATGATGAATTGAATGTAAAAGATGCAGAACAAATGGATACAAGTGAGATGTGGAATGTGTATAGGGATTAGGGAATGTCTAATTAGGAATGCAAAAAGTGTGTTGGGTTGCTAAGACAGGTGTGAAGAAGAGGGCAACAGCATGATGAGATACCAAGGTTATATCAGCAGTTGAGGATAAAAGGAGGAAATGGTTATGAGTACAGGGTAATTGTGATAAAGAAAAACTCTTGGCAAACTTTCATCTTTGTCTTTCATCTGGTACTTTTCCTTCATGCCTGAAGTTTGCTTTCATTCAGTTTTGCCTAAAGAAGGGTGACCACTCTCAACCCTCCAACTACTGTCCCAATTGTTTTGATTTCTTGCCTTTCTAAAAGTTTTTGAATCAATCCTTAATAGGAAGATTCTTAAACATGCCTCTTTTTCTTTCAGATACAGTATAGGTTCCACAAGTGATGCACCTTTGCTATTGCATTAGATATATCAAAAGCTTTGATAGTTTGATACAAATCCTTAATTTCTAAACTGCCCTCCTCCTGGTTTCTATCCTTTTAGGATATGTCTTCCTCTCTAATTTCCTTTCTGGCTGATCTATAACTGCAGTTGTAGATGACCACTGTTCTTCTCCAAAAGCTATTAATAGTGGTTGTCCTCATGGTTCTGTCCTGTCACTTCTTTTTACTTACTAATGATCTTTAAAGTTGCACTTCCTGTCCTATCCACTCCCATGCAGATGATTCCACCCTTCATTTCTCTATCCACTTCACAAAGCATCCTTCTCAACAGTCACTCTATGCTTTGTGTGGGATGGCTTTGGTGCACCTGACCTATGATTCTTCTATTGCAGGGCTGGCCAAGTTGTTTTGTCAGTGGGCCACTTTAAAAAAAATCAAAAGTCAAGTGGGCCACCTTAATATTTTATTATTAAAATATCACAATTAATAACTGCAAATAACCGTTTATCAAAGTAAATTTATACTAAACTTTTGCCAAATACAAAATCTTAAATTACAAATAAAACTTACTTCTGAATGCAATGTTCAGTGTGGTAAAGCAATTGACAAGAAACGATGTCGAGATGGTAGTAAAGTCACTAAGATTCTGAAGGGTAGGGAAATATTGGCATTTAAAACAAATGGTATATATCACTGATTGTGCATATAATAATTGTTTATTTATTTTATTTTTTTTATAAAATTAATAGGTATATTTTTTTTGTTTCTGAGGTGGGCAACTTCCAAAAGTCAAATGGGCAACTTTTGGCCCATGGGCATGGGGTTGGCTGGCCCTGTTCTATTGTATCTGACAAGCAGAGAAAACCTTGTGGCTTTTCAGTGTCTCAAAAAAGTTTCTTCATCTGCCTAATGGTCACAATCTTAAAATGAAACGTTTACTTAGCCACCTTATTTATATGTTAATTCAATCCTCCTCATCTTTTCAATTGAATAAATTTATTAAATCTTTATAGAAATGATCGTTCTTCATTTCTTTGAAGCTTTCTCTCAATAGAGATTAAAGCTAGACTATTAAGTCTATCTTGCCCTTGTGCATTTCTTGTGTAGAAATGGGAGAAAGAAAACACAACTGATGCACTCATTGCTGGAAGACTCTAAGCTAATTTGCAAAACTGTCAGTTGATGTAGGGCTGTATCTAGCTCGGCATTTCACAAATAGTGAAGTAACTCATTCACAGGTTTTCCTTTGAAATTGGATTCAGTATACAAAACCAAAAGCTCTCTTAAGTGAGGAATATCAAAATATTCTCCATAATTATCTTGCAATGATTGAAAAGCTGACTCGGGAAATTTCCTTATGTTGTCTTCCTGCTTTTTAATATCCAGGAGCTGAAGAAATGCTACATTTTTCAAACTTTGAAACCTAATTTTGATTTGGCTGTAAATTGCATCCAAAATTTCATAAAATAGCCTTCTGTATGTTAACTTGATATCTTTGACTGGGTCATTTCTTCTTCACTATTTTGAGGATAGATTCCATCAACTGCTGACCAAAGTTCAGTGAAATTTTCTTTTCTTGCAGAATAGTCACCAGTTCATTTACTTTATTCATGCAATAGGATATGTCAAATATTCTATTCTGCAGAATATCAAATATGACATTTGTGTGTGGGAAGATGCTAGCAAATATATTGAACAATAAATTGAACTCAAAATCTTTATTAAAGTTAGATGAAATTGCTTGGGCACAAGTATAAGTTTCAATATCCCAATCACCACCATTATCAATAATTTGAAATAGGTCAATCAGTTCTTCCTTATACTCTGAAACTGTTTCAATCAAGCAGTCAGTGATTGTAACTCCAACAAGTAGGGGCCACTTCTAGGAGTCTTTTCTGCACTTCACAATCTGAAAGATGAATGCACTTTGTTGACTTTGAGAAAAATAAAAAGGTTTTAAGGTTTGCAAAAAATTTCTTGCTTCCTTTCTGTGTCATAGATTGCGACAAAACTAAATTCAATATATGGGCCATGCAATGAATAAAAAGCACTTTTGGATATTTTTCCCTAACTTTCTTTTGAAGCCTATTTAACTCTCCAGACATCACACTTGCCCCATCATAAGTTTGTACAACAAATTTTGATTCAATATTTAATTCAGCAAATAATTTGAACACCCACTTTGAAAGGCCAAGAGCTGTTCAATCTGCACTTACATCTGTAAATCCCAGAAACCTTTCACGAACTTCCCCATCAATAGTAACATTGCACAACACTTGAAAGCTGAGATACAGTTCTAGCATCAGTCTCATCTAAAATAAGAGCCACAAAAGGGGCCTCTCTTATTTCACTCTTAATTTTATTTAATATTACAGTAGACTCTCAACTTACGTGGGAGTTACGTTCCTGGGACCTGCATAAGGCCAAAAACTGTATGAAGTCAAACCAAAAAAAAAATCCCATATCACTATATATTGTAACTCTGTTATACGTATATGTATAACATACCTATAACACAAAAGTGATGTAATTGGCAATGTTGAATTCCTTCCAGCATGCCATAACACTCTGTTAGTGCCATCCTCCATGGCATTGCGGATGAAGGTGAGACGTGTGTACGCTGCCTTAAAGCACTGAAATTGTAAGATTATAACCCATGTATAGTTGAAACTGTGTAAGAAAAATCTGCATAAGGTGCGAGTCTACTGTACTTCCCCTACACTATCAATGAGGTCATTTTGAATTCCTTAATAGGCCAGAAAATATACTAGAATGCTCTAGATGAGAATTCAATAGAGGATCATATTTTTTACATAAATTTAGCAATTCCACATAATTACCTTGGTTATTTGACTCTTGTGATTCATCATGTCCTCTAAATGCTAACTGTTGCTCTCCCAAATAACACACCATGTCAATTAATCTTTTTAAAATGTTTGTCTTAACTATTTCATTGTGGATTTGCACACTTGCTTTATGTTGGTGACTCAGTTGTAAGTCAATCCAAGATTTTCCAAATTTAGCAAGGTTACTTGTGGAAATTGTATGATTAGAGAAATTCTTGTGTCTTTTGAGAGCTTTATGCATATTATTTAAATCACAAAATCCAGTTGAATTCCATGGCTCTAATTCACTATTGAATAATAAGCATGGCCAGCAAAAAAGCGTCTGTAAATTAATGCATCCAGTCATCCATGATATTTTTTCATATTGAGTCGCATTGAATTTTCGCATGCATTGCTTTGTTCTACCAGTCAAATTGAGAAATGGCTTGGGATGTTTATTTCTTTTTCACACATTTTCAGATGTTGCTAGAAAATTAACGATAGAATTATGTCTTGTAGTTATTTGTCCATGTATTATGAATAGATAAAATGGTAATACAGTAGCACCTCGCAATAACGTCGGGTTAGGGACTGGACCCCTGCTGTTAAGCGAATATTGCCATTAAGCAAATTACGGCCTTTTTTCCTCGTGAAGCATATAGCGACAAAGTAACATATTACTACTATTATACAGGGTGTCCCAGAATTAACTATCTATTTCAATGAAATTGGACAAATTTTTTAAACTTTTATTTATGTTTATCATGTTTAATGTGTTAAAAATGTATAAACTTCTAAATTTTTTTCAGAATTTTATTTTCATAATTTTTTCATAGTTTTTCAGTTTTATTTTCATTCTCTTTCAGAATCCTATTAATAATGAATACACAAGAACCCATCTTTGTTGTAACATCCCGTATCAAAGCCTTTTTCATCAGTGTCGAATGCAAGATTCTATGAACTGTTGTCTTGGATATGTTGATCGTTGAGTCTTCGACTGGCCTCCCTTCGACCGGCCTCCCTAACCGAAGTTGCTGGTTCATCCTCAAACAATTGTCATACCTGTTTGGTACTGTTACGTGCTGTCCTTGGGCGTCCTCTTCCCACCTCATCGTGTATGGATCCAGTTCTTTTAAATTTGTTCACAAGTTCACGAATTGCTTTGTAGGACAAGTTCTGTGGAATCATCTTGTAAATTTTTCTCTGATTTCATTACATTGCATTCCTTTGATACGGGATGTTACAACAAAGATGCGTTCTTGTGTATTCATTATTAATAGGGTTCTGAAAGAGAGTGAAAATAAAACTATAAAAAAATTATGAAAATAAAATTATGAAAAATTTAGAAATTTATACATTTTTAACACATATTAAACATGATAAACATAAATAAAACTGTGTTTTTAAAAAATTTGTCCGATTTCATTGAAATAGATAGTTAATTCTGGGACACCCTGTATATTAAGTGCGCAATAGCGCTAGACCTATAAAACAATGATGTGAAGGCAAAATAAATACATTGCTTATCTTAAAATATATATTTATTGCATGACTGATGAAGGAGATGGCACATTTTCATCTGACTCTTCAACGAATCTTAATCATTTTGGAGATGGTGACTTTGATGAAGGTGTTTCAATTGAAGTTGATGGCAGGCTTTCTGTTTCTGTGGAAGGTTGCAATGGTACTTTCTTGAAGTACGATAGCAAAGAACTTTGTCTCATCGAGTGCCGTCTCTTCTCTTAAAATTTCTTTATAACAAGCAATACCATTTGCAAGGATAGCATTAACTTTAGACGATCTTTCGAAATTAGGGTCTATTCTTTCAAAGGCTGGAATCCCATTTTCGATAGATTTAATGGCATCTTCCAATTCCATAATCATATCTCTCGGAATAGCTGGACTGCCATCAGGATGGCACTCCTCTTCACGTTGCAGTCTTCTCTGCTTTTCAATCAGAAGAAGATCCTCATCTGTTAGGGGCTCGTCAGGCTCAACTTCCAATTCCCTAGCCATCTGAACAACACTTGCAGTCACTTCCTCCACTGGATCGTCAAAGCCTTCGAAGTCATCCATAAGTGAAGGAATGAGTTCCTCCAAACACCTCGCAGTGTTTTTTCTTTAACTTCAGCCCGTGCATCTCAAATGATTTTGATGCCTGTAAACAGACTGATGCTCCGAAAAGAAAATGGCGCTTGGCATACTTCTCAGACTCAGCTGTTGAGTGTGTGTTGCTGAAAACCTGCCAAAACAGTGAGTGCACATATGGATGGAACATGAATATAATTTAAAAGTGCCGTTAAGTGAGGTGCCGTTATTGCGAGGTGCTACTGTAGAGTAATTTATCACTCGTGTTATCTTTTCTCCATCTTTAGTTCGAGAGTCTAGCTCACAAAAAGCACATTAACATCTTTTAGGTTCATTTAATTTCTGCAGTCAATGTGGCAAATGGTAGAGTGAGCCTTAACTCCAACTGGTCACAGAAGTTTGGTATCCATGAATAGATTCTGTTAGTACCAAATTTGCATGAAAGTTCTTTGGAGTAAGCCCCATTGACATTTTACTGTTGATGTACAAAATTCCTAAGAATGCTTCCTTTTACCATAGTCAAACAAATGATACGAGAATTTGAAGATTTATGTTAATTATGATTTAGTTTATTCAAAAAATTATTGACATGAGTAACATTTTGAAAACCATCCAATATGTTCTTTGTTCATAAATGATTTTTGTTGTCAATGCTCTTATTCTAAGAGCCAATTTTCCAATTAAGAAAAAAAAGCTCAAATTGAGGCTCAAAAAGGCTGTATAGCTGAGATTGTAGTAACCCTAACTTTCCACTGCATACTCTTGTGCATATTTGGGTAATGGGCCACCATAGGTCAGGCTGAGTTCATACAATCTCAGTTTTGTTGAGGATGGAAAAATAATGCTACATTCAAACATTGCAAAAGACCTTTTTCCTTTGCACATTTTTATAATAGGGAAGCATTGCTTCCACTGACTACATGCCCCTGGTGACTATCCATTTCAGCTAGTCACACATTTGGGCTGGTCCAGCCTGGCCTGGACCAGCTAAAGTTTTACTGCATGGGTTGTAATAACAGTACACATGCTAGGGCTGGAAAGCTGGTACCAGTCCTAGTATGTGTATTGTCATTATAACCCATGCAATACAACTTGAGCTGGGCTAGCCCAAATGTGTGACTAGCTTTAACTTCAACACATGGTAATTCCAGGACAGATGCAGATGATGCAAAAAAAAAAAAAGTTTTATACCACACACCCCTTCCAATTTTTCTGTAATTTGTTGTATAGCATTGCCTATACCAAAAAACCTGAAATTTCAAGTTTCAGATCGATCAGACTTATGGTTCAAAAGTTATGGCCCTTCCAACTTTGGGGGGTTCTCAGGAACCCCCAAATTACAAATTATCATATCTTAGCCCTTGAAATAGAAGAAAGATTCAAATTGCATCAGAAAGGTAATTTGTCAACTATTAAATGAGTATAGCAGCTTAGTTAAGGAGTAAAAAAGTTGACAATTTGTATTATTAAAGGGGGGGTTTTACCCCCTACCTCAATGGATTTTTTAAAAATTTTCATATCAGATTAAGCCCAAACTATATGTATAAGTGGCATTTAAGAAATTGCTGTGTATTTAGGCATAAACTGTGTTTTGAGATTTGAATAGTGATAACTTCACCGAAGAAAATAATATTTTCATATTGATTTGTCACCTAAATTTAATTTTTTTTTCTTAAAGTATGCTGCCTTATATGTAAGGTAGTACTTACTTAATTGTAAATTTGTTTCAAGAATGAAACAATTAAATTATTAGCAACTGCATTTTATTTTTGTTCTAAAATGTATATTAGAGTACAGCACACAGGTTCAACAAACTCAAAACATAATACAGGGTGTCCCAGAATTAACTATATTTCAATGAAATTGGACAAATTTTTTAAACACTTTTATTTATGTTTATCATGTTTATCATGTTTAATATATGTTAAAAATGTATAAATTTCTAAATTATTTTCATAATTTTATTTTCATAATTTTTTCAGTTTTTCAGTTTTATTTTTAGAATGGCAAAGAGACTCTCCAAAATTTAACGTGTGGCTTGGAATGACCAAATCCAAAATTTATGGCCCATTCTTCTTTGCGGAAGCAACTGTAACAGGTACTGTCTACCTTGATATGCTTCAGCAGTTTCTCGAACCACAGCTTCTTGATGATGGCATTCTTGATAATGTGTTTCAACAAGATGGAGCACCATGTCATTATGCTTTAATTGTTCGAGAATACCTCAACAGACGCCTTCCGAATCGGTGGATTGGACGTGGAGGACCTCGACCTTGGCCTCCGCGTTCTCCGGATTTGACACCCCTAGATTTCTTTGCATGGGTTTTCATAAAAACAAAGGTTTATCGCCAAAAGATCAATAGTTTAGCTGAACTTAAAGAACGCATCCAGTTGGCAGTGCGGGAGATAACACCTGAAATGCCAAAATGTGTTTCGCAGCGCTGAGGATAGATTTGAAATTTGCAGAGATACAGATGGTGCACATGTTGAAACTTCTCAATAAAGTTTTGACTTATGATTTATAAATCTATTTGTTTTTGTATCATAATTTAGTAATAAACACAAAATTATGTCAGTTTTTATTAAATTTGTCGGATTTCATTGAAAGTTAATTCTGGGACACCCTGTATAACATCATAATTATTAAAAAATTTCTCAACTGAAGCCTGCAAACTGTGACTAAGTAGGTACTAGAAAGAATATATACACTAGGGTTATGACTTTTTAATTTTTTGTCATAAATATTGTTTCCTGTATCATCAATCGATGAACTTTTGCTTGAAAACAATAAAAAAGGGCCTAATTCTTCAGAATTAAAAAAAAATGTCACCCCGAAAGCAAATATATTATATTAGTATATTCGAGACAGCTGCATTGCACCATTCTAGATTGGTTACCTGATGATTATCATAAATTGTCCAATATCTTGCAACAATACTGAAAAGCACTAAATACTCTGGAAAATCACTGGAACAGAGACCCATCTGCAATAGCTATACCAAGGAGCAACCAATATTTATTATTTTATTAATTTTTCTTTTTTATTTTGGGGTGAAGTTTTTTCAAAATATATAGAAAAAACTGTTATTTTCATTGTCAGGGGGCAAAAGTTCATCGATTTATGATACAGGAACATGAGGTTATAAAAATGTCATAACCCTAATATACATACTTAAACTTGTATGACAGTAACTTAGAAGTACAAGCATCAACTGGGTGAGTATAATATACCATACTAAAAACTTTTATGGCTCCACTAATTCCATCTCTTGGATGGAAAGAGTAGGCAATTTTAATACCACACAGATATTTGGATTGGACATAGGTTGAATCATTTCACTTTCTTACCCAGCAAATATCTTCCTTCTCTGGAAAATGGTACCATATTTATTAGGGCTGGACTGAAGATGTTAAAAAGTTAATTTGGTAATCAGCAAATTCTTCTGAACTGTCTTTGATTATTCCAAGCCATATTTTACTATCATACTTACAAGCAACATATTGGCCAATATGATACTCGGTATCTTTGTTTACTAGCAGACTGCTCTCACCCTGTTCAACTTGACTTATTCTAAACAAAGTAGGATTTTCTGAATCAGGTGTTTGATAAGCCTGTATCTGGTTCCTTGGCTTGGGTACAATTCTGTGGAAGCCTCTTGTGTCCTCGATTGATATACAGTAGCTTCATTAAACCTTACAGTACCTTAACCTTTGGTTAGCTTCTGCCTGAATTGTTCATTCTGACAAAGGTCAAGCTTTTCACTCCACCTTAAATGAACAGTTTAACATGGAATCTGAACCCCACCCCACCAGCAGCCCAGCGTTTTAACCACTAGGCTATCCAGGGTACCCATTTATCTACCAACCACTTTATTGTATGGAAGAATGAACAGCTGGGTTTTGCTGCATATTGGCTGCCATCACTGGGTCTCAAACCTGGGGCTGATGGATTCATAGTCAGCAACACTAACCACTACACCACTGAGCGCATACCTTGCAATATCTGTCTCCATTTTTTAAGATCTTGTTTGTTGGATGGTCCAGCATCATCTGTCACAGACATTGAGTTCCAATTTCCTTTTTAGAGATGTTGAAGCGCTCTGGTGTTTTTTAGATGCCATCTTTGATTTACTGATTCTGCTCAGGCCATCTGAAAATGTATGATATTTTAAAGTCTACCATTAGGTATATATTGAAAATTGTAAAACTATAGAAGTTATATATATATATATATATTAGGGTGATTCAAATATGGGGGTAAAAATTTTTTTTTTTATATTTTAATGTGTTCAACCCTTTAAATGGTTCATTTCAGCATAAAAATAACTCCTAAAATATTTTAGCAAATTTTTAATTTTTAAGGGTTGCTACCAGCAATTAAAAATTGACAGAACGACTCAAATTGTCAAATTTTTCCACACTACCTGGGAGGTACAGTACAAGGCGCATTGCTTTCTTTTAATGTGGAAAGCTCCCCCGTAGGTCCTACCATAACCACAAGCATGCATAATTAAACTAGCATGATATTTGAGACATTAGCTGTCCTTACTTCATCAGTTTCTTTTTTTTCTATCAGGGTAAACAGCCTTGTAGTTTTTCACTACTTGTAGCAAGAATTGTTTTTGATCTTCGTCATGTGTTAGTATTTTATTATATTCATCCATTAATTTTACTCCTCTTTCCGCTATATCATTCATGACTTTCCACTGTTTGATAGATTTCTTAGCGGAGTTAAACTCTTCATCATTATGCCATTCTTTAGCATCTTTGAGTAAAAATTTTGAACTAAATTCTGTTATTGTAAAGAATCTTTGAGTATTTGATGTGACAAAATCTTCTAATTTCTTCATTAGAATAAGTGCAGGATCTAGAAAAGCCTGTTTTGCAGGAAGTTTCTTTTGTATTTTGCAAGGCCTTTACCATTTTGTTTGTTTCAGTAGGCACTTCATCATAAAAGGCCAACGCTACCAGTTCTTCTGATAGGTACCAGAGGTGACCTAACAGTTTTTTAATAGCAACAAATGCAATTGTCATTTATTTGTTTGTAAACTACAAGATTCTGTAATAATTCCAGATCAAGACAAGGAGCACAAGATGGCACAGGAGCTGTAAACCATGCCTTTACATATAACTGAGTAGCAAATAGACAGATGTCTTTGTCCTTTTTTGTCTTTTACTGAAATTTTGAACTGAGATTTGAACAAAAAATTTTAATGAATATGTAATTTTGGCCATCCACCTAGCCCGATGAAGTCCCACTGGATGTTTAAATTTGACTCCACCTTTTGGTTCACCTCCCAAAAAAATAATTGTTAACTGCAATAGTTCTAGGTAATCGTCTCTTGGTTGGAATGTGTGTAGTTGATTTGCTGCAAATATAATTGTCATCTTTGATGTCATGAATATTTTCAAAGATATCTGGATCTGATATTGTTTCGTAGTCCTCCTTATTAATGCTTGACCATTTTTCTCTGAACTTAAAAAGGACTATATCTGGGCCAGAAGATGGTGATAAAGACTTTGAAACAACAGCTTCCAGCATAATTTCAAATATGTGGTGTTGACATGCCAGCCACAATAAATTGTTGTTGAATTTTTGTTCTAGAAGAATAGCTGCACCATTTCTAGGACCAGTATTGGCTGCCATTGTATCGAAACACACACATTTTATTTGTTCGCAGATGCCCTATTCAAGCGATGTCTGATTGTTGGCATTAAAACTAGACGCATTTCTGTCACTCAATTTTGCAACATAAAGACTTCCTAATAATTTATCATCAAACAATTTTCTACGTTTGCCTACCTTACTTTTCCATGTTGAAGGTTGTGCAGCACAGAAACCAGATTCATCACTTTTACTCTCCTCTCCTTCTGATTCTGATGATGTACTGGTGAGTATGACAGCCTTTTCATTCTTCTTTCTTTTGATCTCTTCTTCTGCTTTCCTCTTTTCATAATGTTGTTGCTTTTTTGCTGCTCTTTGCTCTTTTTTAGCAACAGCCTTATCAATGGTACCCATTTTTCCATGACGTCCTTCCTCACATTGCGTTTTCAAGAATTTCTTATCTTTATTTTTATAAGCTGCATAGCATTCTCATGAGCAATGTCAAATAAGTTTTCCAGTTTATCTTTCCATGTTTCTTCTTTATTATTTAAATTTTGTGATCTTTTCAATTTGTTTGCTTTGTTTTTCTTAAGCAGCTGCCATTCCTTCAGTATTCCTTGAATTTTATCTACTACATGTACTCTGTTTTGCTGGGATTCCTGTTTTTTTCCAAATTGCTAGCACATCATCCACAGTAGAGTAGCATGATTCTCTAATGCCTCGCTTTTTAATATTTCTGTAGTGCATGAAGAGGGCCATCATTTCCTTCTCTGATGGTAATACGGATGTTTTAGTACTGCAGAGGGCTGCCCAATTAGCCATACTTCAGTTTCTTTTCTCGTAGAACTTCTCCCAACTGAGCAACTAGGTGATGGTGAGTTAGGCCTAGCTTCCATAATTGATTAATTGGTATCAAAATTACGAGTGCCAAACATCAATTAAAAGCAAGCTAGTATATAAACCATTAATTAAAAATTCTGAAATTCAAACAATTAAACAAAATCATAAGTTCTAAAAACAAACAAATTGAAAAAAAGGGAAACTTTGACGCCTGGTAGCACATAGTAAATTTTATTTAAAATTCACCAAATTTGGCATACACTACTTTTTTGTCATAGGGAACAAAAATACAGGTTGAACAATGAAAAAAAAACTGATGTTTTTGAATCACCCTAATATATATATATATATATATATATTAGGGTGGTCCACTCTTATAGGGGTGGAATTTTTTTTTGAGATTTGTTTTTATTGCTGGGTTGTAACTTATGAGGATAGATGAGAAAACACCTCTGGGAAAGTTTTATTTGAATCAGTTAATTTGTAGGGGTAGCACATGACACTTGAAGTTTTGGTATAATCTGAAAATCATAGCAAAGTTAATCTTAGTGACAGTACATGACTATTAGGGTAACTAACAATTCCAAAATGAATTGACTAACAATTCCCTCTGCACCTCATTTGATCTTTTTCTCGCCTAGTTGCCAGGCTGACTTCAGTGGTTGAGGAAACTGCTTCCTGTAGTTAGCAACAACTTGCAGGAGATACTGCAGTTGTTCCTCATTCCTGGTGTGGCAGCCGTTGTATTCATTAATGAGAGCAACCCCCCTCTCTGCATGATCGTTCACGACAGAGAGGTTTGCCACTGATTTCTTCGCTATTTGGTAATCAGGATCACTGTCCCAATCCCGCACCTCCTTCCTCAGGTATCCCACACCTGACCCCAGAGACAACAGCAGTCTTTTTGAGTTTGCTGTTGCTAGTGACTCGATTGAAGCCCCCCTCAGCAACACCTTTCCTTCTCTTCTGGCAATCAGGCTTTCCTTCAACTTCCTCCATCGCCTTCACCATTGCTGTTTTAGTCTCTTCAGACACCTCAGGATCGAAAATTGCGAGGCCCACCATCTCCTCCGAAAGATACCAAAGATGACTGCTGAGTTTTTTTAATGCCACTTCCGAAATTTTGGGGTCATGGTATTCCCGAAGACTCTGCAGAAGACTGAGGTCGCTGCGAGGCGCAGCAGCAGCTATTGGCGCTGTCATCCATGCCTGCAGGTAGACAGAGATGGGCATGATCTTGATCTTCAAGATCAGATCATGATCTTGAAGATCAAGATCGTGATTTGATCTTGAAGATCACTTTTATTATGGTGATCTTGATCTTGAAGATCACTTCATTTCTTGTGATCTTGATCTTGAAGATCACTTTATACTTCAAGATCACTTTTAATTTCAGATTCTTAAATATGCCGCTATGCGAATGTCATTTGTTTTTTGTCCAAGTGACATCTGGTGGCAACTTTGTTCAACACCGACTGTTTGTTTTCTGTTAGTTGGGTGACTTGCGTCATGCGTGGGCTCATGGAAGGTGTAGTTGCTGTGGAATTTAGGCTCGTAAAAAGTGTAATTTACTGTGCAATTATGTTAAGTGTTCTATTAATATATTATTATATATAGGCATAAAATATAGCCTATAGGTCCGTATTCATAATAAATTAATTCTAAACATATTTTATTTACAGATTGAATTTTTTAATAATGAGTGCAATTTTACAACTTCAACAGGCTCCCAAGGGAACCAAATATTCTAGGTTGTCACCAGAACAGTATTCACTATATTTAGATAACAATGTTGGTAATAAGGATCAATCTGTGCTATTGAATGGAAAATATTTTCAAATTGTCGAAAAAACTGGAAACAGTATCAAAGTTATTTGTAGGCAGTGTACAAAGAAAACTACAATTCTGTCTGCTGGCCTCGACTCAACAAGCAATCTTCTGAGGCACCTCAGGGTTAGTACTACTTAGTAACTAAGTAGTAAGTAGCAATATTAACATAATGGTTCAAGTCATATTTTAAGTGACTGGTGCCATACAAGACTAATGCTACATTTACATAGACGTCCATTTGAATATATTGTGCACTTCAGATATTAATAGATTATGGACTAGTAACTACATTAAAAACTGCTGATATCCAACTATAATAAAATGCCAGGTGTATCTGTCTTTCTCTCTGTCTGATCCATGTCTGTAATTTCTCCTATTTAGTTACTGAAGGACGAAATTTGGCTTTCAATTTAACATAGGATAAAAATGCACTGATCATGGTGAAAATAATTTTAGTTAAAGATAACAAAATTTTAGAATCTTAAGTATTAATTTCAACTAGAAGTTTGATACTCTGATAAATATTATACAGGGTGTTCAAGAAGTCTCTCCGCATGATAATAATTTATTTTCTTGTGCAGAAACTACATTCGGATCTTTTGGGTGAATATGAATTGGAGAAGAAATCTCACAAGCGTCCAGCTAAAGAAGATGATGCCAGCGGCAGCAATGCTGGCCCTGCCAAAATTGCCAAGCAGTCAACACTAAGCATGTTCCACATTTCCAAGCAAAAACCAGGACCACCAATATGCAAGGATATCCTTGAAAAGAAGATTCTCTCGCTTGTGGCTAATGGGCTCCTACCATTGAGCCTAGTTGAACTACATGAATTTAAGGATCTTCTTTCATGTTAGTATAACTCAAATATTTTGCTATTTTTTCCATAGCTAATATCTGATTAAAATAATTAATCATATTATTTGTATGAACATTAGACTATCGCTAGCCTAGCTAAATATTTTGATATTTTTTCCATAGCTAATCTCTTGTATTTGTTTTAATTTTTAAATATTTTTTTCAGACATCAACCCGGCTGTTCAGGTGCCATCTAGACACACCCTGGCTAGATCTCTTGCAGCAACAACAACCAGTACAATGAAGGAAGACATACAAGCAAAACTGGCAGCAGTTGACCATGTGTGTGTTACATGCGACATATGGTCAACTAATCACCGCAGTTTCATGGGAGTCACTGTGCATTGGGTATGCTATTGATTTAGTGTATTATTTTTATATAATTGATAAATTGACCATTGGTGATAGACTGATAGTCTGATAACTTATAGTATAATCTTTTCAATTATTCGACATGTGTTCCTCATTCATTAATTTGGTGAGTCTTCATTTTGCTGTGATTCACAGTAATTTCACACTAATTCACTGATTCTGTCATCTGTCATTGTGTCTGATTCACAGCAAAATGTGGAAGAGTCCATATTCACAGGCTGTGAATATGGACTCTTCCACATTTTGCTCTTATGGGATGGGTCACTGATGTGGTGGTATGGTAGGCGACTCATCGCTGAATTGCCTCCTTTATATCACAGTTCTTCTCTTCAATGTTTGGTGGCGCAGTTTAGCTGGTGCGTGTCTAACCAATATTATTAAATTAAGCTTAAAAAAAATGTTCATACAAACATTGATTTTATATTCTTACATTACAGATCAATGATGACTTGTCGCGAGGATCAGCTGCACTGGCATGCCGAAGATTTCGTGGAACACATAGCTTTGATAAAATTGCTGGAATATTGGACAGGATCAACTCGGAGCATGGTTTATCTTATAGAAAAGTTGTATCTACAGTCACTGACAATGCATCGAACATGGTGAAATGCTTTAAAGAGTTCGGTGTTCGTGTTCAGAATCGTACTGACGACATTGATGATGATGATGATGATGAAAAAGATTCAGATGAAGAGGTTATCATCAGCAACTTTCCTGAACATTCAGGAGAGCATGGAGAGGAGTCAGTGAAACTATCATCCCATATTCGATGTGCCTCCCACACATTGAACTTGGTAGCAACAACTGATGCAGATAAAGGACTGAATTCACCTGGACTAAAGAAGATAAAGCATTCTGCAATGGGAAAATGTTTGGCACTGTGGAATGCTGCTGGTAAACCCAAGTCAGCAGAAAAAATACAGGAAATAACTGGCGTCCAATTTAGGTACCCATGCGTCACCCGATGGAACTCAATTTACGACTCATTAAGCCAAATATATAAACATAAGAACGACGTGAATGTAGCTCTTGAAGAACTGAATCTACCCATCCTCAAAGACAATGAATTGGAATTTATTTCAGAATATTTGTCTGTTCTAAAACCAATTGCAGCAGCCCTCAACAAATTACAGGCAGAGAAAGAATGCTACTACGGTTGTCTTCTTCCAACATTCCTAGTGACTCAAGATGCCCTCGCAAGATTGGAGCCTATCCAACCAAACAACCTGCGCTTGAGACACTGCATGCCATTACTGGCAGCAGTCATCTCTGGCTTCAATGCCAGATTTGGTCATTTTTTGTCGTTGAGCCCCGAGGTAACTGATGCCGTTTTGGCCTCAGTATCTCATCCGTATTTCAAACTTAGATGGATATCATTGTTGCAAGGGCCTAATTTCGGCGATCATGAAGCAATCAAGTCTCAAGTAAAAGACAAGCTGCAAATGGCTGTAAGAAATTGTAATTCTGACAGCAGTGGTAATAGTTCGGTGAACTCACTCATCATCTGAAGACGATTTCTTCAGAACTATGGACGGCTCATTCTCTGCTCCTAACAACAAGGAAGACTTGGAAGTCCTCAATTATTTGCAGGACACCAGTAAGGCACTCGACTCTTTAGATAGGTATCCTGCTATAAAGATCTTCAAGAGGTATAACACCACGCTACCTTCCTCTGCACCAGTGGAACGGTTGTTTTCGTTTGCTGGCATGGTTCATAGCCCCAAACGAAGTCGTCTCTCGGATGGTAACTTTGAACAATTGGTTTTGCTGAAAGCAAATGTTTACAGCGGTTGAACATTAAATTAACACTCTTAACTTGCGGTTTTTACCCTTATATTGTCAGTAATTGCGTACTGCAGTAAAACTGTAAAATTAAATTCTATGTAAAAAATGTTTACTTATATATGCTGACCATTCATTGATATGGGTTATGGACCTGGTGAAATGAGAATTGAGAAAAATAGAACTAAAAACTATATGTAGGTCATTTAATAGTTTTTTCTTTGCTGATAAGTTATGATAATACTAAGTTTTAAGTTTACCACCTGAAAAACTGAAAGGGGAATCGTCAATCCCCGTGGTTTAGATCAGGTGACATGGGTAGGATGCGATGCTTGTATTGCCTCAGCCCTCAGGGGAGTATTAGGAGTGATACTTTTCAGGAGTGATTAACAAAATAATTTGTTTTTGTTTACTCTACAAGAGTACAACTTTTTTCAATTCATATAAAAGTGATCTTGAAAAGTGATCTTCAAGATCACGATCTTGATCTTCAAGATCACATTTTTCTGGTGATCTGATCTTGATCTTCAAGATCACCAAAGTTGGTGATCTTGCCCATCTCTGCAGGTAGATGGAAACAGCGAAGACACTGACATCCTTAAGACACTTTTGCTCTCGTGGAGTGAGGGCTGGGATTTGTCCCCTGAACAGCCACATCTTCAATGAATAGATCACCTTAGATAACCATCTGGCTTGGTGCATGGGGCCAGGTTGCTTGAAGGTGTAGTTGTCAATGCTCCCTCCCAAGAAAATGATGGACAGATCGAGGAATTCCTGATAGTCATCTCGAAAGGATTTTGAGGAGTGTTTTTCCTCAGCAAAGCGGAGAATCCAATCTCTAATGGGGGCCAAGAGTCAATGCACCTCTTCATCATCCCATCCGTGCTGTATGTTCCTGTGTCGATGAAGGTCCATTTGCTCTGAAACCTGCTGAACAATGGAACATCAGGTCCACTCGTTGGGCCATAGCAAGTAGTGAAAACTCCACCAATCATCACTTCCATGATGTGATGATGGCAGGCAAAATGGAGAAGGTCTTTCTTCAACTTCTGCTCCAACAACACACACACTCCATTCAAACGACCAGCATTGGAGGCAGTGGTGTCGAAACACATCCCCATGACAGATTCTTCGAGGCCCCAATCAGTCAATAATTCAAAAACTGCGCTGGCTTGGTGTTCTTCTGATCCAGTTGGTATTTTTGGGACTCCAAGGAGCTGAGATTGACCCAAAAAGGAGGAAATGAGCACAGGCAGCTGATCCACATGCACATGGTCTCTGGTGTTGAGGAGGTCTGGAATAAGTTTTCCATCCCAGTGGATGATTGCAGGACTGGACTGAAAGGAAGCTTTTAGGCTACTGCAGATCATGATCCGATGTCGTTCTCTCTGCCGTTTGATGGAGGTCCGGATGATGTTAAAATTCATTGGGCTGTGGCCAAGGCTCAATGCAGTCTCTGCTATTATGTAGGTTGCCATCCTGTCCGTAGTGTGTGTCCGATCTAGGGCAGCAGCTAGATTTGATGTTATCACATTCTTGACTCTCTTCACCTGTTTTGCACCTTTTGCTTTCCACCTTTTGCCCATTCATCTTTGGTGGAGGATGACTCGTCAGTGACTGAGGATTCTGTTGAGGACACCAATACTGCTGTACCCGACGTTGATGCACCTTCATTGACTGCCTGCAATACAATCGAAGAAAATGGACAATTAGTGTTAACGAACAACCTAATCATTGCAATCAAATGAAAGTAGGAATTTGAAGAACAATCTCACCTTTCTCTTTCGCATCTCCTCCTTCATCTTCCTGTGGGCAGCTTGTTTTTCTTTTTCTGCTGTTTTTCTGTCTACTCCCCATGCATCCCCGTCTTCCAGGCTCTCGCTGGGCCAGCAAGAAGGCCTTGTCTTCTGGGTTTTTGATTAGAGACAAGGCATCAGCATGTGCCATATCAAATAGGTTCTGAAGTGTCTCCTTGAATCCCTCTTCGTTGTACACCTAAATATAAATAATAAATATATATATATATATATAAATGTATTGACTATTGTACAGTATAATGTCATACTCTCGAGAAACTATTTTATTTATCATTGATCATCCAACTCACCTGCTTCTGGCTCCTCCTCATTCGTCCTTTTTTTATTTTGATCCAATCTTGGTGAAGGTCCAAGATCTTTTGGATTCCTTTGTATTTTTCCCTTGTCGGGATTTGAGCTTTGTTCCAAAATATTTCAAGTTGACCCCACACTACTTGAGCACTTTCCTTCAACTCCTCCTTGAGATTAGTGTGGTGATGAAGGAAGCATGACAATACTTCTCCACGTGATGGTAATTTGCTTCCAAGAAGCTTTTCCTTCACTTTATCTCCTTCAAGGAGATAAAAGCAAGAGCTTCAAACTTGAGTCATCATATATCCAACCAATGAACACTACACCAATAATCTGTCAAGGAAAAGATGTATTACTGGAACATAATATACAAGTAAATCTACTAGGTAGTGCAAAAATGAAGTACTGTGTGCTACCCCTAAAAAGTGATTGATTTGGGGAAAAAATTGGCCAGAGGTGTTTTCTCATTCATCCTCACAAGTTACCGCCTGGCAATAACAAAAAATCAAAACTTCATTTTATGGACCACCCTAATATATATATATAAAATATATATATATATATTATATATACATATATACATATATACATATATACATATATACATACATACTTCACATACTAACCCACCCCCCACACACAAAGCTCTCCTTTCCAACTGTAACCAAATTCCATCCCCACAAAAACACTGCAACCTACTCATGCACCACTACTCAAAAATTAGCCATAAAATCACTGTTCCCAATAATAGAAAAATCCTCAAAAACATACGGAAACTCTCGGCTGACCCACAACAACCACATCCATTTACACCCCAAGGCATAGCTGCAGCCATAAAATTCCTCAAAAACTCTCATGCCGAAGGCCCAGACCACATTTCAAACATTCATCTCAAACACCTTGGTCCAATTGCTATTGCAGCCCTCACAAACATATTCAATTACTCCTGGCTTCACAATATCATACCCTCTACCTGGAAGCTGGCACACATCATCCCGATACTGAAACTCAATAAACCCCCCAACCTACCTGCTTCATACTGGCCAATCTCCCTTCTCTCAACCATTTCCAAAGTCCTCGAAAAACTGATATTAAGACGCGCATAACCACACACTACATTTTCACAAACCCAACACGGCTTCAGGTCCGCCCACTCCACCACAACGCTTCTTACAAACCTAACCCAACACATCTTAGATGGCTTCAACCAACTATCCCCCCCTGCCCGCACAGTCCTTGTTGCCATCGACATCAACAAAGCTTTCGACACTGTCCCACGCCACATTCTTGCACAAAAGATTATTGATCTCGACATCCCCACCAATGACAAGAAATGGCTTACTAATCTCACTGCAGGCCGACTTGGCAAAGTCATACACAAACAACACTCATCCAAAACCTACAGACTATACAATGGCGTCCCACAGGGCTCCATACTCTCTCCAATCCTCTTCAACCTTTTCATGCACGACCTCCCACAACCTCTCTCCCCCATGTCCACGTCTCCTATGCAGATGACCTGACCATAACAGCACAACACCATAACTGTAACACCACCACATGCCTGATCCAGCAGTACATTACCAATCTGGAACTCTGGCTGACTAACAATAGGATGTCAGCATCCCCTCAAAAATCCTCCATCACCCTCCTAACCTCAGACTGCCACGAATCCCAAGCACACCCGAGAGTCACCCTCATGGGACATCCCCTACCTCTAAACAAAACCCCCAACAATCCTTGGCCTCACCCTAGACACACAAATGTCCTTTTCCCCTCACATATCAAACATTTGCTCCAAAGCAACAAAAAAACTCAACGCTCTCAGAACACTCACCTCCACAACATTCGGTCAGCAGAAGGAATCCCTTAGTATCCTATACAAACAGTTTGTACGTACTACCCTAACTTATGCTGCCCCCGCCTGGTCCCCATCCATCTCCCACACAAACCAGAAAAAGATAGACCACACAAAACAGAGGTCTCAGAAGCATTACTGGCTGCCTCCAAACCACACCCATCCCACATCTACATGCAGATACGAAAATACTCCCCATCGAACACCACATGAACATGACAGGGACTCAATTCTTCTCCAGAGCACTGGCCCCAGACCACCCATGTCACCATCTCACATTACACAATCCCCCACCCCGCAACAAAAAACGTACTCCTGCTGCTCACTATTCACAGCTACTGAACAATATCCCCCCCCCCCTCCTCTAAACATCAACCCCATTAAACATCTCCACACAGAATTCACCTGGAAATACCTACTCGACCAACCACACAACACTGTCCTTCACGATACTCCCCCTGTAGTCCATCAGAGCGAACAAACCCTCCCAAGGAAAACAAGTTACTCTGGCCAGGCTCCGTTCAGGCCACCACCCCTCCCTCCAACAATACAGACAGACTCCACCTAGCTGACACCTCCACCTGTCAAAAATGCTACCTCCACCCTGAGGACACAGAACACCTACTCTTACACTGCCACACTCTCTCTCAACAAAGACACAACTCCAACATTACCTCTCTACGAGACCTATGGACCCGTCCCACAGTGGTCGCGGGATACCTGAGTGCCGCCAGGTTTGCATAAGAGAACCCGGGGGCTACGAAGTAAGAAGTAAATATATATATATATATATATATATATACCCCTCAATTAGGTACTCTGGCTTGCTGGGCTGAGGGCTCGTACACCTCATGGGTTGTTGTGGTTTCCTCAACTCCTTGCGGGGTGTGGGCGAAGAGTTACCTAGTTACGTTTTTTTTCTTTCTTTTTTGCTCCCCCTTTTTTTCCGTTTTGACTTGGTCTTTGCTTGGCCCTTAACAGACAAATCTCTGTAGTGCCAATCTGCTGTTTTTAAAATGACAGTCAGGTTAGGGGGCAGGCTACCCGGGATGTTGGGCCTGTGCCTTGAAGGATGCAGCGGCGGATGGTGCATTGCCTTGGGTCCGAGGCTGTCTTTTTTTGTGAAGCTATTGTTTATGGGTTCAATTTCTAAACTTCAATCCCCTCCTGTTGATGACTGGCCCACCCTTGGATTTGGATAAGACTACTCCTTCTGGTCGTTCAGTGGCCTCTGCCTCTGCTGGATTGACCTTCAAGCTGTATGGCCCACTCTCGTCATCTGAGGCATCTGGCTCTCGTGGCTGGACTCGTGGTGGCTGTAGGGCAGGGTCTTCACGGCCCTTGTTCTCTCACCCACTCTCAGTTACCGTTACACATGGACCTGTCCCTGCTGTCAATTTCTGTCCGGTGGACAGGTTCCTTGTTCTCCACCCTTCTGCTGGCTCCCTTCCGGGCAACTTGGAATGGGTGTTTCAGCGCCTTAAGATGGTGGGGGTTCCCTGTCATTATGATATCCACCCTCTGAAGGATGGGTCTCTTCTTTTGAAGTCCCATTCTTTGGGGGTGACTGAGTCCCTTCTACAGTTGCAGGATGTCTTGGGTTGCAGAGTTTCTGTGACTCCCCATCAGCAATTGAATAGCTGTCAAGGCACCATTTTTGCTTCCC
This sequence comes from Bathynomus jamesi, assembly GCA_023014485.1. NCBI lineage: Eukaryota > Metazoa > Arthropoda > Malacostraca > Isopoda > Cirolanidae > Bathynomus > Bathynomus jamesi. The sequence continues at coordinate 664,043 of JAJOZX010000211.1, read as the reverse complement.
GTCTGCTGTCAATCCTGGTTGGCGAGTTACAGGAGGATCTTCCCCCCCAGGGGGTAATGAAGGTCTTCCACTTTTTGTCGCGCAGGGATGGTGCTCTTACCTCGTCTGCTCCTGACCTTTGACTCCCTTGTGCCTCCGGCCCAGGTGTTCTGGGGCGTGGGTGATCACCAGTCGTGTGAGTTTTCGGTGCGACCATATGTGCCTGACCTGGTTCGCTGCGACCATATGTGCCTGACCTGGTTCGCTGCTTTGGCTGCAACTGGTTCGGCCATGTTAGCTCTGCGTGCTGCCGTGAGGGTAAGCTATGTGTCCGCTGCGGTGGGCCTGCGCACCCTACCCCATGCATGAAGCCCCCGCGGTGCTCGAACTGCTCGGGGGCCCACCCTTCCTCCTCTCAGGACTGCCCCATTTTCAAGTTTGAATTCGAGGTGTGGTCCTTAAGGACTACCGAATTCCTTAGTGCTCGGGAGGCGCACGATAGGGTCTGTGACTGGGAGCCGCGGCGGGGGTTGTCCTATGCTGCGGCTCTTGGCCCTGGCGGATCCTCGGGGCCCCTCCCGTGCTACCCCGGCGTCTACCGGAGTGGTGCACCCCCCTGGAAGTTCTGGGGGGTTGGTGGTCCTCCTGGTGCCGCGGGTCCTTCTTGTTCCTCTGCCTCACTTTCAGACATCCCATCTGATTTCCTGCCTACAAGTGCCCCTTCTCCCTCTCCGGCGTTGGGGTCTGGATCCTTGCCTACTCGTCTCAGGTGGGGAAGGTGATGCCCCGAAGGGGAGGAGGAGCGTCGCCGTGGTCTGAGTCGGAGTCCTCCAGACCCAATCATGACTGCTGCTTGCCCTGCTTCCCCTTCTTCACTGGAGGGGAAGCGGCGCGCCGCTCCTGATCCGCTCGGCCCCCCCCCCCCCTATACGGAGGACTGGTGAGGTGTCACGGACCAGTGTCAGGGTGTCGGTTGAGGTACACTGCCCCACGACACCCTCAATTACTGACTCTGTTCCCATGGTGGACCCGGTTGAGAGGAGCCTGGCCCTTCTTCATGGAGTCTCTATCCCTTCGGCTCCTGCTGAGAGTGGTCGGGTCTCTCTCCTGGATCAACCTCTCCCACCTGTGGTGGACCCCCCCCGTCAGTGCTTGTCTGGTTCTCCCCTCTGGTGAGGAGTCAGGGGTTTTGGCTGGGCCTGTCTCGTCGTCTCCCCCCCCAGGGGAGCCCACCTCTGAACTCCCTGTTCCACTCCACCTCTCGTTCTACTACAGGTGAAGCAAGCAGCTGCGGGGTCGGTGGCCCCTACCCCCCCCGTTCGAGGTGAATCGGGGAACCCGATTCCATCCCTGGTTACGGACTGTTGAGTTTGCTGCTCAGCTTGGTCCGTGGCTATTTCCCCATTTTCTCTGCCTCTTATAATGCCACTTCCCATTACAGTTCCATTTTGCATTAGAACTGTAGGGGGCTTTTAGCTAACTGGGAGAACCTTGCCTCCCTGCTGGAGAGCGAGTGGCCTTCCTGTGTTTGTCTCCAGGAGACTATCCTGGCTGCGCTGTGACTCCCTCGTCTCTGGCTATGTTGGTTTCCCTTGCACCCCGGATGAGCGCACACGCTGGCGGGGTGCGGCGATTTATGTGAATCATTCGTTACCATCGCGAGGTGTGCCTCTTCGCACTTCCTTGCAGGCTGTGGCTGTGCGGCTCTTTTTAGATCGCCAGTACACTGCCTGCTCGATATATATTCCTCCTCATGACCCTCCTTTTCGCGACACGGTTCGCGAGTTGGTGTTGCAACTGCCTCGACCGTTTCTCCTCCTCCGGGACTTTAATAGTCGCGACCCGGCTTGGGGAGATGTCCGGTCGACTAATGTTGCTGGTATGTTGCTCTCCTTAATGGAGGAACTTTCCTTTGCGTGCCTCAATTCTGGTGAACCTACCTACTTCCATGAACCCATGGGTTAATTACCTGCACTGATCTCTCCTTGGTGTCCCTCGATGCCTTACTCGATTTTTCGTGGAAGGTGTTGGGGGACTCTTATGGCAGTAATCATTACCCAGTCTGTCTTGAGCCGGTCGGATCGCAGCCGGGTGTCTCGTCTCGACCGAGGTGGTGCCTTGCGCGGGCTGACTGGCCATCCTTCAGAGCTCATTCTGTCATTGCCTGTTCGGTGTTGAGCTTTGGCTCTGTGGATGAGAGCTTGGAGTTCTTCGAGTGGGTATTGATGGGCGTCGCGGAGGACTGTATTCCTCGATCTTCCGGTAACCCGCGGACGCGTAGCGTCCCGTGGTGGACTCCAGCATGTCACCGGGCGGTGTGCGAGGAAGAAGGCGACGCGCCGCTTCCACCACACCCGGCGCCGACTACTTGATTGAAATGCGGCGGGGGAAGGCTTTCGCCCGCCGGACTCTCAAGTTGGCCCGGTGGGCCTCTTGGTGTGCTTTTGTGTCTGGCATTTCCTCGTCTACCCCTTCTGCTGCTGTGTGGCGGAAGGTATGTAGTATTGAGGGGAAGCCGGTCCCTGCTAGTCGCCCTGTCCTTCGGGATGGGGACAGCTTCCTTTCGGATCCTGCTGCTGTGGCCGATTGGCTGGCTGGGGCTTTTGCTGCAGTTTCCCGTTTGCCTTCAGCTGCGGATCGTCCTTTGTCGAATGTTATGTTCCCGCCGCCTGGGAATGAGCCCTATAACCATCTCTACGATGCGGGAACTTTGGGCTGCCTTGGCAACCTGTCATTCTTCCGCCCCTGGCCCTGATGACATTCCGTATCTTTCTTTGGAATCTGCACCCCGATGGCCCTACACTTCTTGCTGGATCTTTTCAACTGGGTGTGGGTTGAGGGGTCGTTCCCTTCCCGTTGGAGGGAGGCGATTGTGGCCCGGATACCTAAGCCGGGGAAGGATCCGGCAGAGGTGGCGGGCTATCAGCCTATTGCCTTGACAAGCTGCTTATGCAAGTTCCTTGAAAAGATGGTGGCTTGGGTTATACCCCCCGACCCAGTATGGCTTTCGTCGATTTTGGGGTACTCTGGACCCCCTTCTCCTTGGTCATGATGTACCGGAGGCCTTTTCCCGCTGGAATCTTGTTCTGGCCATCTTTTTCGATGTCCAAAAGGCCTATAACACGACCTGCCGGGGAGTTGTCATGGACCGTTTGAAGTCTCTTGGTTTTGTGGGCTTTTTGCCCACATTTCTTCGTAACTTCCTCTGCCGTCGCACTTTCCGCGTCCGTAATGGGGCGGCCCTATCTGACCTGTATGTTCAGGAGGAGGGGGTGCCCCAGGGGTGTCTTGAGCGTCTCCTGCTTCAATCTGGTCATGTCTGCGCTACCGGGAGCCCTTCCGCCCTCGGTGCGATGTTCCATCTACGCCGACGATCTGGCTGTCTATGCCGCGGGGACGAGTCCCCCCCTCGTGGAGAGGCAAGTCCAACTCGCGGTCAATCGGGTTGAACGCTGGGCGTCGTCGGTGGGCCTTACGCTGTCTTCCCCGAAGACTTCGTGTGTGGCCTTCCTTCCGTCGAGGAGACGGGGATCCGGCGCCGTCCCGACCTTTAATCTTACACTCGGGGGTCAGCCTCTGGCCCTCGTTCAGTCAGTGCGTTTCCTGGGTATGGTTTTCGACAGCCGTTTGAGCTGGGTTCCCCACCTTCGCCGGCTGCGCGAGTCTGCAAGACGTACCCTGGATTTGCTGGGACATCTGTCGCATACTACATGGGGCGCGGATAGGCGGACACTCCTCCGTTTGTACGTGTCCCTGGTACAGTCAAAATTAGATTATGGGAGTGTGGTGTATGGCTCCGCCTCCCGTACGGCCCTTCGGATACTGGATCCGGTCCTCTCTAGAGGACTGGGCATGTCATCTGGTGCCTTCCACTCCTCTCCGGTTGATAGTCTGCAGGTTGAGTGCGACATCCCTCCCTTGGGGGATCGGAGGTCATTCCTCATTGCTAAGCACTATCTCCAGATCCTGTCTCTTCCCAACTCTCCTCTGTTCCAGGTGGTGGAGAGGGTGTTCTGCCGGGATGGGGGTTGGTATTTCACTGACACAGTGACCTCCCTCCTTGATGGTATGGGCACTCCTCCTCCATCCGTTATACTGGTCTCTTTCAAGTGTGTTGCACCTTGGGAGAGCACCCCTGTTGCGTGCTGTAGGGCGTTGCGCCCCATTCGCAGGGCTGATTCTGACTCTGCCTTGCTTCGGTCTCTGTTCCTTCAGCATGCGGCGTGTCACTCTGCATGTGTTGCAGTCTTCACGGATGGCTCGAGGTCGTCGGGGGGCGTTGGGGCCGCGGCTGTTCCCCAGTCGTCTGCCCTTGCTCCCTGATGAGGCTTCCATTTTCACGGCCGAGCTCTATGCCATTCTGAGCACTCTGGAGGTGGTGCGGGAGCATCTGGATGGGTCGTTTGTCATCTGTTTGGATTCCTGCAGTGCCCTAGATGGCCTGGACTGTTTTGACCCTGTCCACCCATTGGTCCGACGAATCCAGCTACTGTGCCATACCCTTGTTGCTTTTGGTGGCAAGGAGGTGGTATTTTGCTGGGTCCCAACACATGTTAATGTGGCTGGAAATGAGGCTGCCGATTGAGCTGCCCGTTCTGTGTGCCGACTACAGGTTTCACCTGTGTCCCTCCCCTTTTCCAATTATATCCCTGGCTTCCGTAGGTTTTTGCGCGTCCGGTGGCAGAGTCGCTGGGATGGCGCTACAGATAACACTTTGCAAGATTAAACCCAAATTGGGATGTTGGGCCTCTTCCTTCCATCGGTCGCACCATAAGGAGGTGGCTCTGGCCCGCCTCCGTATTGGCCACACCCACCTGACCCATGGCTATTTGATGGCCGGGGATCGGGTGCCCTGATGTCCCAATTGTAACGTTTTCCTTAGTTGCCCACCTCCTGGTGGAGTGTCTGCTTTGCTCTGTGCTGCGCGCAGGGTATTTTCCCTTTTTGGAGAACATCGGGCCTTGTGATAGGCTTGGCGCTATTCTATCTGAAGGTCCCTACTTTTCGATAACTGGGTTGTTCTCCTTCCTCTTTCGCTCCCGACTTCTTTACCAGCTGTGACTCCACTATGATCTTTCTGCTCCCCCCCCTCCTCCTCCCCCATCTATTGTTCATTTCCATTAGCTGTTCCATAATCTTCATCCTGTGTTTGCTCTGCTATCCACTTTTCTTTTGGTGGCCATGAGTGGTCATACTTTGAAACAAAAAATATATATATATATATATAAACTATAGAATGTGTACTTACATAATTTTATTGGGGTGACATCAAGCTGTTCAAGTCTTGTCTAACTGCTCTTTCAAATTATGCTTCTTGAACATTCATGCACTTAGATAAAGATTTTTGTGGTGAAGGTTCAGGTGTACAAGTATCACTTTCTAAACTTACTTTCTTGCTGAATAACTGTTTCATAATTTTTATAGATTTTCTTCAAACAGTTTGTACAGACTTTTCATGAATGACTGAAGCCATGTACAGGATCACTATTTTTAAGAACATGATTTGATCTCAAAGCACTTGTAATAACTTTTGTGTGTGTTTAGAATGGGTTACAGCAATGATAGGTAGTCTTTACATTTAGTTGCCATTTTCTATTAAGTACTGTACATAGCTATATACTGTGAATTTCTGCAAAGAAAAATATTTCCTCAATAATGTCTCCATAAGCTAATTATTTCACACATGTACGCAATAAACAAGAGAAAAGAACACTTTGCTTCCTAAGCACACTTCCTTTTGATTACACAATAGTATTTAACACTAGTTGTTAGCTTTTGATTCAGGCTATCTTTATTAATTAATGTAGGTATTTTTAAATAGCTTTTGAATAGACTTTATCCTTTATATACTTGCATAGACATGCATATAAAATACATTGCTGCATAGTTGAATAAGAAAAGGGTAAAATAATTTTATTTGACAATTTGCAAAAAATTTGATTATTTTTTTTTCAGTGAAGTTATCATTATTCAAATCTCAAAATATAGTTTAAACCTAAATACACAGCAATTTCTTAAATGCCACTTATACAGATAGTTTGGGCTTAATCTGATATGAAAATTTTTAAAATCCATTGCGGTGGGGGTGTAAATGCCCCCACTTTAATAATACAAATTGTCAAATTTTTTACTCCTCAACTAAGCTGCTATCCATATCTATACTCATTTAATATTTGACAAATTATCTTTCACATGCAATTTGAATCATTCTTCTATCTCAATTAGGGGCTAAGATATGGTAATTTGAAATTTAGGGGTGCCTGAGAACCAGGGTTGGCAAAAACCCAACTGGTTTTTTGCTGGGGGCCATAAGTCTGATCAATCTGAAACTTGGAATTTCAGGGTTTTTTGGTATAGACCAGCAGTAGGCAACCTTTTTTGAAACTGGGTCAATTTGATTTATTGGTAATTTGATAATGGGTCAGTGTTCAAAATTTAAATCAAAATACACTATTTTTGGGACATTTTAAAATAAAAACGCACTTCATATAATTTTTTTTATATATACGGTATACTATATACTACAATTGACCCACGGGTCAGAGGTTGCAGACCATTAGTATAGATAATGCTATACAACAATTATAGGAAAATTGGAAGGGGTGTGGTGTTGAGCACTGCATGATCTGTCCTGTAATTACCCAACAGTGTTTTGGCCAGGATTTGATAAGGGCAAGGTGCACAAGTCAAAAAAGGGGGCAACTATGTATGAAAATGCAAATTTTCAGAGCATATTTTGGCCTCAAACATGGTACAATTTTTGAAAAGGGCAAGGTGTCACACCAGGCTGAAATGGCCCAGGCAAAACACTGCAACAATACACAATTCAATCCTTCCTCCTAAAATTCTTTTTCTTTTCAGTCTTTCTTGGAAAAATCACATTCCTCTCTGAAATAGCTTCTAAGAGGTTAGGTGTGCTGTACTGGTTCCAGTTTCTTCACCCCTATTCAGTTACTGTCTGTACAGGAGTCTTGTCTGCCCCTGTATGGAGTATACTAATGTGTGAGGTGGCTCAACCTACACAGCTCTACTTGACTGGATGGAATCAAAGGCTTTTCATCAATTCCCCTGCCTCTTACTGGCTTCAATCCCTCTCTCTCCACTGCAATTTGCCTAGATTCCGCTCTTTACTATTGCCATTATAATGGAACTACTACTGAACTCTAACTGCATGCCTCCCTTTAAGGGGAACATGCAGTACCAGACTTTTGACACACTTGCTCCTTTTCTGTCCAACTGTCTCTAATGCAAGGGTTAATTGGTATTCTCCATCATTCATCTACTTAACTGGTTAACTCTGGAACAGTCTTCCTCACTCCATCTTTGCCCCTGTCTGTGACCTACAATCTTTCAGTGTCCAGGCATTTCAAAAATTTTGGATCTTGATTTAGGCTCTCTTCTATGAGTAGGGGAGGAGCATTTTTGTGGGCATTTGCCTTTGGCCCCTCCTTCGTGAATAAAAAAAATAAATGTAAGTGGGTCTCTCTCTCTCTCTCTCGAGAGAGAGAGAGAGTTACAAGGAGGAGTTACAAGGAAAAGAAGTACCTCAAAAGGCCTTGCGGCCCATACCGAGGAGGTACCAATGGCAACGGGTGCCACGGAAAATTTTCTACACACTCAAAGAGTGTGCAAAATTTGGTCTAACCTTTTCTTGAACTGATCCACAGAGGAACTGTTCACAACTTCCGAAGGTAACCTGTTCCATGTGTCACAGATCTTATACGTAAAGTAATTCCCACACACACTAGTCCTAAACCGTTTCAAATCCAACTTCCAACCATTGTTGCGAGTTGGGTTATCATTTAAACTAAACATACTTCTAAAATCGACATCGTTGAACCCTCGTAAGAGCTTGAAAACCTCGATCAGTTGACCGCGCAGCCTCCGAGTTTCAAGCGAAAACAAGTTCAGGGCGCGTAACCGTCGATTGTAGCCCATATGCCTAACCGAAGGGATTAACTTTGTGGCCCTCGCCTGCACTCGCTCCAGCCTCTCAATATCTTTCCTGAGGGTGGGTGACCAGAACTGCACAGCATACTCCAGGTACGGCCGAACAAGGGAATTGTACAGTGAGAGCACAATCTCCTTGTTCCGAAACTGAAATTGCCTCCTGATATAACCCAATAGTTTCTGGGCTTTCTTTTCCACCTCTACACACTGTTTCGTAAACTTAAGGTCGCTGCTAATTAGCACACCCAAGTCCTTTTCTAAATCAGTCACCTCGATATTACTGCCCAACATCGAGTAGTCCGACTTGGGATTGGCGTAGCCAATGTGCATCACTTTGCATTTACCCAAGTTAAACGGCATTTGCCATTTTTCGGACCACTCTCCTATCCTACCTAGGTCCGCACGCAGTTCCTCGATCGCTTCGGGCGTCCCAACATTGGCCCCAAGCTTGGTGTCATCAGCGAATTTGGCGATCCGACTGACGATGCCACCGTCTATATCATTTATGTAAATGGTAAACAACAGTGGCCCCAAAACGGAACCCTGAGGAACCCCACTAGTGACCGAGGCCCAACCCGAACTAGCCCCTTTAATTACCACCCTCTGCCGCCTATTCCTCAGCCAGTTTTCAATCCACCTACCTATTTCCCCACCGATACCCAGCGCGCGCACTTTCGCCATTAGAGAGAGAGAGAGAGAGAGAGAGAGAGAGAGAGAGAGAGAGAGAGAGAGAGAGAGAGAGAGAGAGAGAGAGCCCTGGCTGTTCGGGAAATGGGTCGTGCTAGGGGGCGGTCAGAATAGGGAAGGCTCCCTCCGTGCAATGCTTTTTAATGCTAGGTCAATTAGGAACAAGTTTCGCGATCTACGGGCGCTCTTAGCATCAGGATATCGTTGCTATCACCGAGTCCTGGATTCATACTGATCATAGGGACTACGTTGGGGAGTTCAAAATTCCCGGGTATAGAATGTTTTGCAAAGACCACACCCATGGGGAGGGGGGTGGGGTACTAATATACGTCACACATGTTGAGTCCGGTTGACTGCCAGTTCTGGTCGGAACGGGAGCTGCTTGGCGTCGATCTGAACGTGGGAGGGATGAACTATAGGTTAATCTTGGTGTACAGACCTCCGCATCTCCTCCTCGAGGAGGATACAGCCCTGTACACCAAACTCAGTAGCCTGCTAGGGGATAGGGTGTGTGTAGTTTTAGGAGACTTCAACTGTCGCGGCATAAAGTGGGAAAACAGGACTGCCGATGCTGAAGGGAGGAGGCTAGTTGACTTTGCTGATGAGAACTTCCTCACTCAGTGGGTCAACGAGCCTACATGAGGCAAAAGTGTTCTAGACTTAGTGTTCATGACCGAAGACAACCTCGTCACTGGCCTCACCGTTGATGAATCGTTGGGCGGGAGTGATCACAGTCTTATTAGGTTCCATGTGTGTGTCCCTTGGGTGAAGCGTAGTAACTCGAGAAGCAGTAAGCTCGATCTCCGGCGGGCGAACTTTGTTAGCCTCAGGGATAGCGTAGGAGATATGGGGTTAGAGGTCGGCGGCGATGTTGAGGGAGTGTGGAGTGCATTCCGGGCCGAGTTTATGGTGCTGCAGTCTGCTGCCATACCCTCAAAACCGGTCACCCCTGCTTCAATGCAGCCTAAGTGGTTCAATCATGACATCGCTTCAGCTATCCGAAATAGGAAAGTAGCATATAGGAGGGCGAAGGCCAATCGTTCCCATGAGAACACTTTAGCGTATGTCCGCCTGTGTAGGGAAGTGAAGGCGAAGGTTAGGCTAGCGAAATGTAACGAAGAACTACGGGTGGGAAGCCTCTGCAAGGGGAACCCTAAGGAGTTCTTCAGTTATGTTAATAGTAGAAAGCCCAATAGAAGCATGATAGGTCTGTTAAAGGACGGAAGCGGCGTTCTGCGGACCTCGGACGTGGACATCGCCAATGTGCTTAATGAGTACTTTGCGGGAGTGTTCACCAGGGAGGACACCCGCATCATCATCCCCGAGCCAGGTGTGAGGCACGAAGGTGCTGGCCTGGATAATGTTCGATGTACCGCGACAGTGGTTGCCGATAGAATAGACAAACTGAGCGCGTTTAAGGCTCCTGGGCCAGACCAGTTTCTCCCCAGAGTGTTGCGGGAGGTGCGCGACCAGGTGGCTCCCCACCTGGCTACAGTCTTCAAGAAATTGTTGGAGACGGGTCAGGTGCCTGGTGACTGGAGGGAAGCCAATGTGACCCCTATCTTTAAGAAAGGGGATCACGAAAGTCCAGGGAACTATCGTCCCATTAGTCTCACTTCAGTTGTAGGTAAATTATTAGAGGGGATAATAGCGGATAGGATCATTGACCATTTGGATTCGTACAAGCTGCTTGGGGACTCCCAACATGGGTTTAGATGGCATAGGTCGTGTCTCACCAACTTGCTCGAGTTTTTCCACATCATGTTGGGTGAGTACGATAAGAGTAGGGCGATTGATATACTTTATCTCTACTTTCAGAAAGCCTTTGATAAGGTATCTCACCGCCAGCTAATGGCGAAAGTGCGCGCGCTGGGTATCGGTGGGGAAATAGGTAGGTAGATTGGGAACTGGCTGAAGAATAGGCGGCAGAGGGTTGTAATTAAAGGTGCTAGTTCGGGTTGGGCCTCGGTCACTAGTGGGGTTCCTCAGGGTTCCGTTTTGGGGCTGCTGTTGTTTATCATTTACATAAATGATATCGACGGTGGCATCGTCAGTCGGATCGCCAAATTCGCTGATGACACCAAGCTTGGGGCCAATGTTGGGACGCCCGAAGCGATCGAGGAACTGCGTGCGGACCTAGGTAGATTAGGAGAGTGGTCCGAAAAATGGCAAATGGCGTTTAACTTGGGTAAATGCAAAGTGATGCACATTGGCTATGCCAATCCCAAGTTGGACTACTCGATGTTGGGTAGTAATATCGAGGTGACTGATTTAGAAAAGGACTTGGGTGTGCTAATTAGCAGCGACCTTAAGTTTACGAAACAGTGTGTAGAGGTGGAAAAGAAAGCCCAGAAACTATTGGGTTATATCAGGAGGCAATTTCAGTTTCGGAACAAGGAGATTGTGCTCTCACTGTACAACTCCCTTGTTCGGCCGCACCTGGAGTATGCTGTGCAGTTCTGGTCGCCCACCCTCAGGAAAGATATTGTGAGGCTGGAGAGAGTGCAGGCGAGGGCCACAAAGTTAATCCCTTCCGTTAGGCATATGGGCTACAATCGACGGTTACGCGCCCTGAACTTGTTTTCGCTTGAAACTCGGAGGCTGCGCGGTCAACTGATCGAGGTTTTCAAGCTCTTACGCGGGTTCAACGATGTCGATTTTTCAAGTATGTTTAGTTTAAATGATAACCCAACTCGCAACAATGGTTGGAAGTTGGATTTGAAATGGTTTAGGACTAGTGTGTGTGGGAATTACTTTACGTATAAGATCTGTGACACATGGAACAGGTTACCTTTGGAAGTTGTGAACAGTTCCTCTGTGGATCAGTTCAAGAAAAGGGTAGACGAAATCTTGCACACTATTTGAGTGTGTAAAGACATTTAGGACCTCAGTCTGCGGAAATTTCTTTTCCTATAAAATAGTTAATATCTGGAACCAACTTCCCTCAGAGGTTGTTTCCAGTCAAAGTGTAAATCTGTTTAAAAATAGGCTAGACAAAGTACTGAACACACTCATAGTTTAAGATTAAAACCTCAGAAAACTCTGCAGGAGATCGCTTGCACAGTGTCTCTGTGAGCAAGCTAAATATAGAGCTATTTATATATTCTCCACTTTCCTGTAAAATTTCCTTGGCTACTTTTCCAGGGTCAAGGTATTTTCTTCAACCTTTTTCCGTACCTGCCTCTGGCAGGGAGTGGAGGGTGGGGAGAGAGCCTTCTACTTTTCTATCCAGTTTTCTACTACTGCTAGGATAGTTGAAAGAAAAATAAACTTTTAATAACAGGAACAGTTCCTCGGTGGATCAGTTCAAGAAAAGGTTAGACCAAATCTTGCACACTATTTGAGTGTGTAGAAAATTTTCCCTGGCACCCGTTGCCATTGGTACCTCCTTGGTATGGGCCATAAGGCCTTTTGAGGTACTTCTTTTCCTTGTATATATATATATCTCTCTCTCTCTCTCTCTCTCTCTCTCTCTCTCTCTCTCTCTCTCTCTCTCATTTTTGACAAAACCTGGAATAACTACCACATATGGTGTATGAAGCACCAGAAGTGTGGAATTTAGCTATGTGGGGAGGTGCTGGTTCACCAGGATGCCAATATGAATGAATGTTTATGCTTTAGTTTCTACCTTCTTGCTTACCTGTTATATTTTTTATCGAAGTACATATGTCTGCCTTATCACGCCAATTCATTTGAGAAAAAAGATTTGGATCCCCTCATTTTACAGTACTATACATATTTTAAAACTATGTAATGACCAGTAGACAACCCTTTACTTGCTTCTCTTAAATTTCCATTTTGAAGTTACTATATCACTGTTCAATTGGCAGTTACTGAAACCCATGATGATGATGGGTTACCTCACACACTTGAACATTTGATATTCCTGGGGAGTGAGGACTACCCTTACAAGGGTGTTCTTGATCTGTTTGCCAATCTTTGTCTTGCTGAAGGAACAAATGCATGGACAGGTAAGCAGTTTTATATCTAGTCAGTCTGAGTTTAGTTTTGTTTTCAGTAATCCTATAAAAAAAAATAGTCTGAATTCCAATTTCATTGCGAGTTAGGAAAAAAAAAGGCAGGAGGTGAAATGCTGACCTGTAGGTTTACATCTCTTTAATTCGAAGCCACAATTGAAAATTTTAGTTAAATAAGATTTGTTTCTATAAAACTTTGGCATGCATTCACTTAGCATAGCAATAATTTAGGGAAATAGTAACCTTATATTGATTGACTATTTTAAAAATTTCACTTCAGGATTATGGTTAGTAGGTATGCAAGACAGTAAAACTCCAGACTAAAATTATTGTATTAAAAGTGAGTCATATGAAAACTGCTGTAGTTAAGCATAATGTAAAATGGTTAAGTATACCTTTTCTTTTGTAGATATTGATCACACAGCCTATACAGTGGGGACAGCTGGTAGTGATGGATTTCTCAACCTTTTACCTATTTACTTGGATCACCTTCTTTATCCCACACTCACCGTACAGTACTCCAATATTTATTTCAAGTTTGGATTCCTCAGTACTCGTAGACTGAATCAAATTACTACACCTCTAAATCATATGTTTACTCGTAATATTTGGAAGAACATAAAATATGACTGAGGACCTTATTGAGCATAGCTAAGTCAGTTAGTTACAGTCAGGGCTTATTAAATGTTTATCTTCCACTCTAATTTTCTCCAGCTCAGGTTATTAAAATATGGTAATTGAGTCCTAGACTAAGTTAGAAGATACCATATTCAATGGCACTTAACTAATGTAGTCCTTTTACAATTAATCCTCCCTCAGGATACTGGATTTACAACTGAAGTTTACCATATTACGGGTGAAGGAAAAGATGCTGGTGTAGTTTATTCTGAAATGCAAGCAAGAGAAAACACTGGGCCAGAACTTACATTCAACAAGCTAGTACGAGCATTGTATCCTGAACCATCAGGGTACCATTATGAAACTGGAGGAATGATGGCCAACTTGAGAGAGAGCACTACAAATGAGAAGGTACATTATATAGTGTGTGTCAGTTTTTTTTCTGTGGCAAATCTATAGTAGACATTTGCTTGATGTACAGTGTGTTAAGCGTATTCTAAATGACTTATACATTATCTTTCAATTATACCTAACCACTATATAACAAGAGGGAAAATGCGGACATGTCATATGATTGAAGTTGTTAGCCTTCATTTTGTACAATCTGAATGTCGTGTAGCTACACATTTCTTGATGATATTGCATGACCTTATGCTGTGTGGATATGTTAATTTTACGACTATGAACATTTGTACAAACTTTGTTGGAATGAATTTCAAAGCTTTGCTGCTAGTACAAAATTTCTCCTGATCACATGGAATATTGTTTTAAGGAGGAGATTGTAGATGCCAATCGACCAGGGAAGTACTCCAGTGAGTGAGGGGGGGGGGGTGACACTAGGCAGAAGACAGGAAGTGCTGGAATGCTTGTTTTGTTTGTCACTGCCCTCTTTAGCTGATCTTTTTCTGTCTCATTTACCCTGTGAGCAGTCCAGCATGCTCTCAAACACGCTTCTTCCTCTATTTTTCACTACATATACATGCATTTTACACACTACACAATCTTTTCAAAATTTATAAAAAATAAATAAATATGGGCCTGAGACACCTTGATTTTGGCTCTCTCCTTCTTATATAGGGGGAAGGCATTTTTGCAGGCACTGCCGTTACCCCCTCCTTTCTACATAAAAAAAAAAAAAAAACCATCCTGCAGAATTTATTCAACAGCAGACAGATGTTCGCATCTATTGAACCAGCTTTTTAGAATTTCCTTGCAAATCTTTCCTGCACCTCCTTGTAAAAAACTTACCCTTTCACTCATTGGGTACACACTTGTGTAGCTGAAATATAAACCATATTGATTCTTAGGTAACTACGTATAAAGGCAAATTTCCTTTGATTATACCTAGTAGGAAGTGGAAATACGGCATTAGGAATACATTAATACACTTCAGATATGTTAAATTTGTTGCAGAAAAACTTTCAACAAAGTAGTTGAGTTCACAAATATCCTGTATTTGAAATAAGCTACATATCACACTGCATAACATGATCAATGCAATAGCATTTAATGTAAGCATTCATGCATGAATTTCAGTTGAAAGTTTTCTTAGCAAATACAGTAGGCCCCCCCTCCCCATTTGCGCAGTTTTGTATGAACAGTCCAAAAAATATTCAATTTTTTTAATCTTATTTTTTTAGTACATACTATTACTAATTTTTTATTTTTTTTACAGATGAGTTTGTATTTATTTACTTATTTAATTAATATTTTTTTTCAGATTATTATTAATTTTATTTAATTTTTGGGGTGTCTTGGGGTTGGGGGTGCCTGTACTTAGCACATTGAATTGTTGTAGTTCCCTCAATTTACGCAGAATTCATTATATACAGAAGGTTCAGGAACCCATCTACTGCATAAATTGGGGGAGTACTGTATTTGAATTTCATGGTATTTGTGTGGTGGATGATTAAGCAAGATTAAAAATGTGATTGGTATCTTGATAAAAATTTCATTATTTTGCCTCTTTTTTTTTTTTTCCTCCCCCCATTATTATTATAAGTGACACTTATTATTATTATTAATGATATAAAGGAATTATTAAAGTTAGTAGTCTGCCCTCCCAGTTATGTTAGGCCTATGTCCAAAAATATCCTAATTGTAACATTCTTATTTTTGTCAATGTCTGCCCTGATTTAAAAATGGCTTTAATTTCATTTATCAGATTCGTAACTACCACAAAGCAATGTATCGACCAGAAAACCTTCATGTGATCATTACGGGACAAGTTGAGCCAAAGGAAGTGTTTCATGCTTTAAAATTGATAGAAGACAAAATAGTTTCAAAAGTAAGATTTCTTCATTTTGTAGGGTGGACCCTTTATTAAAAGGGTTTAGGTTTTACCTGGATTAATTTGAAAACTTCAGTCACCTTACCTATAATGAGCAACCCAACATTAATAAGATATAGTGGTATAATAACTACTTAAAGGTTGATATATATATATATATATGTACAAGGTGTCCCACAAGCCTGGTCTTTTAGGACTGGACTTTCTACCTGCAACATAAAGGTCCCAAAACAAATGTCAATTTGAACACTTGTTTTAGTTGTAATGTATTACTTTTGTAAATTTAATTTAAAATAAATTTTCCTATGAGACTGGACTAGTGGGACACCCTGTATACGCAAAGGAATACAAAGAACAGCAACAGGCTAGCTGGTCCCTACAAGGCTGTCTGCTTAAGAAGGAAGGTTAAAAGTAAGAAAATTTAAAGGAAAGCAGAGAAAAGAGGTTGAAAGGAAGGAAAGAAATTTAAAGATAGTGAAAATTTTACAGTACTTCTATGCACTATAACACATGCTTCTAACTGGGGGTTTAAGGCAAGCTAAGCATCTAGTTTCTTTTTAAAGGATTCGATTGAATTACTTTGAACTATGCTGGTTGGATCCGTTCCACGAATTAACTATATACGATTGAAAAAAAAATGTTTACTCACTAGTTTGAAACCATTACTGCGAGTTTTATCTGCATTTCTGAGGGTGAAATATTTTTCGACATAGACATTATTAAAACCTTTAATCATTTTAAATACCTGAATTAAATCTCCTCGAATACGTCTTTTTACAAGTGTGTGTGTTTTATACAATTTTTTTAATTTTTTTTTTATACATAGCGTCTCGTGGCTCGATTGGTTAGGGAGCCACCTGGCAATGCTGAGACTCCACTGAGTCGTGGATTTGAACCCCAGTGCTGCTTAGATGCATACAACTATCCAGATGATTTCAAAGTACTTTTCAACCAAGGGAAATTTTAATATTTACTTTAGGTTTAGTAAGTGTTCCACTTACGTTACTCCAGCGAGGTCAAGCGATGATGAGTCTGTCCAGCAGTTGGATGGGTGATCCTTCTCTGCATTCAGATGTAGCAACCCGTGGTTCAGATTTCGTGTAAAGCTGTATAGGTTATTGCAGTTAAAGTTCATTTCTATGCTCTATTAAATTTGAATATGGTCAAGTATCACAAATATTTGCCTTGCTTGAGTGAACAGTTTTTGGGGTTCTGGATGGCGACGGGTTAGAGTACCACAAGGGTGGCGCCAGAGTTTCCCTGATGGTGTGGCTACACCAGATGAATGGTTGATCAGTGGACACGTAGATGAACCTTGCATAGACTGAATACTTTTCTTACTGAATTTCTCTACTAGGTATCACATTTGTATATGCATTAAGGTGCAAAAAAAAAAAAAAAAAAAAAATTTTTGACATCTCTCAAACTATAAGAACTCCCCACACTTTAGCATAGTCATACATCCTTACATAATATATACAGGGTGTACATAAAGACAGGATCTATTTTTGTGAAGCACTTTGAAATTATATGGAATTTTATCATAAAATGATAGTGGTAACATTTATTAAATAATTAAGAGTAGGATTTGACGTGACGCCCATCAGTATCCCTGCACATCTCAAATCGTTCTGCAGCATTTCTAAACACATTCTGGAGCATTTGCGGGGTTATGTTATCTGCAGCAGTTCGTATATGTGTACATAAGTTTTCAAGACTCGTAATCTTCGTCTGATAGACGTGCGATTTGATAAAGCCCCATGCAAAGAAATCTAAAGGGGTTAAATCTGGTGATCTCGCTGGCCAAGGTCTGTTGCTTCCGCGTCCGATCCAGCGATTTGGAAGACGTCCATTTAGATAATCCTGAACAATTTTGGCATAGTGACAAGGAGCACCATCATGTTGATAGACGACGGGGATAGGATTGTTAGTACCGTCGTCTATCAACATGATGGTGCTCCTTGTCACTATGCCAAAATTGTTCAGGATTATCTAAATGGACGTCTTCCAAATCGCTGGATCGGTCTATCAGACGAAGATTAAGAGTGTCTTGAAAACTTACTTATACGAACTGCTGCAGATAACATAACCCCGCAAATGCTCCAGAATGTGTTTAGAAATGCTGCAGAACGATTTGAGATGTGCAGGGATACTGATGGGCGTCACGTCGAATCCTACTCTTAATTATTTAATAAATGTTACCACTTTATCATTTTATGATTGAATTCCATATAATTTCCAAGTGCTTCACAAAAATAGATCCTGACTTTATGTACACCCTGTATATAGTACATAATTCTTAAAGTAATTCAGCATAGATACATGCTAATGGAGGCCTTAACATGTAAGCATGAGCCAAACCAAATATCAAATTCAAGTACCTTTAACAAAACTTTAAGAGTAATTCTACAATGAACAAATTTTGTTTTAAATCTATTCACAACAGTATCTAAATCAAGCCTGTGTGCACGAGTTTGATGGATACCAATTGTCATCAAGCTGTCTAAACGTTCATCCTTCATAAGAGTGCAAGTCGTTCTTGATGAAACCCATTCAGCTGAAATTCCTTTCATATTCAGATGATGACACTGGCAACGTACAATGTACATGCTAGTTACAATACACTCTAATTCAAAAAAGGCATCCTTTAGCTTTCTTAACTAGGCATGAAGTTTAAGAGGACTATTTAGACACCCCTGGTTCGCTCAAAATTTCCTGGTGGGAGAATGGGATACTGCAGCTCTTACTAATTTAAATATTATTTCTTCATATTTAGCAATTTATTATTTTTATCACTGTATCCATGAGCAGATTATAGCAAACACTCTGACAAGTAATTTATTTATACTGAATGTTATAATTACATCCATTAAAAATGACTCCCAAGACTCTTCCCCAACAATTGTATTGAATTTCCCCAATGGGGAGGCTAGGTTTCCCTGATGAGGGGGCTGTAGCCACACTTGGTACCACCATTCCTAGTTTCTTGTAGTTTGAAGTTTCCTTTGCCATTTTATTTAAGTGTGGTTATTGCAGTTAAACATTTAAATGATGTTGGTCTCCTCCATCACGTGACCTCCGCAGTAGGGTGCTCCAAAAATTAAAAGATGTTGAAAAAAGCTCAGAATAAAACTTTGCTCCCTGGGCTTCTCATTCTTTTATATCATATTAATGCCAGAAAAAAAGATTAGCTACATTGAAACATACTAAGCCTTGCCACCAGGCAGCTGAAAAATATGCTTTGAATTAATTTATACTTAATACTTACATTTTTTTTTTTTTTTTTTTTTTCAGGTTTACCATCATAAATAGCGTATCTACAGGGTGGGCCGTAAGTTTCCATACATAGGAAAAATAAACATTTTTTTATGGACAACCATTTTTACTTATATAATATGCTCTACATGGTTGCCATTGTTTTGAAAACACATTTCAATACGTGTTCCCCACTGTTGATGAACACTCATTAGCACAGTTGACATTATGCTTGTAATGGCGTTGGTGATACGTTCCTTTAGATGATTTATGTCTCGTATCTTTTCCTGATACACCATGGCCTTCAAGTGCCCCCAAAGATAGAAATCAAGGGGGGTGAGATCTGGGGATCTGGGAGGCCACTCCACAGGACCACGCCGACCAATCCAAGCATCCGGAAACTGCTGATCCAAATACTGACACACGTGAAGACCATAATTTAAATTTTCCTATGTATGGAAACTTACGGCCCACCCTGTATTAAATAAATCGTTTTACTTGAGTTATATAAACTTAAATAATTATTACAAAATTTAATACTTATTTTTTTTGTCAAGAAGAGCAATAAATAATTAATTACTTTTCAATGGCACAGAAACAGTAATAATAAAGATGATGATCCAAATAAAAAATCAAAGGATAATTCAAATATTTCCTTAAGGAAAGATGATACAATATGGCTAATAAAGCCTATCGAAAAACTCTGATGTTCGAATCCCAACGAAGGGGGACATTTTACACTATTTTTTTCTACCTAAAAGATGGACCAATGAAGAAAGATTTAGAAATTTTAACGGTACAATTGCTGAAAAAGTATTAGAAGATACAGAAAAGCAGTCTGTGAAATCAGGAATCGAAACTAAATGTAAAGATAGTCAAGAAAGATTTTAGACCTTTATGAGAATTATAGGACACACCAAAAAAAGAGGTTCCAATTCCAACAAGGTAAAGGAAGAAAATTTTGTTAGATACCTTGACTTATTTTTTTTTATTGCCCATAAAGATGCTGAATGCAGAGTTCAAACTGATCAGTTGAAGATGACAGAACAGAAAAAAAGAGGATATTGATTTCATAAATGCAATGAAAGAGGGTAGAAAAGTTCTTTTGGGATCCGAAGATAAAAAGTATTCAAAAAAGGTTCAAGCTAAAAGGAATAGGGAAAAGAATTTCACTTACAGAATGGAGACAAACATGCGAAGAAGAGAGCTACAAGAGGCTTCAACTAGTGAACTTAATGATGAGATAGACATTGTTTTTGAAGATTATTTAGAAATAGATGATAGTAATAATGATGAAAATATGATTTCAAATTCTGATAAATCAAAAAGAAAGTGTTTGAAAACTATCACATGAACTTCCATGAAACCCATTCAAAAGTTAAAAAATATCTGGAGTGGCTGATCGTTTAAATTTATCTTCTGGCCAAAGAACTGCATTTATGGCTGCCATTGCAACGGGGGGGCAGAGTTGATTTGGAGAATATCACATTGTCTGAAACAAGTACGAGGACAGCAAGTAAAATAGTGTGGCAAGAAAAAGGGCGAAGAAATCAAAAGTAATTTTGTATGCCCAAAATTTTGTAATCTTCATTGGGCTGGAAAAATTTTGCATGAAGATGATGAAAGATTAGGAGTGCTGATATCTGGTGCCCCAGGATATGAAGAGGGAAAGCTCCTTGGTGTTCCAAAAATCGTTGATGGCACTGCTAATACACAAGCGAATGCTACTCATTCTCTAGTAGCTGAATGGAAAGTCATATCCAATATATATAGTTTTGTTTTTGACACTATGGCGTCCAACTTCCAACTCCCGCTGGGAAAATGGAGCCTGTGTAAAATTAGAAGAATTATTCCAAAAAAACTTTTTTGCTTGTAGACACCACATACTGGAAAGAATCTTGCAAGCAGTTTGGCCAAAACTTTTCGGCGATACAAGTAGTCCAAATAATTTAGATTTTAAAAATTTTCAGAAGTTTTGGAATACCATCAACAAAGAAAATTTCAAAATTCTTGAATTTAAAGATCAATCCTTAAAATCTCATTGTGAAGATGTTAAAAAAATTTCAAGAAACATTGACCCAAAGTTCTGACAAAAAATCATTACCAAGAGAAGATCAAAAAGAGTGTGGAACTTATGCTTATTCTCTTGGGGAGGGACTCTGCCTCGTGGTGTGCATTGGTTAAAGCCAGGAGCATATCACCATGCAAGGTGGATAGTAGGGTGTCCCAACCTCACATGTGAAAATAAAAATTTGCAAGAGTCAAATCGCACACCCCTTTAATTAATTACACTTGAAGAAAGGAAAAAATGGGCGAAATTTCATTGGCCTATTAGGAGGGGAAGGGTCCCCTCATTGACCTTGTTTATTCGACCCTATATGAACAAACGTAAATGCTCAGCATTAATCATTCTAGAATGGAAGAATGAAATGTAAATTCTTTCTAATGACTAAATTAAAGGAAATGGAAATTCTTCCTAATGGCACATTTCATTTCGGGGAACAGAGGATCTTTTTGTCTGCTGAGGGGAACTGCTGGCGGTGGTATTCGACGACTTGGTACACAAGCTGCCGTTCCTCCTCGTTTTTTGTCAGGCCCTCGTTGAAATCTTCCGCCAGTTTCACCGCCCATTCTGCCGCGTCGTTCACAGACTTCAACGATGGTGCACATCCTTCGAGATCTTTGGGGGTTTTTGGAACCGGCAGCTTCAGGCAATGAAAAAGGTTTTGAGTCCTTTTCGTGACCAAGGTGCTCAAATCCGACAGTCTCACGGTCAAGACACTCTTTCCCTCCAGCCGACGCAGATCTTTTGGGTTTTCGGTCTTCTTGTGCAGGTTTTGGAGCATGGCCGTCTTCTCTGCATCAGTGGTTTTGGAGGAGAACATAGCGAGTCCGGCTAAATCTTCGCTTAGGTACCAGAGGTGGCCCCGGAATTTCGTCAATGCGGCGGTACCTACATCATGATCCACCGCCTTGTACCGCTCTAGGTCCTCCAACAGCTCCAGGTCATTGACGGGCGCGTCCGCCGTCAATGGAGCCTCGAACCACCTCTGGAGGTAGATGGTGACGGCAAAGACGTTTATCCTGCGTAGTGACCGGACCTCGTGAGCGGTCAGGTGGAATTGGCTTCGGAAGATGAACATCTTAAGACAGTAAATGCCTTTGGCCATCCACCTGGCCCGGTGGTATGCTCCAGGACGATTGTACCGGAGATCTCGTTTGCCATGACCATCGAGGAAGACCAGAGCGAGGATCAGGAACTCCCGGTAATCGTCTCTTGGGTGGCCAACTTCAAGCTGGTCTTCAATGAAGTGGCCAATCTGCTCCTTTTTCAACGCCACCCATTCCGAAAGGATGTCGCTTGGGCCATCGCTGTTGAACGGAGAAGCCTGCTTCTGGTCGATGAACTCCCATTGGGATTTGAAGCGAGCGAACAGCGCAATTTCGGGGCCAGAAGACCTGAAGAACAGGTCAAAGACTGAGGTGATTACCAATTCCATCATGTGGTGTCTGCAAGCCAGGAAAAGAACGCGGCGGTCCATTTGGTCCTGGATAATCGTACAAGCGCCGCTGTGAATACCGGTATTCGCCGCTGTTGTGTTTTAGCAGAGACCGGCAATCCATGGTTGAACTTGCGGCCAATCGTCCAGCACCTTCAGAACAGCTCCAGCCATCCGCTGTCCCGTGCTGTCAGGGATTTTTGGGATCGCCAACAACTTCTCAAGATTCTTCCCGCTGACCAGCACTGGTATGCGATCCGATTTCCCTCCATCCGAATCAGGGAGGAGTTTGCCATCAAAGTGGACGACAAGCGGCGTATCAGGATTGAACTCGGTCTTGATTCCGGCTGCCAAGTTCTTCCTGGACTTCTGCCGTGAACGGTGAAGACTTGATTTGGACAAGGTGACTGAGGATAACTCAACTTCCGCGGCAGCGAGTGCTAGAGCCACAATGTGCATCGTTTGGCGTACTGAGGTTCCAGTTCGATCCAGGGCTGCAGCAAAATTGGGATATTGGATGATCCTCCTTGCCAACACTTGGCCGTCCTTGGGAGCGGATCGAGGAGCCGAAGGACCAGGAGAGGAATATTGGACATCATCATTGGATGCTTCGGCCATGGACTCCGAAGAAGAAGAAGACCCACTTTTCACCATTCCTTTTGCTTGCAGTGAGTCCATCTCTTCGCGGCTTCTTCCTCTTCTCTTCAGCTGCTCGGCGTTTCTCCCGCTCCACTGCCCTGCGAGCAAACTCCAGGTCCTCTCCTCCGATGTACATCTTCCGCACGGTTCGCTGGTCATTCAGAAAGTCTCGATCTTCGGGGACTTTGATGAGTTTCATGGCGTTGGCATGAGCTGTTTTGAACAGTGTATTCAGGTTGGCTTGGAATCCCTTTTCCCGCTTCAGTTGCTTCTCTCCCCCACGGTTTCGGTTTCTGGCAACCTTCTCGTAGTCCGTGGAGAGGGCCTTGATCCTCTCGACGTACTTGGGCTTGTGGGAGGTCGGAATAGATGCCCGAGCCCACACCGCCATAACCTCATCAGCTACCACATTGGCAGCTTCCGCCGTGGATGTTTTTTTCTTCCGAGTGAAGAACAACAGACGTCGAAGAACATCTCCCACTGTCGGGAGTTGACACAGCGTTTCCAGGGGTTCATTTCGCAACACCCCCACCAACCACACAGTCTCCTGCTTTCTTGTATCCATAACCTGAAAAGAAATATGCTACAATTAGTATAAGGTAGAGAGTAGCCGTTCAGCAATAGTAACACATGGTTTGAGGGGACCCTTAAAATTAAAGAACATGAATGAAATTCATCTTGCTGGCATGTTTTCACGAGTGGAAGAAATTAGGGGGGTGTGCATGACAAACTTCAGGAACAAAAAAAATTGGGACACACTAGCACTGGATAGTGTACATTTTGTATGCGGCTGAAATGTTTGCTTTCACTGGTCAACTTGGGTATGATTCCAAAAAAATAAAAAAATCTTGAATGCTTTTGCACATTCACATCGCTTTTTTTATATACAACCTTGGTTATCAGCTACCAATGCAGCTGATGCTGCAATAAATGACCTAAAATTATGGCATGCTTTAAATTCTTATTGTAAAATTGATTCAGATGTGGCCTCAGCAGCTATAAAAACCTTTGAAAGACATTTTTGGTATATGACAGAAGAGTTAGCTTCATTTTCACTGTTTTCAAATAAAATTGAGATCTCTGAAAAGTGCCAAATAGCTAAAAAAATTATGAAGATGAAAAAAGTAAAGTTTTAAAATGGGAGTTCTCACTTTCCCTAAATTAAACTCTGATGAAATTAATTTCGCTGATTGGAGTAAACTGTTTCTTTTACAAACTGGGAATAGATATGGAATGGATGACAAAGGACCCAAGTGAGTGGAATGTAGATTCTGAATATAAAAAAGCATTTGAATATGTTAGAAGTGTCAAAGTAGTAAATGATCTTGCAGAAAGAGCTGTGAAGCTCATTCAAGATTACTCAAATAACCTTAGCAAGGATGAGCCCCAAAGACAGTACGGTACATGCTTCAGGTTGTAGAGCGCCACAGGAAACTAATTCCTGATTTCAAGAAAGGGACACTAAACCATTTTCTGTAAAATCAAAATAAGATCAAAACGGACTGTTTATAACTGCCAAAAGGAAAAGGCCCACTCCTGCTAAAACAAAAAATAAACCTGATGGCTACAGTTATAAACAATTACACAGGAGTGAGGGGGCATAAACCTTGGTAAAGGCCAATCTTCATCTAATTTCCCTAGAAATAAGAAATACAACAAAATTATTATTATTTTTTTTTTTTGCACATATACTATATCAATGCTTTGTATTTTTAAATCAGTTCTAATTAACCCTAATTTATTTGAGGTTTATGTAACTTAATCTTAAGTAATAATACCTACAAATTGAAAATCACAAAACCTCACTTTTAAATGAGGCTGGTGGCAAGGCTTAATATGTTAGGATCGAGCTAAAAATTCCCAAAAGTATTCAGAAGCATAATAGCAATGAGAAAATAACTGGGGAGCAAATATTCAATTTATTTTATTTATTTTTTTTTTATTTTTTTTTTTTTTTTTTAAGCACCCTACTCTGCAGTCACGAAGGAGATTAAACAGCCCCAAACATTATTTAGAATATATTTGCAACCTTTAAATTTGTCCTCAGGATGAACACGATCCATTCGTAAGACCTTGGGAAACGCCCATTCCCACTTTTACAGAGTCGCAAGACTTTGAAGTCGTTTATCCGAGCGACACGGAAGACACAGGCATCGTCCGTGTAGGTTGGAGGGGTCCCTCCTTCATAACCAACATCACCGAGTAAGCTTCATGTTGTTAGTTGTTAAGGATGTAAGGATAAACACAAGTGTCCTCGTAAAGCCATTGATCACTCCCGTCAAACGGAGATCATTTTCGTAAAGCATTTCATGATTTTAGATTTTTGTTGCCTGTTGCCTGCTCTTTTCTCGGTGCCTAAGTAGTTGTTTTAATTTTCCATCTCTTATTTAATAATTTACTACTTAAATATTAATACTTGAAATAATTCAATCATTTTATTAGTTTGGTTCACTTATTTCGTCTTCTTGTTATTTTCAGGGTTCAGAGTATAGAAGTTCTTATGAAGTATTTGACCGAAACTTCCATCTCTCCATTGCCCAAAACATTCATCGAAGTAGACGACCCATTTGCTAGTTATGTAAGATATACGAAAATGAACAATAGAATACTAGTCAGCTGACACTTTTTTTTAAATGGTGGGGTATAAAATTTTGTAATTTATTTCTTATTCATTGTGCTTTATATAGTATATACATTAAGAAGATTGTTCTGTATATGAGAGCCATATACCGTGTAAGACTAGCAATTGCCCAAGTTTATCTGAGTACACCCGCATTCCTTTTTAGGGGGGGGGGGAGTTGCATTTTATTAATTTGTATTTAATTCATATATTTGTATCTTAACGTGAGTAAATTGAGTAAAGTAACTCCAAAAAAAATATAAATTTACAACGGAGTTTTACTGATAACAGGTAGAAGAGTACGTGCTTGGCCACGCCATCAGTTCTTGCATTATTTCCTTCTACGGTGTTCCCGAGAATAAAATCAATGGCGTGAAGCCACTTCTTACGGATACATTGGATAAAATCGTTAACAGTGTTATCCCATTCGACTTAGAAGTTATGCGAAACACGCTAAACAATCTTATTCAGAAAGAAGAGAGCTACTTAGAAACGTCTCCCCATGACACATTTTCTCATTACATTATTCAAGATGTTCTCTATGGACATAGCTGCGAGTATGTAAGTATTAAGTGTGTTACTGTTTTTGCTTTATTTCTAAGATTAATTTTATGTAAACATTTCACGTTTAAGAGAATAAAACCACAATGAGAAATGGATTTAATAGAAACAAAAGTTTTCGACCTGTACTGAGGTCTGATGACATTAATATAAGCAGACTTCTAATAAATCTAGTTCTTATTGTGATTTTATTCCCTTAATCCAACTTCTCGTAATTGAGTGTTCACTAAGCATTTCGTGTTACTGTGCGTGCGTGCGCGCGGACCAAAATATAAAAGCATATGTCAGAATGTAGAAAAAAAAAAAAAGTCTGCTGTTGGGTTAAAACTAGTTAAATATCAGTTTTAATTACTCGCAAAAAAACGATTTTAGAAATGAGTCGGTTTCAGATAAAAGCAAATTAACACTTTGACTCTGGAACAAAACATTTTAGTTTTCTAGCTTTTTAAAATGGTCACTTATTACATGGAGATTCAAAACATTCCTTTCGAAAGTTAACTTAGAATTAAGACAAAAGTATGTTAAGAACTAAATGGGCCTTTAGCTTGAGTTTGGATGTTGGGTGGAATGAAATTTTAGGTGTGTATAGTAAGTAGTTCAGAATAAATTTTTTGCCCTTGGTATGCCCATTCAACTTCCCTTATTCTCACCGACATATTTGAATACACTTTTCTGGTTAGCAGTCGCTTCTATCGAGATAGTTACAATAGGTGGGTCCTGTTAGTAGTTTGTATTAGTCTAGAATACTGTATTAAAACTGAACTAGTTAAATTGTTATACGGAGTTGAACCTTATTGAGAGAGCTTGTCTACCCTCAGTTTGTGTATGAATTTGTTTGAAAATTTTATTGTGTTCATACAATAAGGTGGACCAGTTTTGAGAGATTTTATCGTTAAGCAAAAAAAAAGTTTTTAGGAATAAGCAAAGAATAGGGCAAATTCTGTTTAACTGAAAACTCCAAACTTTAAAAGGTGAAAAATTAATAATTTTTAAAACTAGGTATTACTGTCAAAGACCGAGATTTGTCTTGTCACTTTTACTTCGTAGGATAAGTACTAAGAAAGCGATTTTAAATTGTATGTACAGTTACTACATAGGAGGTAGAGTTCATCTTAAATCCCCAGAGTAAGTCGTATTAAATATTTTGTACATTATTCTAGCTTATACAGTTCCTGGGAGTTTATGCAGTTCAAATTATTTTTAAAAAAATTTAAATAACGTACGTTTCTTTTGATTTTAACGTCTTGAACGTCTTCTAGTTAACAAAACGTACAGCCTTTTACATTTTAAGTGTTAGATTTTGTTAGCAATGTATTAGTTTAGAACCATGAAATATATATCTGAAGCTTAGAAATTATGTTCCCACTTTATAAGTGAAGAGTAAGTATAAAAATTTTATTTAATGAGTTAGTCTTATAAAAGTTTTTTATAAGTTCAGTGAGTTTGCCCTGTTATATCTTGAGTGGAAAGTAAGCCCAAAACCAGCGTTCTATTCATTCTCTCATTTGGAGAAGTCTTCGAGAGAAAGGTTTCGCGTAGATTCGTCGGATATTATCTTACCCGGATAATAAGTAATAGGGTTTTCTTTTCACAGCTCGATAAGGTAATAAATAAGAAATCGTGGTACGAGCATCTTCTTACTGAACCTTCTTCATTCTGGCTGAAACTCATTGAGAAGTACTTAATCTCCCCTCCTTGCGCTGTGGTTAGGGGCGTTCCGTCCACGTCAGAAGCCGGTAGATTGCAAGAAGAAGAAAAACAACGTATTGAAAAGCGGAAGTCAGAATTGGGAGAAGCTGGATTAAAACGGATGGAAAATAAAGTAGCCGAAGCAGAGCGAATTAATGAGGTTAGGACAGATTAGTTGCTTGGCTCACTGATTGTTTTGAAGTCGTTCGTGCCTGTAGTTGCAGAGTTTATTTCAACTTGTAGTGCAAAAATGGTGGTTTAATTTAAATTAATGGCAATTGTGACCAACACGCATTTCAGTCGCATAAATCTCGAGTTATTGCTAGGTACGCATTTTTATTGGATTGTAAAATAGTGTGATTTTAGTTCTGTGTACCAGTAACTGCTGTAACAAGAACGTTGCTGTTGAAACAATGAAAATTAGTCGGTCATGTTCTTAAAATTTATAAAACAAAGTAAAACCAAACCCTAAAAGTTTTGCATGTTCCAATTCGGAATAGTTTAGATACTTTGTATTCCTTATCAATGTCATTTTGCTTTAAGTAAAGGTAGATAATGGTCGCTAGTTAGTAGTGACGCGCAACGCAATTAATGGTAATTAATACGTAATTAACTTTTAACACTTAATAAACTTCAGGTAATATATTACGAACTATTAATAACGTAACATTTGACTATTTTCTATGTTTCAGATTCCGCCACCATCTTCAATGTTAGACTCTGTCAGCATTCCTTCTACAGACAAAATAAATTTCCATTCTCTTAAAGTTTACACCAACATTGAAAACTATAACTCGGAAATAATCCCTAAGTCTGACCCTTCTCTCTTCGATATGGATGTCGTCCCCGTTAAGATGCAGTTAGATGACATTAAATCCAATTTTGTGGAGGTGAGTCTTATCATAGTTCTCTTTCATAGAAAGATTATAGTAATCCTCCAATCTACGTTGGAGGATCTCTTGTTTTAACTTCACTTGTACGATAAAATGTCTCGCCTTAGAAGATCGAAAGTTTAACGTTTCCATCGAAACGCGGCAGTGATAGTGTCTAATTTTAACTTCAATTAATTTCTTAATAAGAAAAAGTTTGTCAAAAATATATAAGATTTTTAACAAGTGATAATGTAAGGTTGTTAGGAATTGAATTACATATGAACAATGATTGTATATTAATTGTAAACTCTATTTACCATACAACAACGGCAGTAATCCAGATGAATACGTTGATTTGTTGTACAAAATAAGTCTATCAGATAATCCCAAATATTGTCATGGTATAATAATAGGGGACTTTAATGCGCGTGTGAACTCTGATAGATATATATATATATATATATATATATATATATATATATATATATATATATATATATTTTTTTTTTTTGCGATAATTTTATACGTTAGTGATACCACCACGTGGATTGATCATTGTCTCACTCGTAATAATCTAAGGGATCGAATTGCAACTGTTCATATTCTGCATGATTTTTTCTAATCATAGACCGTTAGAATTAATTAATTAATTTTACTAACTTGTGTGAAACACGACATAACAAGAACTCAATAAGTAGTAATAATCGCGTCGAATAGTCTGTTAACGTGCAACAGAGAATAGAATACAAAGACAGAACAGGTCAACTCTTTAATAATTTAGAAATTTTGCATCTTATCTTGCCCGTAGTAATCTTTGTTCAAATGATTCTCACTGTAAACTCATAAATAGTATAATAATAATAACTTAATTTAGTATTTCTGTTAAGAGAAACAGGAAGGCCTCTGATTAAATCTTTCAGCTATCATACTAAGATTATTCCTGGATGAAATGATTACAGTATATTGCCCCCCTGAAGAGGGAATCGAAAGAGGCCTAAGATTTATGGTGCCTTCATGGTAGACCCCACACTAGGACCGGTTTACACGAGTATGTGTAGAAGTAGAGGTCGGTGTAAAGCAGCCATAAGGCGGTGGAAACAGGAAGATGATTCTATTCGAGCATCAGAAGCTTGTGAGATTAACTTAAATAATGGTGATAAAAAATTTTGGAAATTCGTTAAGAATTAAACGGGTGTCAAAAATGCCCTCCCACCAACCATCGAAGGAGTGTCGGGGGAAGAAGAAATTGCAAAGCTGTGGAAAAACCACTGTAAGTAGGGCTAATCATAAGATAGGCTGCAGCGAAATGCCCGTGGGGTGGGAGGGCTCAGGGAAAATACTTTTATCATTCCTGAAGTTAAGAGTCTAATTGAAGAGTTAGACTGGTTCTGCTTCAGGGTTAGTTGACCTATCGAATGAGCACTTAAAATATGCCAATGGCGTGATATCTTATTGCTCTTCTCAGCCATGCTTGTTCGTAGTTATACCCTGCAGAGTTTGAGGGTATACTGTATATTAGGGCGGCTCGTTTTTACACTTTTTTCGATATTTGATTGGGGGTAGTGCGGAAAAGTTGCGATTTGGAGAGAAAATAGTGTGTAAAATTTTTTTGATCTACGTCAATACCTTCCGGTGGCGGCGAGTCCTTAAAAATCGAAAAATAGGCCTAAAAACACACATTTTATATAATTTTTATATAATGTTCATTGTTCAATGACTGCTATTAATTTATTCAAGCCTATAATAGTGTTCTCAGGGTTGTTTGCACAGAAATATACCGGAATTAACATTTGTATAACATCTTGTTAAAACTTGCTTTAAATCAATATTTTGGATATTTTAACGACTAAGACGCCACCGGAAGTTAACAGATTGTGCTGAAATTTTTATTGTTTATTTTGTAAGTCTTTAAAACCATTTTCCAATCTACCCCGTTAGGCCTATTTTTCGATTTTTAAGGACTCGCCGCCACCGGAAGGTATTGACGTAGATAAAAAAAATTTTACACACTTTATTTTCTCTCCAAATCGCAACTTTTCCGCACTACCCCCAATCAAATATCGAAGAAAGTGTAAAAACGAGCCGCCCTACTGTATATCTTGCCCCTTGTCAAAAATAAGTATGGAGACATTCTATCCAGCAGTAATTATAGGCCTATTGCTACCTCTCGCTTCTCGAAAATACTAGAGAAACTCTTGTTGCACTGATTAAATAATTACCTATGGACATCTCTTATTCAGTTTGGTTTTAAAAGGTCTCATCTGATCTGTGTATTGAAGGAAATTATATTTTAATACACTAACAGTAATTTAACTATTTATAGTTTTTCCTAGATACACACGTCCCAGATGTCCTCTAAATCCTCTGTTTGTCATCTGTTGTACTTTATTTGTGAAAATTGTACTCTGTCCTGTATTTCAGCTAAAAAATTGCATCGCATACTTTTACCAACAACTGCCTACAAAGCTTCAGTGGCTCTAGCATGTGTAAATTCTTCCCAAGAAAATTTCTGCATTGGATTTTAGACGTATTTCTAGTGTAAATTGAAGAAATAGAATCAGAGTCCATATTAGAGCAATTTAGCAGACAGGCGGGCAATACATTTTCAGAACTCCACCAAAGAGAGCAACACAAAATTGCAGATGAAGGATAAACACAAAATAAAAAAAGTTCTTTTAATAGATTCACAGTAATAACTGAATCGACACACAATAAAACCAAAAGTTAGCAGCTGACGAGGAAGCTTCTAGCAGTGGCTGTATCCTCCAGCGCCGGACACGTCAGCGCGTCAACGTCAACGAAAAAACGTGGAACGTCAACGCGAAGAAGAGGCGACGTCAAACCGAAGACATCAACGCGCTGGTGGCCAAACTTGCTCAAATCTTCATGCAGACTGGCAGTAGACGGCCTGCTGCGTGGCACGGTCAGAGTGCCGATCGGCTCCCGGGGCCGGACCTATACCAGCGTGCTATTTCTTTCATTTACGGGGAGCAATTGCGTGCCGGACGTGCTCCCCGGACTACTATTACTCTCCGGCGACATCAAGACTAATCCAGGCCCCACTACAACTTACACATGTCACCATACACAAAGACATAGACACAATAGGACCACGAGACACATGCAGAAGCATAATATTAACATATTACAGTACAACGTAGATGGCCTCTCAAACAAAATCATGCAGCTTAGGGAATTCGTACACAAACAAAACATTCACATAGCACTTATACAAGAAACAAAACTAAAACACACTCACAAAACACCCACTATCCTTGACTTCATGACGATCCGTCAAGATCGTACTGGGGGTCATGGGGCTGGACGCATCACTTACATACGTAAAAGCACAACTACACTGATGCCACCCAAAACATTACAAACACAATCCAAATAGATAGTACGATAGAAGTACAGGCAGTTAACATTAAAACACGCGCAAAACACACCACCACACTCGTCAACATTTACATCCTATCAGATAGTTCACCTCGGGTGCCAGCGATTGTAAATACGTTTTTCAGAAAGAGGGAGGAGCATGTTATCACGTACAAGAGTGGAGGCAGAACATCGCAAATTGATTTCATACTGTATAGGAGGGCGCAATTGGCCAAGGTGAGGGACTGCAAAGTTATTCCAGGAGACCATGTGACGCCACAACACCGGTTGGTAGTCATGGATGTGATGTTGAAAAAAGGAAGAAAGACCCGAGGAACAACAGTGAGGAGAATTAGGCGGTACAAACTGAGAGAGGAGGGGAAGAAACAGGAATTTAGAGAGAGAGAGGTGAAATCCATGTTGATGAACAGAATGTACAGGATTGGTGGGTACATAATGCGAATGTCATGAAAACGGCAGGTAGAGACATATTGGGGGAAACATCAGGTAAAGTGTGGGAAGATAAGGAAGGATGGTGGTGGAGTGATGAGATCCAAAGAGCACTACGAAGTAAGAGAGAAACTAAGAAGTTATGGGAAGAATCGAGGAGTGAAGAGTGTAAGGTGGTATATAAAGAAGCAAAGAAACAGGCAAAGAGAGCAGTGGCGAGAGCAAAGGCGGAGGCATATCGGCAGATGTATGAGGATTTAGAGGATCGTGAAGGACAAAAGAAGGTATACATATTGGCTAAGAGCAGAAATAGAGCGACAAAAGACTTTACACAGGTAAAACAAATTAAGGGAAGGGAGGGGGCGGTGCTGCAAAGAGATGGAGATAAAGGATAGATGGAAGGAATATTTTGAGGAATTATTAAAAAGAAAACCCAAGATCTTTCTTTGAGGATGGATTACCAAATGTAGCTATGACAGAACAAGTGGGGAGGATGGAAGTGAGTCGTGCTCTGAATAGGATGAGAAATAACAAAGCGACTGGCCCAGACGAGATACCAGCCGAGGCATGGAAGGCACTGGGAGATGAGGGGGTGGATCTGGTGTGGGATCTAATGCAGAAGTTGTTTGACCAGGAGGTGATTCCGGATGAGTGGCGGACCAGCATCATAGTGCCTATATTCAAAGAGAAGGGAAATGTACAAGATTGCACGAATTATAGGGGGATCAAGCTAATATCACATACAATGAAGATATGGGAGCGAATAGTGGAGAGTAGGTTGAGAGACGAAGTGTCAGTGGAACAGTTTGGATTTATGCCGGGAAGGAGAACGACAGATGCAGTTTTTGCATTGAAACAGTTGGCAGAGAGGGGCAGAAGGCGTTGCACATGGTTTTTATTGACTTGGAGAAGGCATATGATAGGATACCATGGCAGGAAGTTTGGAGATGCTTAAGGGAAAAGATGGTACCGGAGAAGTATGTTAAACTGATCAAGGGGATGTACAGGAGTAACAACTAAGGTGAGGAGTAGCGTGGGTGTGTCAGAGCTTTGGGGTGGAAGTTGGTCTGCACCAAGGATCAGCTTTGAGCCCCTTCCTTTTCAATGTGGTATTCGATGTGTTGACGGACAGGATTAGAGGGGAGGCGCCGTGGTGCATGATGTATGCAGACGATGTTGTGTTGAGTGGGGAGACGAAAGAGGAGGTGGAGCAGCAGTTGAAAAATTGGAGAGAGGCGTTGGAAAGTAGGGGGATGAGAATTAGCCGAAAGAAGACCGAATATATGAGATGTGATGTGCAGCAGGACCGAGGAGGGGAAGTGACATTGAGTGGAGAGCGTGTTAAGACTGGAGTATTTTAAATACTTGGGGTCAACAGTGGATGCAGAGGGGGGAGCAGAGAGAGAGAGGTAAACTGTAGAATACAGTCGGGGTGGAAGAACTGGAGAGACGTATCAGGGGTGCTCTGTGATAAGAGGGTCCCAGTGAAACTGAAGGGAAAGGTATTCAAAACAGTGGTGAGGCCGGCAATGTTGTATGGAATGGAGACTGCCAATGAAGAAGAGCAATGAAAGAAAAATCGATGTGGCTGAAATGAAGATGTTGAGATGGATGTGTGGAGTGACGAGGAGGGATAGGGTCAGAAATGAGCATATAAGAGGGACAGTGAAGGTGGCGGAAGCATCTAAGGAGGTGCAGGAGGCCAGGCTGAGGTGGTATGAACACGTCAGGAGAAGAGAGGAGGAGTATGTGGGGCGCAGAGTGCTGGAGATGGAGTTGCCGGGACGGAGAAGAGGAGGAAGACCGAAGACGAGATGGAGGGACTGTGTGGTGGCGGACATCAGGGAGAAGGACTTGGAGGAAGACGTGGTATACGACAGAGGAGAGTGGAGAAGACGAACCAAAAACAGCGACCCCATGTAAAGATGGGATAATAAGCTGCGGAAGAAGTAGTAGTAGTAGTAGTAGTAGTAGTAGTAGTAGTTACACAATCTGGCTTCTCACTAATGTCATCTTAGGGGGAGACGTCAACGCTAAAGAAATTAGTTGGTACTTGCACAACCAAAATACCACCAGAGGCGCGAACATAGCCACACAACTGAACAGCCTCTTCATTCTTAACAATACAGAAAACACACACACCACATCAGGCAGGATACTCAAACTCCTCCCCAGACATAACGTTCTATTCCCCCTCGCTAACACACACACACACACACACACACCACACACACACACACACACACACACACACACTGGAGAACAGCAAAACAACTGTCATCAGACCACCTGCCCATCATTACAACACGTTCTATACTCTGCCCCCCCAACACCCTTAGGCACACTTTCAGAAATTACAAGAAAACTGATTGGACAGCACACCCATCTTAAACATCAATACAACACTCAAGACATTTAATCAGATCAATAATAATGCAAACAAATACATACCCAAGGGCAACATTAGGAAATACAACCCAAATTACACTAGATAAATAGCCCACCTCATAAGGCAACGTAACAGCCTCAAACATCACACACAAACACCACACACAGAAGCCATAAAACCGCAGATACAACAGCTCAACACAGAAATAAACAACAAACTTAAAGAAAAACAAACATTTAAGGAATTCATAAAACTAAACCACTCCACAGATACATCCAGGCGAAACAAGACTATAAACAGCATTACCCACTCTAACAGCGGCATTCTCACCTCATGCGCGGCTCTTTGTCGCAGCCAAAATAATATCCCAACATATACACAAGTTAACATTCTATCAGGTCATCCCATAAGTAATGTTTTTTAGATCGGAATTTGAAGGACAAAAAAAAAAAACTCAACTGAAACTTTTTAATCTAGTATATATTTTCCATCGGAATCAATGACTCTGCCAACGTCCTATAAGCTGCTTTTCAATGCCATGTTTATAAAATTCAGGCGGTTTTGAGGCCAAAAACGTACAAAGACTGGTGTGCAGGTCATCTAAAGAAGTATACTGTTTCTCGTCAAGATAGTTTTGCAGACTCCTGAAGAGATGATAATCTGAAGTCGCAAGGTCTGGAGGATGTGGAAGTTTTTCCCACCCAAGCTCCTGAATTTTTGCAGAAGTGATCCGAGCGGTATGAGGACGTGCGTTGTGGTGGAACACGATTCCTTTCCGATTAACCAAAGGTGGTCTCTCTTTTAGTGCAGTGTTCAATCGATCCAGTTGTTGACAGTAGACTTGAGCGGTGATGGTTTGGTTCTGTGGGTAAGGTTTCAGTGTGTATTACACCACTTTTAACCCACCAAACACTAAGCAACACTTTCCGAGGGTGAAGATTTGGTTTTGGCTGTGGTGTCGCTGGTTCTCCGGCACAAACCCACTGTCGACGGCGCTTAACATTCTGGTACAATATCCACGTTTCATCACCAGTCACTAAACTGCAAAAACGGATCTTGGAGTTCACGGGAATGAAGAGCTGTGCTAATGTTTACCCGCACCCTCAGATTGTCGACCGACAATTCATGTGGCACCCATTTTCCTAACTTAGGCACTTTCCCGAGTTGTTGCAAATGTCGATGGATGGTGGACGGGGATGAATTGAGTTTCTGGGCCAATTCTTCGACAGTTGTTGAACAGTCTTCAAGTGCGGTTAACAGCAGGTCATCAAACTCAGCAGGGCGTCCAGAGCGTGCTGCATCTGTCAAACGGCAGTCACCATTCCTAAACTTTTGAAACCATTTTTGACATTTCCTCACATGCAGAATATCGTTGCCATAAACGTCCTGAATGTTTCGCGTTGCTTCAGTAGCACTATTCCCTTTTTTGAACTCGTAGATCATTATATGCCTGATATGCTCTTCTCATACCTCCATGTTTATGAGGGGTTCACATAAAGCAAAACACACGTCTTCACTGGTCAAGGTCTGTAAAGTATGTAGCGAAACACGATAGATCTCCTCTTAGATATAACCTTCGGAAAATTTATGCTTAAACCGAGTAGGACTAGTTCAAACTTAATCTATCGTAAAAAACGACATTGCTTATGGGATGACCTGATAGCTTAATTACTACGCAAAGATAAGTCACTTAGACAGACAACAACCAGAAACACGCAGACAAGCAGCCAGACTCAAGAAAACCTTCAGGCTCGACACGACCATTCCACCCTTTAATACAGACTAGACCACCAAGATCTTCAAAAACATTAAGAATTCGAAGGCTTCTGGACCAGACAACATATCTAACATACACCTTAAACACTTGGGCCCACAGGGAATACTAGATCTCACAAACATCAGTACATGTTCATACCAACACTGTATTATTCCTAACATATGGAAACAAGGTAAAATTATTACACTACTCAAACCAAGCAAAAATCCAACAGAACCAGCTTCCTATAGACCCATTACTTTACTATGCACACCTTCCAAAGTAACAAAGACTAATCTTACAAATCACCAACCCAGACATACCACTATCGCCTACTCAACATGGATTCAGACCTCACCACTCAACCACGACATTACTCACTAACCTCACGCAGCACATCATGGATGGCATCAACTCCAGACGACCAGCTCAACGTACACTATTAGAACAATAGACATTAGTAAAGCATTTGATGCTATCCCACGCTTCCCTCTCATAAACAAAATACTCAACACAAACGTGCACAATAACACCAAAAGGTGGCTGTGTAACTATCTTTCAGGTTCCTGATACTCGCATATCACATTTAATGGCAAGTCATCCAAAAACAAGCTTTTTCCGAACGGGGTCCCTGAAGGCTGTTCTCTCACCAACACTATTCAACTTATATATATGCATGACATTCTAACACCCATAGATAAGCTTACCTTATCATATGCAGATGACATCACTCTAACATCCACCCACAGAAACATCGACACCGCTACAAATAACCTACAAACATACATAAACAGTATACAAGACTGGCTCACACACAATAAACTCAAAGTAGCGCCCACAAAATCAAGCAACACAAAAGAACACCAGATAACTCCACAGCTTACACTAAACAACACCAACATTCCACACACTCACAGGACCAAAATACTTGGGGTCACATACAACACACAATTATCTTTTGCAAACCACATTCAGGACATTAAATATAAATGTACGTCAAGACTTAATACGCTTAGGGTACTAACAGGCACAAACTTTGGACACCAGCAGGAAACCTCACTCGTATACAAAAAATATTCGCTCAGTTATGGACTATGCTAGCCCATGCTGGGCACCCATTATCTCAAACACACGCATTAACACCTTATAAACAATACAAAACAACCCACTTCGTATCATTACAGGATGTACTCAAATAACACCAATGGAACACCTGCACACAAACAAAAATACTGAAAATTAGGGAACTTTTAGACATGAGGGGAACACAATTCATGGCAGCAGCGACAACTAACCCACAACACCTTTGCCACTACATGTACAATCATGCACCAACACCTCGCACCATTAAGGTAACACCAGAGACATTATAACCAAATACTCCATTCCATACCACGCCCCACAGACATCACACAGTACAGAAAACTCATACATCCACACCTAACCCACAAAGCACTGACACGACTCGGTCCGATTGCGGTCATAGGTGTGAAACTGTCACCCATTGATAGGTCAGAGACCAGCCTGAGCAGATCGGATCGAGTTAACTTAGCACGATTCTGATGTGGACATCACCCCAACTTAGACATATAAACACGGACTAGACAACTCCACAGACGTCACCTGCAACCTGTGCCAGGACGCACCACAACATACATCACAACATAACACATCACTCATGCGCTGAACCTCTGGTCCACTCCGGAGAGGGCGATCGGTTACCTGCGTGCCGCCGGCTTGCTCGATCAGGGTGGGCTGATTGGCTAAACAAAAACTAACAAGAATAATCGCCTTTATTTCAGACTCAACAGGTACAAACCTTATACAAGTAGTTCATAGAAGGTTAAGAGATAGTTCTCTGGAGCAGTAGAATGCAGTTTTGATTACAATTTGCGCTGAAGAGAGTAAGAAATATTGTTGCGACAAGGGTGGCAGCGCTTCGACTTTGGAGCCAGAAGCCAGATCCAAGATTCGGAGCGGAGCTGGGATTGTCGAGCCGGAGCAGTGCTGGAGGCAAACTTATCGAAGTGCTCCGGAACTTGGAACTGAAGCGTGGAGCTGCTCCACTTATAATAAAATGAATATCAACAAGTTAGGGGATGGGAGCCGATCACTAGCGATTGGTGCTTTGGTCGGTTTGACGTTGAACGGTTTCCTTTGAGCATGTAAAACATTAGTTGTAAACAAACTGGACCACTTATGTTGAGTGTACGAATGTGCATATAGTATTTTTTTATCGTAATATAGTGTCTTGGCTGTACCAGTTTGCCAAGTATGGATAGTAAATCGTTCGGTTACGAGAAAAGGACACGTTGTTTATAATATATTAGAATATCATAAAAAGCAGGTACTTTTGAGCACCCTAAAACCATAACTCTGATCAACTAAAATTGAAGCTGTATAAACACTGCAACCACTTGGTACTTATTAGAAAACTATCACCTTTACAATTCGGAGAATTATGCAAATGGCAACTACTCAACTATGTATCACCATTACGCTGAATAAATCCAAAGATAAACACTACACAAAATGCAAGCACTCTTGCGTTCTTCAAATGTTGAAAAAAAATCATTAAATCGTAACCTATCCTTCAGTTAGGATTGAGAAATGCCGAAAAGGAAACTATCATGCAGTGTGATATATATATATATATATATATATATATATATATATATATATATACACACACACACACACACACAGACCGTGCATGGCACAAGGAACTCTTCTGGGATAATTAAATCCACTATAGTCCGAATAAGTAATGGTAAATAACAAATACCAAAGTTTTTCTTTTCATGATGCTAGCCCGACGTGGGCAACGGGTCACTCGCAAAGAGATCCCATAAATATAGCTTCCCCCACCAGCTATCTGCAAAGCACAGGATCCAGCTTTGGGACACGGATCTAGGGTTTAAATGTAGCAGGGCTAGGCTGCTTTAAACCCTAGATCCATGTCCCAAAGCTGGATCCTGTCTGCTTTGCGAGTGACCCCTTTGCCCACGTCGGGCTAGCATCATGAAAAAGAAACTTTGGTATTTGTCATTTACCATTACTTATTCGGACTATAGTGGATTTAATTATCCCAGAAGAGTTCCTTGTGCCATGCACGGTCTGTGTGTATCAGAATGGTCACCCGAGTTTTTTGAGTTCACTCACACTCACTCACTCACTCACTCACTCACTCAGAATGGTCCCCTGAGAAACTTATATGCTAAACACACATTAAGCGGTCGTGTTATGGGCCTTGAAACGTGGACGCTCAATGTTCCGGTTGAGGTTTAAGTTTTGTGTGTTGGCTAAAAATACAATAGTTACCCTTTTCTTTGATGTATTCAATCCGACTTGAATGCAACGAGTTTCTTGCGTATATTGAGGTTCTGAATGTAGTAGGCTAGGTGTAAGCTGTAAATCCTAGATCCTGCCCCAAAGCTGGATCCTATCTGCTTTGCAGATAGCTGGTGAGGGAAGCTATATTTTGGGACGCCTCTGCGAGTAACCCGCTACCCACGTTGGGCTTTCTATCATGAAAAAGAAAAAAAAAACTAGTACTTGTCACTTATTACTTATTCGAACTATAGTGGATGTAATTTCCCAGAAGAGTTCCTTGTTCCATGCACGGTCTGTGTTTAACATATATAATATTTAGGGTGGTCCAAAAAAAATGAGAAATATATATCGTGACATTTGCCCATATTCCACTAACGATGTTGGAAATAAAAAAACTGGATCGATTCGTGCATAGAGGTGGCGCAACTCGAAGCCTTGGTATCATTATACAGTTTGGAGCGGCAAATTTCTTCAAACTTGCGCCACCCTTAAATATTAATGGATTTAGCTCAAAATCCGGTTGGGTCTTTTTCCAATAAGGAATGAGAAAATGCATCAGGAGCTCTTATTTGTGCATTTTAATTTTTTACCACATGTGTGTAGGGAGAAGTTGGGTTGATGTAGGAAGTTGTTCATTGAAGATGAAGGAACCCTTCCAAATGAGGATCCACTAGTTACATTTAAACCTATAGATTCATAATGGCAAAAGTCTTTACAATTACTGACAAAACCGGTACAGGAAGTATCCATCTCTGGGACGTCTTGTCAGACTTATTTTACCCCTTTTTCATGACCAAGCTGATGTTGAATGGGGATTTTCCATTGACAAGGCTACATTGAGGACAATGAAACTCGCTGACTAATGACACACTAGTAACACTGTGAAGGATGAAATAGACTTGCATGATAACCTGGAATCTGTTCCAATCACCAAGAGGCTAATCACTTCGTACAGAGATGCCTATCAAAGGTACCGAAATGATCTCAAGAGGAAAGAAAGTGTGGCAGGAGCATCACCACAGGAGAAGGCAGAAAAACCTTAAATAGAAAGTAAACTTGACAACTGGAAAGAGAAC
The DNA here is from genome assembly GCA_023014485.1 of Bathynomus jamesi. Taxonomy (NCBI): domain Eukaryota; kingdom Metazoa; phylum Arthropoda; class Malacostraca; order Isopoda; family Cirolanidae; genus Bathynomus; species Bathynomus jamesi. The sequence continues at coordinate 623,024 of JAJOZX010000211.1, read as the reverse complement.
GACAAAAATGTATGGAGGATCAGAAACAAACTGAAAAGATATCGGAGGCGAATGACAGAATTTCAGATGCTGTAAAGGCAGGAAAATATGAAAGCATCCGAGCAGCTCAAACAGTATTGGAGGCTGGAAACAAACTTATAGCGGAGTGTCGGCAGGTTTACCAGAGTAACGATAAAAAGGTTTCTAAAAGTTGGCTCTTTTGTTCCTGTTTAACCATTTGAAAAGTTTCTGTACATATATTGTGTTCATGCAGGTGTACTTGTTCAGTTGACTGATGGTTTATGCTGCAGAGTGCATTTGAATTTTTAGGCTTGAAAGTTTCAAATATATATTTATTTTTTCTTGTTTTCTTGGTGTGGTACCATTAGTATGGTGGTCTTACAGAAATGTACACGAGTACATGTACGAGGTAGGGAGTGCGGAAACAAAGCGGCATTCTCATGAAGGCGAGTTCATGCACTACCCACAGGGCATCTGAAACAAAAAAGGACAAAGCAGAAAACGTGCTCAAGCAAAAAATGGGGAGGCCGACCTACCGAGAAGCTCCCTCCACAGTGCATTCATACATTAAATCCTCGTTATATTTGATTACATTTTATCTATCTCTATTTAATTTGTTATACTTATCATAGGTTAGCTATCCCCAATCAACTAGAACTTCAAATCCTTGCATAATCTTTCATTATGGAAGTGTCGCTCTATGTCCTAAATTTAGAATACTGTCCTGTTAATTTGGTTAGTGTCCTCTGAAATTCTCCATTGGTGCTGGGAAGCTTGTAGATATAAATAAGACCTATGATAAAATTAACCACAATAATTTTTAAAAATGTGCCTCGGTAGTGTAGTGGTTAGCGTCGCCGACTACGAATCCATCGGCCCCAGAATCGAGACCCGGCGACGGCAGGCGGTGCACAGCAAAACCCAGCTGTTCATCCTTCCACGCAATAAAGAAATTGGTTGGTAGATAAATGGATATCCTGGGTAGCCTAGTGGTTAAGACGCTGGGCTGCTGGTGGGGGCGTGGTTCGGATTCCACGATAAACTGTAGGTCTAAGGTGGAGTAACAAGGTTGACCTTCGTCAGAATGACCAATTCGGGCGGAAGCCTAACCTAGGTTAACTAGAGGACAGGAAAGTTCTCGTGTACATGCTAAATTTATTGAAATTTTGGTATACACACCAGTATACAGTATTTTTCATCAATTGTATTTCTATTCTTGGTATCTGGATTTCCATTATTCAATTGCCAGTATGTATTATTAGTATTAATAATATATATCGTATGGACTAATGATCTACCAATAAACATTTTCATTAAAACAGATTGTGGCTATTTTGGACACTCATTCTCTCTCTCCATCTGAACGTTTGTATCTTCCCCTTCTTCTGGATCTCCTTCTGGAGTCTCCAATTCTGAAGGAGGGTGCGGAAGTCCCTTACGAAGTAGTTGTGAAAAACCTGAATGCGGACACATTGAATGCTAAAACTATTAATGGCCTTTCTCTAACTACTACTACTACTTTCATATTTGGAAATTATTTTCACAATGTTGGCTTTAATTTCAAGGTATTTTTTTCTACAAAAATCTTTCGTGCAAATACTGAGAATAGTTAGTTAATACTTATACCCTATTGTTTTGATTATGTGAAAGGTCATATCTCTTACAGTTGGGGATTTATATTGAAACAGGTTGAGCTGATGAAATATGAGAAAGGAATTGAATGGCTCGGTGACATTCTTTTCAGAGTGATTTTAAACTCTGAAAGAGTTGCAGTTAAGGCCAGCAAACTCCTCAACTCAATCGGAGATAAGAAACGAGAAGGAAGTACCATGTTGAAATTCATGGTGAATGATGTTGTATTTAAAGGAGGTAAGCTGCTGTTTTGAGGGGTTTTTTTCCCCCCCCCCTATTTATTAAGTGGTATTCCAGACAAAAAGGTTGTCCATTTATTTTTATGAGCTGACTTAAGGCTGAGGTGAACTATCTGTTTGGTTTTACGTCGTTGTCATTGTCGCAAACCTTTCGTAAGTAAAGTGTATTAAATATTTCATCTACCATTCTAGGTTTTGTATTACCTAAAGCATTATGTAGAACATCGATACTGAAGATTATTTTAAAAATTGAATGATGTATTTTCAATTAAGATTTTGGGACTTTTTCTGACTTTATAGTTGGTGGCAAGAGTTTTAAAGTAAATTTATTTTAAGTTTTAATTCTTAGATTTAATCAAAGTATTATTGATATGGAATGTATGCTCATATTTTTATGAAAATCGAAGGTGACGTGGTTTTTACTATTAAGTTTATTCTCTCGCCGTTGCAGACTTGGATTTTGCAAGTTCATTTCTTAACCTTGTTATTGTTTTGCGATAGATTGAGTGATTGGTTGGTTGGCTGACTGATTGGTTGATATATATATTTGGGATGCTCAAGAATAAACTCTATCAGAACATTAATATGCCATTCTAATTTCTATAGTTGGTGAAAGCATATAATTGTAAGGTAAAATTTATGCTCAAACTTGTTCGCCTTGACTGTTTTCTAGTTCTTTTTCCTCTCAAATGTTTTCAGATACAAACGTTAACAAAGCAAATGCCTTGCGGCAAGAAAAGTTCTTAAATCACGTGATCGCAACATTGAAAACTGATCCTAGTAAAATCTTAGAAGATCTGAATAATGTAAGTTCTGCGTACAATAGGTTCCAGTCGTCGGGGTACTCTAGGTTACACCTACCTTATGGCTCGGTGTATCTCGACTATTGGAACTTATAGTACATCATTAATTATGAAACCTATTTTTAGTCAGTAAGTACAAAATGATAAGTTACGTGTCTTAAAACTTTGTTACTTTGACTTTCCTCAATTTCAATGCAGGTTTTGAGAATTAAGAGAAACTAAGCGATAGTTCTAGTCGTAAAATTTTTACAAAGGTATCATCAGATACGCCGATAAAGCACCATCGGATAGACTTGCCATTCTTGACGGAGGTGTAGTTTAAACTAAGGTTGCCATTCAAACCCGTTTCTATATCTGTACTTTATATTTCTATACTTCCACCTCTGTGCATGTATTTATTAAAATATCCATACTATCGCATATCATTCATCAGTTTAAAATACTGTAAAAGTATTAGTAATACCAAAGTTTTGCTATTTGGGTCATTCTCATTGTCATTACCTTTTGAAAAGTAAAATGGAAGGCGGAAGACCATATAGAAAGATCGGCCCTATGTTTGACTTTTTCTTGTTATAAGCAAAGAGCACCCGTAGTTTTTTAAATTACTCATGGTTACACAAATGTCAAACCGTGAATTACCAAACAACAAATAATATTAACAGGGATAAGTACTACTGTACAATGAGTGTACATGGGTTGGTAGATCAGCGGAGGTTGAGAGATGGCTGGGTCGGATCAGTAGTTGGATGGGTGACCGTCATCTGCATTCAGATGATGTAGCGACTCGTGGTTCGGATTCTTCACATGATCTTTGATGTTACCACCTAAGCTAAACGATTTCGGATATTATTACCGACTTCTGTTCCGTAATACGAAGGGGACGGTTTCATTTCTTTCTTGAAATACTGAATAATTAAGTTTCATATTGTGCAAGTGATCGTACTTTTTTTATTAAACTTTATTCAGCATTTCGGTTTTATATTATGTAGAATTAAATTGAATACACATTTCGTACACACTTATATTAATAGGAATGCTTATAAGTTTGGTTCCTTTGTTGGAGTGTTTCGTCTTGTTCATGCATAACGTTCCATTCACTGTACAACGATTAAAAAAAACAAGACGCTTTTCAAACTTTTTTCCTCAGATTTGCCAAACATGCAATCATACAGTGCGTAGTAAGTTACTTGAAATAACACTGAACAACAAATTGTTACTTTTATTGTCTCAGCAACAAACAAAGGTGGTCTATACGAAGTCGACGCTGCTGATTCCGAAAATGTTTTTCATTTTGGCGTATCACGCATAGTTTCCATGAAATCTTATACAATATGTATAATAATGGATATAATTAAATATTATACAGAATATTGACATCACACATACTATAAGAGTTAGAGTAGCAATACACACGACGTAATAAGACAATCACGTGTGGTCAGAGTTGCGAGATAATAAAATAAATGAACAGCTTTTACTACAAAAATTGAATATTTTTTCCAAAACAAAAATTGGACATTTCTCAAAAACTATACGTGATAGGAAAATACCATTTTTTTTTTTTTTTTCAATCTGTGTTAAAAAAACTATAATAATGACAAAACTTTCCCCCGAGACAAATTCATTGTTGAACAGTGCAATTAGACATTTGGCACCGTTTGTAAACATCCCTCCAAGACTAGTTAATGTCGGTGAATTTGCAATTTCTTTTCCTAGGGATGCCAGATTTTTCAAATGCTCATGCGGGACAAAAAATTTTTTTTTTTTAAAGACCAAATTTTTTTCGAATTGAAACGATTTTTTTCAACGGTTACAACAAACAAAATTAAAAATTTTATTACAATAATATTTAACAATTAAACATCTTAAATAAATTGAAATTATTGTACATAATATTGAAATTCTAAATTAATTCATCCCTAAAAAATTTGCTTGAATATTTTACGCGGGATTTTTGGAATAAATGCGGGACTGTCCCGTAAAATACGGGACGTCTGGCAACCCTATCTTTTCCATACATCCATTCAAATTTATCAGTTGCGCAGAAACTTTCAAAATTATTCACTAGAATCATGCAGTTCGTCAAACTTAAATTCGCTTTTGTATAAAGCTGGTATTGATGGTAAGTAATGGTGGTTAGAACAAATATACCCGTTCGCTTATTCTGCGAAACTGTTAAAGTTTTAAGGGCCAAATTAGTGAAACCAATTACAAAATTTGTTTCTCGTGTTAATATTGTTGTAAATGTTTATTTTATCAGTATAGGTTTTTCTTTAATATATGTACACATTTTCATCCATTTCCTAAAACGCCACTTTTCATCCTCCAACTGCAGGTATATAAAAACATTACTCATTTGGATAACATTACCATCCACATGGCAACCAAACTTGAGAAGTTGGCTTCATTAACAAATATAACCAGGCCTTGGGTTAATTTCGCCCCCAATGAACTTAAATCGGCCAATATGAAGTAAGTGATGACCAGGCAAAATAACCTACTGGTAAAACGCTAGGCTCTTAATCTTTAGGTCTTAGGTTCGTGTCAAGTCTCGGACTTAAGATTTCGGCGATGAATGCACTTCTCTGGGACTCCCTTGGTCGGGTAATGGTTCGGATCCCACGTAAAGGCGTAGGTTCCTTCCGTCATATGACCACCTAAGATGTTACGAAGAAAGTTAAGTAACTTCAAACATTATCATCACGTAAGTAACTTTTTTAGTTAAGAGTACCAATTCCAAACAACTTGAGTCATAAAAACCATTACGAACCATGAGTTACACTGTACCAAAAGTACAGTTGAAGTTTTAAAAGTTAGGTTAGTAACAGAATGGTATAAGCCTGGAAACGTATTTACCCACTGCGTGGAAGTGAGAGTACCCCATGGGTCACCTGAGCTTTAGCACTGACAGGGTGAGTGGCTGGCCCAACCCAACCCAACCCAGAGCCCGACACCGAGACCACTGAACAACTGGGATCTTGGTAATGGAATGGGAGCATTTGTGATGCGTGTTCATGGTTTCGGCCCACGTGTTACCAATCTAGCGACATGAAGGATGAGGTCAAAATCTTTATTTACAGACCTATGAAAACCGTTGGTGCCACAATTGTATGAATGCTTAAATTACACTTACCAATCACATGGTTCTATTTCGTGCTTCTCATTAGTTCACTATGTAGGCGTTGTTTTTCCTGATACTGATCACGCTCTTCATGCTTCCCACATCAGTGACACGTATCCCATATATGCCACATTTAGTGATTAAGCTACCTTTCACATTCAACTTTTAATTATTTTTTATTTTTTTCCATTTAGCCTGACGGTAATTAGTGACTGGGAAGAACGCGTATCCTTCAATGAGAATCAATCGGTTACGGGTTTCATAGCGGGTATTGGATCAGTGGAATCCGCTTGCTTGCAACAGACCACACCCGCAATGACTAGCTACTCTCACGCTGATTTGCCTGCTCTTATGACTGCCATTTCTTACCTAATTCAAATGGAAGTGAGTGGCATTGATTCTTATTGCTGTTTGCGCTACCGGAGCAAGTGTCCATGCCAGAGGTAGCATTACGCTCGAAATTATCAGGCCCATACATTCCGGGATTAAAGATCTGACCGAGCTTGTAATTTCTGCCTCTTGAGCCAAATCACTTTAAGCAAACTTGGAGCTACTTTACACAGTGTGGTGTTAGGTCCATTGAGTCGGTCATTTTACATAGCTTGGTTGATAGAGGTAGGTCTAACCAGGTCTAAATTTTGTTCACATAACATGGTCTCGCGGTATTGGTCATTTTGGGGTTAGATAATGGGGATGTCATAGATTTTCCTTTTGCTCTATATATAACTTTTTTTTTTTCCTCACCTCAAGAAACTTCGTTATGGATTATGAAGCTAATTTTAAGTTTCCATCAGTATATGTGAATTTCCTGTTGAAAATATACTTAATACTTAAATAAATTTGATTTGTGAAAGTTATTTCAGTTTGCAACAAGGGTAGTTTAGACACTGAAGTGAAAAACGTCATTTTTATTTTAGTTATATAAAAAAAAAAAAAAAGGAGTATCGTTCTAATTAAAGTTTATTGCAGTGCTGGGTAATAGATAGGTTATGCTTATTTTGTATAACCTTATTTTGTGGTCATTTTTTATGGACCTGGCCACTTGTATAATAAAACATTCCTCTAGGCTCAATGGAGACGTGATGTTCCGGCTAGATATTAATATTTCGAAGTAGGTGGACCTAACGCGCGTCATTTTTATGTCCCCGACCAAGTAAATTTGTCCGGCCATACTGGACTGCGCTTGACCGTCCGCACTATAACTTTTGAACCGTTCAACATAAACTGATGAAACTTCATACACATATGGATAATCACGATGTGGTGTTACAAACGAGGATTAGATCCTTTCCTTAAGGATCAGGGTCACAGAGGTCAAAGGTCCAGAGCTGTTTCATGTCCGCGCCATAACTGAACCGCACCACATAAATTGATGAAATTTAATACACGTATGTATCATCGCGAGGTGATGCGTCGCGGACAAAAATCAGGTTCTCGCATCAAAGGTAAAGGGCACAAATGTGGGCGAGGACACTGATCTCGTTGCAACAGTTAGTTATTTTAGGGCTGGATAATAAAAACTTCAATCATAATATATGCTGTATGACATCATTCGAGAAATGATTCTTTATAGGGCCCATTGTGGAAGCAAATCCGTGGAAAGGGCTTGGCTTACAATTACTTGATTAATATCAAACCAAGTGAGGGAACGCTCACGCTTAAGCTGACAAAAGCGGCTCATCTCACGGGAGCGTTCAAGGAAGCTCGAAGTATTATTGTGAGTGAATTTTTTGTTCTTCATTAAATGTCATTCATTTTTATTCACTAAGGTCATGAATTATATTCCGTAGAAGCAGTCATTAATTTTTATGGAATTGAATTATTTAGTGTTCACTCCTATTCTTTGGAAGTGATGGAGTCTAAATTTATATATGTTGAAATAAATTATCCTTGGTACTTAGTGATCATATTCTTATTTACTGGAATAATCGTCTTGATCTTTGTGCACTTGTGTAATAGATGAAATTTTTATATTCGTATACTAACCCACTTTAGTTTACTTAAACCAGCTATTCTTAACCATTTATAGTCCATGTACCTGCAGTGGGTTTTTTATTGTAATGATTTTTATTTGTATTAACATACATATGTTTGTTATATCGAACTTGTACTGTACTGGGAACTTTAACGGCTTTCCCATTTTAACTCGCGTGTAACTGCGCTTTATACGAGGTAGCGTGTCTGGTTAGGCTTAACGTAATAGGACGCCAAAAAAAAAAAAAAATCGTTCAATATAACTTCAAACACGGTGATCAAAGGTAGGGCGAATTAACCCCTTTCTCTTCCAATGTCATATTAATATTAAGTCGGCTTAAGCCGACTATAATTAATGAAATTTACATTAAATTAACACTATGAAACATATCATCCGAACACGAGTCTCCGCGAAAACCTATTTCAAAATGAGTTGCAGTGTTGCAAACTAAATTTTGGGCATACCAACTGGTATTTCAAAATTAATTTTTCTGTTAATGTAAAACCAATTTCTAATTGATAACTGGAGGGAAAAAAAAAAAAAATCCTAAGTGAAATGCTAAGGGGTTAAACAATTTTATTAAGAGATATTGTTTATTACAAAAAAAAGATGTAAAGACTTTCATTCAAACTCCAAACAGAATTCATACCTGAATAAAACTAAACCTTGGGACCGTCTTTTGTTTGAGTCTGCTCGCAGTTCTTTAATTTATGAAATAATAGAAAGAGAAGCAGAGATATCAGACGTTGTCCAGCAGTCTCTCTACGCCTACTATAGAAAAGTACCCCACGATTATAATAGGTTAGTACTGAGCGTAATCCGTATCCTGTACTTATTTTCATGAAACAGACACGTACTTTGTAAACTTGAAGGAACATTTATCATGGTTCCAATTTTTTATTTTTTAGAGCTCTCTTACGTGCAGTTGACGAAGTTAAACTCGAAGATTTGGATACTGTTGCTGACAAGTATTTTAAACCATTGATAGATCCAAAACTTAGTCGAACCGTTGTTGTCTGCCCTTCATCCAAAGTCACTGAATTTCAAACTGAATTTACTAAGTAAGTTAATTTTTTAAGACTCTTACCTTAGTAATGTAGTAGGTTAAACAATTAAACCCCACACTACAGTTGCTTAGTCTATTTGAAATATAGTACTGTATGTGCTAAATTAAGATGCTCATTGGAACTGTGGCCGTTTCGCGAAATGAAAATCGAATAAGACCAGATTATCGAAAACTTATTTAAACAACCTAAATTAATGTTAAAAATGTTTCAATCTTCAAACCCAAAAAAGACCGAAATGAATCCCCCCCACCCCCGCTTTTTTTTTCCAAAACAAAGGAATAATATTGTTAGTGATGATATGCGTTTTATTTCATCTCCGAAAATAGGAGTTTTAGCTGCACATTTTCCTAATTTTTTTTTTTTTTTTTTTTTTTTAGCATGGGTCACGTTATGGAAGTGATTGATTCCTTGGAAGACAGCAGATTTTCTCAATTATAGCTGTAATGTTTGTGGCTTGTGTATCCACACGCGCGCGCACCACTGTAATAGTGTAATACTTTTTATACTTTTTTTTTAACTCTTACAATATTTATGGTTCATAATTTGAGTTTCATAACTTTTAATTATTTTGATGTTCTAACTATAACCTTTTTACTTAATGTTCAAATGATTCATTTGGGCTTATTTTGTAACGCATTCATTTTTAAAATCTCAGAAGTTTCATATGATAAAAAGGATCACCTCAAGAACAGGGCCCCCCAGCCTTTTTTAGTTAGCCTTATAAGGCTAACTAATGAAAATATCACGACTTAACCTAACCACTCGTTAGGTCAACTGTATTTCTTGACGATTGGTTAGGTTAAGTCGTGATATTTTCGTTATTTAGCCTTTTAGGCTAACTAAAGAAGGCTGGGGGCCCTGATCTTTAGGTGATCCGATAAAATTTTTGAAAAAAAAAGCCTTGTTCGTAAAAAGGATAATAAACTTTTCTAGCTCTAGTTTGTTACTTTTTAAAAGTAACTTTTCCAGCTCTTTAATAAACTTTTTTTTTTTTTTTTAAACCTTGGTCTGCTGATAAATTACTTTATTATTAGGTAGGAAACGCGAACATATTTTTATTCAATTTCCTTATCTTGTTCATGTTCGTCAAATAGTATTGCAAGTCAGTTACGTTATTGTACTCGACTCTTGGCAGCTAGAAATTCTGCTTTTTTTTTTATTTTTTCTTCATGAACTTGCCACAGTATCGAAGGTGGTCTACTTACAATTTGTAAAAATAAATAGTTTATACATAGTCAAAGAATTCCTAATTCAAAACTTGTATGGACGCTTTTCTGTGTGTTAGCACTACCCTAATGGTATAATTATCCAGAATCATTTTAAGAGGAAACGAATAACTGATACCAAATCTCTACATAGTGAATTTTACTTCGTTTCCTTCTTTACGAATAAAGGCTACCTTCAACTGAAGTAAACTTACGTTCTAGTCTAAATATAAATTTAATTTTGACTGACCGACTATTTGCAGTTGTAATATTTTTTTTAACTAACTTTAAGACGTCCATTTGTTAGTATTCTAATTTCTGTTTTTTTTTGTTTCATAAGAACTAGTAAAGGGAGATATTTTTCCTATTGAGAAAAACTCAATTACATAAGCATTGCAAACGTAGTTTCGGAGGAAATTCGTCTATGAACAAACTTTAAACTAAAAGTATAAATTACCAATGGTTAAAAATGTTCTTTTTTTGATCTCATAATATTTCAAACAAAATGATCATGACTCTTTTTTTTCCGAATTCAATCAACCATTTTATTAAACTTGAATGTGTAGAATTTCACTTTAAATGCACTGTCAGTGTTCATCATTTACTTTAGAGTTCTTTTGTTATTCTGTGCAAAAAACGATGTTTTGACGTTTACTTATTTTGTATGGTGAAATATAACAACTACTTCATAGTCTCATTATATATATATATATATATATATATATATATATATATATATATATATATACAAACTCAGAATGGTTCCCTGAGAACATTATATGTTAAACACAAACCGTGCATGGAACAAGGAACTCTTCTGGGAAAATTAAATCCACTATAGTCCGAATAAGTAATGGTAAATGACAAATACCATAGTTTTTTCTTTTTCATGATTTTAGCCCGACGTGGGCAACGGGTCTCGCAAAGAGATCCCATAAATATAGCTTCCTACAGCTATCTGCACGGTTTGTGTTTAACATATAATGTTCTCAGGGAACCATTCTGAGTTTGTGTATACTAAACGGACGTGTTTCGTGCCTTGAAAAGTAGACGCTCAATGTCCCGGTTGAGGTTTAAGTTTTGGTTTTTTTTGGCTAAAAATACAATAGTTACCCCCTTTTTCTTTGATTTATTCAACACGACGTGAATGCAACGAGTCTTTTACTTATATAGAGGTTCTGAATGTAGGGATCTAGGCTTGCTTTAAACCCTAGATCCATGTCCCAAAGCTGGATCCTGTCTGCTTTGCAGATAGCTGGTGAGGGAAGCTATATTTATGGGATCTCTTTGCGAGAGACCCGTTGCCCACGTCGGGCTAAAATCATGAAAAAGAAAAAACTATGGTATTTGTCATTTACCATTACTTATTCGGACTATAGTGGATTTAATTTTCCCAGAAGAGTTCCTTGTTCCATGCACGGTTTGTGTTTAACATATATATATATATATATATATATACACATATACATATATACATACACAGTGTGTCCGTAAAGTCATGGTGGGATTTTGGATAGCTGTATTGTTGCAACGAAATATGATGAGATGAAAAAAAGGCAAATTGAAGAACAACTCTAAAAGAATAACTTTATTTAACGTAGTTCGATATGGGCTCCTCTGGTAGCCCTGCAGACATCTAGGCGGTGATTCAATTCCAGCCACACACGCCCAAGAACATCAAGAGTGACGGATGCGATAGCTTCCGTGATTCGCTCGTGCAAGTGATGATTATCCCTAATGGGTACACTGTACACGCTTTGCTTGACGTAACCCCACAAATAAAAGTCCAAAGGTGTCAGGTCCAGAGAGCGTGGAGGCCATGACTTCCATCCTCCTCTTCCTATCCATCTCTGTGGAAATTTTTCATTAAGGAATTCTCGAACAACGTTGGCATAGTGCGGAGGAGCACCATCTTGCTGAAAGATGACATTATTGTCAATAAATTGGGGTACTGCAAAATGTTCCAACATAGCGAGGTAGTTGTGACGTCACAGTGGGTTCCGCGAAGAAAAATGGGCCAATCACTCGATCTCGTGCTAGAGCACACCACACATTAACTTTCGGGCTATTACGCTCATGTTCGACATAGGCATGTGGACAGCCTAGACTAACTACGAGATAAAGGTTAAGCTTAGCCTAGACTAACTACGAGATAAAGGTTAAGCTTAGCCTAGACTAACTACAAGATACAACTTTGAGAGTTGTTCTTAAATTTGGCATTGTTTCATCTCATTATCATGTTTCGTTGCAATAATATAGCTATTTAAAATCCCACCATGACTTTGCGGACACTGTATATAATGAATAAAAACCACGAAGGGAAAAGAAACACAAAATGGTGCTCAAGCACTTTCGTCTAATGACATCCTCAAGAACTCTGTGTTCCTGAGGATGTCATTTGACGAAAGCGCTTGAGCACCACTGTTTTTTCCCTTCGTGGTTTTTCATCAAATTTTTCACGTCACTTTCGTGAAATAATTTATATATATATATATATACTGTATATATATTTATGGTTATTATTCGTTTTATGACCCAGTCACACCCAGCTATAACGGCAATATATATTGAATAACCAATCAAAACTGAATAAGAAAATATATATATAATCTTGTGCAAATTTGTATAAAATGTTTTTTATTAAAATATATTTCCTGTTTTTGATGTTTTTTCTATATATATATATATATATATATATATTATTATATATATATATATATATATATATATCGACTATATGGTGAATATTTCTTATTTTTGGTGATTGGCTACTGCGTAATTCAGTTTGGTTTTTTGTGACGAAGTATGACGTGTGTCGTTTCAGTTTAAGGGCAGGCGAAATTTAGCGGACTACCCATGTAAGGTTGGCACATATTACATTATCATTTGTATAATTTAGGTCACGGGGGCGGAGCCCCCGTAAAGATCACGCATCACAAATTGATCGGTCCTAATGTTTTGCGGACAGTTCAGTACGTGACACCGGTTAGGTCAACTGTACGCATTTGCACAGGAAACGGATGGCGGATTCGTGCAGAGCACCTCAAAATTGACCAGAAAAGTTTGCTCTCATTATAAAAAGAGTGGGTCAAAAAACGAATAATTACCATATTTATTTTTTCGGATCAAATGTAGAATTCAGACCCCAGCCTCCTTTAGTTAGCTTTATAAGGCTAACTAACGAAAATATCATAACCTAACCAATCGTCAAGGGCGTACAGTTAACCTAACGATTGGTTAGGTCAGGTCAGGTCAGGTCAGGTCAGGTCGTGATATTTTCGTTAGCCTTATAAAGCTAACTAAAGAAGGCTGGGGTCCGAATTCTACATTTGATCCATTTTTTCCTAGCATTATCTAATGTGATAGAACGTATGAATAGCAAAGTTAGTATCGGATATGTTGGGGAAGCATGGTGTTAGCTGAAAGAATTATGTAGTGAGAAAACTGTAACGAATATATTTTCTTTTAACATAAGGGCGTACATAAGTATACCTGGTATAGAACGAATGATATACATAAAGGAATATGGCAGATTATGCTTATGAAAAAGAGATATGCGAGATATGAGCATGATTCTCTGCCCCACATGATAGTCCTGTGGAGTGGAAGGTGCGTCACGAAAGAATTGAAGTGCAAAAGATGCAAATCAAATGGATGCGAGAGGTGTGAAATGTTTGAGGAATGTCTCGTTAGGAATACAAGGTGCGTGTTGGGATGACGAGGTTGCATCACCGGGTGAGGCTAAAAAGGAAATCGTGGTTGTGTACGCAGAGTAATTGTGATCGAGAAGAAATAGGGTGTATGAAAAGAACAAGTGTGAAGAAAAAATATTTTCCAAGTTTGGAAGGAAGATCAATGGGAATTATGTAGAGTTATTCTAGGAGGTGCGAAAGTGTAGAAATGAAAGAAATTTGAGAAGGGATGGAAATGGAAGAATGCTTACAATGGGTGTGGCCCTACGGAATACACAGGAAAATATTTCGAGGGTTTTATGGGTGGATGAGAGGAGTGCAAATATAAATATGATTGGATTTGGTCGTGCGAGGAAGGCATGTGACAAAATGGCTGAGAACACGGCATTGGACGAAGTGAAAAAGGCGGTTCGCAAGCTGAAAAGTGTCTGGTGTGGGTGGGATATATGGGCAAATGAATAAGTACCAGAGTTTGAAAGGGTTGGAGTAGTTATGTTAAAGTGCATGGACAAATGGCTCTGTGCCTGAAGAGAGGACTGGAAGAAAGCAATAATTTTTTCACTGTACAAAATGAAAGGTTAAGCGAGTGAAAGTAAGAACTATAGAGGTAGGCCTATAAGTTTGAGTGTAGTGGTTAAAGTGTGTTGTAGGATAGTGCTAAAACGAGTTCGTGATATTACAGAATGCTCCGTAAGCGATGGGCAAGGAGGATTCTGAGGTGGAAGAGGCTGTGGTATCAGAAAAAACTTAATGAGATTCTCTGTAAAATGGGACAACACTGGAATTTCTACACTTCATGGTTGACTTTTAATAACAGCCAAAAATTGTACAGATAATTCTCGGACACCCCTGTGTGTGTGTGTGTGTGTGTGTGTGTGTGTGTGTGTAGTTTTAACCAAACTTTTCTGGTCAATTTTGAGGTGCTTTGCATGAATCTGCCATTGGTTGCCGTGCAAATGCGTAGTTTTTGAGATATCGTAACAAACATATACAGGATATGTTCATGTTACGAGATCTCGTAAACGACGCATTACCACAGGAAACGCCTCAAAACTAACCACAAGTTTGCTCTCGTCATTTTCGTTTAAACTAACGAAAATATCACGACTTAACCTAACCAATCAAGGGCGTACAGTTGACCTAACAGATTAATTAATATTGGTTATTTCACCTAAATATCTTCTGATCTTTTCATATTAGGCACTCGCTGTCACATTTCGGGCAAGTTAAGGATGAGAGAAGAACGCCGTAATTGATAAAAACATCCAATGCTTTGTCTTCATCTAGGGCACATGACGAATCAAGTCATCAAAGTCGAAATCACACGAACGGCACGTCATAATTCTATCGCAAACACCACCAAACTGAATCCAATTAGAATTTACACAAATACTAATGTCAATCTGGTGATTTTTTTTCTAACTAAAAAAAAAAAAACACGGTTTTCATTAAAAATCCTGTAAAACTACAAACTCGCTAGACTTTTTTTTTTTAAAACAAGATTTTTTTTTTTTTGTTTGGTTTGGAAGCATTTCCCTTACTAGAGAGCGTCTAAATCACATTCCTAATGAAGAAACGAACTACCGATGTAAAATTTATGAAAATAGGAGAGACGGGAGCGTCAGTAGATTATTACCATATAATAAATCGAGGGAGAAGGAAGACGGTTGTGATAAAACGAGTTCATGGTATTACAGAATACCACCCACCGCCTTTCTCCCTCTATTCATTATATTAATAATTTCATATGTACTCGTACCTCTTTCGTTCAAAACATTCTACACCACCCTTAGTGTTTCACCGTTCGCCATCACAAGAGTCCGAATTTCACTCCCTCTCTACAATCAATAACACGCTTTTACCCACATTCACTTTTCAACAGTCTCTTCTCACATACTGCCACAGAACTCGTAACAGCCTCTTGCATATCACACTCGCTTGAAGCAAATAGCAGCGTCATCCGCATGCAACAGATTCGACAGATCACCTATTCCCATCACGCAACAAATTCATTCCTCTTTAAAGCATTCACACTTTTACCACCATAAACAGAACGAACAACCATAGTCTTCAACGCACAACACTTGCATCAAACCATTAACTCGATTCATTATTTACTCGCACATGCACTAATTCCATCAGAAACCCTTCACTGCATTCACGAGTCTACCACCAATCCTACGTATTACCAAGACCTACACAAAGCTTCTCTATTTACTCAAATACGCTTTCTTAAGAACCATGTATACCTTGCAATCCTTTGCACATGCTTTCTCAATCACTTGTCTCCACACAGCCTCTTACCCGTCGCTTACTAAACATTCTGTAATACAACGAACTCGTTTTATCATTATCCTACGATAAACTTTCACCACTACACTCAACAGACTTATAAGCGTACCTCTGTAGTTCTTACATTTCACACTTTTCACCTTTCATTTTGTACAGTGGAAAAATTCTGCACTTGTCCATGCACTCTGACATATGTGCCATAACTACTCCAACCCTTTCAAACCCTGATACTTAATCATTTCCCCATATATCCCATCCACACGGGACACTTTCAGCTTGCGAACCCTCTTTCGCTTCATCATGTTATGTTCTCAGGCATTTTGTCACGTGCCTCCACGCACAACCAAATTCAATCATTTATACTTTCACTCCTCTCTCACCCATCAAACCCTCGAAATATTCCTTAGATTTGTTCATCATTTTTTTTTCAATTTTCATACCTTGCTTCTACAACTTTTTATTCTCTGTACGTTACGTTCCAAATTATTAAACAGATCAGTTTTTCAAATTTCAATGAAATTTATAGCAAATAATTACTATGTATAGCCGCATTGATAGTATTCATTACAATAATTATCTGGTTTTATTGCAAAATATGGTGTTCCAAATTATTAAGAAATTCTATTTACAGATCGAAATGGGGGTAAGGAGGAAGACGACCCCAACCAAGAAAAGTAAAAAAGTCAAGCTACTCATTGAAAATATCGAATCTATTGAAATTGCGAAGCAGGGATCATCGAACTGTGAAGTAGTTTGTAGCGGAGGGTACCAAACTGAGGCAGCGAATGATAAAGGAGCTATAGGAGAAGTGACAAGGCGGCAGATATCTGCAATCAAGTGCGAGGTTGCGAAGCATCCATTATCCTCGAGTAGAGAGGTTATTGAGCAGGCTGGCATACATAATGTACTAAGAACATCTTGATGTAGAATCCTCCAAACAATTGGCAAGACGTGTAAACCTACAATTCAGCCACCATAGCACCCAGGCACAAGCAGCAGCTTGTAGAATGGGTGCGTCAGTATATGAACACACATTTTGACTGGTGTTAACCGATGAATGCAGAGCAACCCTTAATTGCTAAGGGTCGACCTCTACCATGGAACGAGGTTTTCAGAAAGTTTGTGTAAGACTGGACATTCATTTTTACACCATCAGGCACTCTGTGTGGGCCAACAACGTCATTGCCTATCAGTCCTGCCCAGAGCATGACACCACCTCCATCTTGGCGTCTTAATCTCGATGGTAGAGACTGACCCTTAGTAATCCATCCTCTTGACCAACCATCAGGTCCATCAAGGGTTGCTCTGCATTCATCGGTGAACACCAGTCATAAAATGTGTTTTCATGTACTGACGCACCCATTCTACAAGATTATGCTTGTGCCTGGGTGTTATGGTGGCTGAATTGTAGGTTTACACGTCTTGCCAATTGTTTGGAGGATTCTACATCGAGATGTTCTTGGTACATTATGTATGCCAGCCTGCTCAATAACCTCTTTACTCGAGGACAATGGATGCTTCGCAACCTCGCACTTGATCACAGATAATCTGCCGCCTTGTCACTTTTCCTATAGCTCCTTTATCATTTCGCTGCCTCAGTTTGGTACCCTCCGCTACAAACTACTACACAGTTCAATGATCCCTGCCTAGCTGCTTCGCAATTTCAATAGATGATATTTTCAATGAGTAGCTTGACTATTTTACTTTTCTTGGTTGGGGTCAAGTCTCCTCCTTATCCATTTAGATTTGTAAATAGAATACTCGTCATAATTTTCACCACCATATTTTGCAATAAAACGAGATAATTATCGAAATGAATACCATCAATGCTGCTATAAATTTTATTGAATTCGGTGAAAAAAAACTTGTGAAAACAGAAAATGTAATCTTAATAATTTGGAATGAAGTGTACAATTCTTATTCATTTTCTTTCCAAACTAATTATTTGTTCTTGCTACAGTAGTCTCTTCATCTGTACAATATACCCTTCACATTAACCAAATGTGTTGTGGACTCGGCGTTTAGTCAGCAACTAAGTTAAGAAGCGTTATCTTATACTCAAAAATACATAAACAGAGTTAGGAATTTACTGTAAAGAAAATCCTTGAAACATATAAAAAATTTAATTAGATAAATATTTAACTGGGAATATCAAGTTAAGAACAAAATTTGGATGTAATTTTAAGTATCACTAACACATTACATATTTTGAAATTAGTACAGGGTCCGTATAACCCGTAACAAGCACTTACTGCTTAAAAACAAGTTCGTTTCATGAATTAAATATTCTTTGGCTTCCAATAGAAATATAAACTAAACTATTCTTTTTAACACTTTAAACAGGTGTAGCTTATCACAAATTAAATAAGAAACTCACGAGACAAATAAGCTAAATACAGTGAAGTCCGAACCTTGCTACCCACGTTTATCTACGAAGAACGTATCTGAACAGACCTTTTTTCAGTTCTTCGATAGATCCAATGAGAGAATCCCTTTACAAATTAAGATTCTTGAAACTACAAGTAGTTCGATTCGTATTTACTGACAGTGTTCCCGTTATCTGCAGAGGATGAATCCGCTATCTCCGACATTAACGATGGTCGTAGGGCGTGGAAAGTATGGAGGGTAGGGTGAGCGTGCCCAGTAACTTCCGCGTAGCGATGTTCCCCGACGGAGAGAATCACATCTAGGAGAAAACCAGAGTTGCGCCGAATCGATGGAATCTGAGATGGAGAAACGGGCCGCGTCAAATTTAGGTTATTTTAATTATTACACCAATGCGTGTTATTGCATTCACATTAGAACAAATAAACAACACAGTTTGTCCCTTCAAAAAGCTGTTACGGAGGTAATCTGTGCTGACAATTTGGAAGGGTATACTCTCTAGAACACTTACTTGACTGGCAAATAGCGGATCATCGAGAGAGTTTCTACAATGACGTAACTGAGCAGAGAATATTGTAGTGAGCGATTCGTTGATGAGACACTTGGTTTCTGCCCAGAAAAGCCTCAAGATATCTTCCAAATAACTCAAAAACGCCCTGCTAAACTGTATCATGTTGTCCGTCAAACTTATGCTTTTATCGCCTGAAAATAAACAGACTGTCAAATACTTAAACAATGTTTGCGGGGGGGGGGGGGGGGCTGGGGAATCAGTCTCAAACCAAATTTTGAACTTGTTATAAATTTTAATGATTTACATGTCACCCTTCCAATAGAATTATTCGTTTCACAACAAAATAATTCAATGATTAAGAACCCTGAATCCTACTACCACTACTATCTCTGTAACAAGGTAAATTGGAATGCCAAAACGGGTTTACCAACTGAATAAGCATTACCATTACAGTATTTTAATAAGGCTTTCAGAATATGCAATAAAAGTAACTCCTAAATTCATACTTAATAATAAATGTTCAGTGCAAGATATGCTATTAAATCCTTCCCCCCCAGCGCCAAAAACTTGCAAAATAACTAAAAACTTTCAAATTATAGGAAACTTAGAAAAGTACCTTTCCAATTTAAGAGAAATTCGGAACAAAGACAACAAAAAATGCTCAAGACAATTCGCTACAGAAATTTTCTCAACTGGATTACTCACTGGTCACGAATGATTTGACATTAGGGACTCCAAGGTCGTTCATGTCATCTAAGAATTTGTTGAAGTGTTCTTTACTGTCGTAATTAAGCGTCTTCCAATTATCTTCTTGGGCTCTTAATTTAACAGCCTCGACCATCTTATCCCTCCCGTCTTTAATCCACTTTTCAACGTCTTTGAGAAGCAATAAATGCAAGCTGATACTCAAATCCAACCCGATGTCTACCAACTAGAACAAGAACAAAAAACACTGATGAAGATAGAACAGATTTACAGTAAATTTGCATTCCGTCTCTATTCGTACAAATTCTTCTGCTAATAAAGCAGAGCAACGCTAACAAATTTTTAAGAAATACTCATTGAATTCTAAAAGAAAAGTTCGTAAGGAAAACAAAATACGGCCAGGGCTTTGACCGAGCTAAACTTTTACATGACCACATTGACCAGCAAATTTCACCCGACAGTATTCCCAAAATACAAAAAGTTTCCTCTTGTAAGCCATATACAAATATCTTTTCAGGTTACCTTTATACAGACACTAATACTTACCATTTAATTTAGCTTTTTAAAGTTTACTTTCGTCTCGGTTACCTTCTAGAAGACGTGTAGCGGATTTCCGTTGACAAAAGCAGATTTTATGTCAATCTTACCAACTAATGAATTAAATAACCACATGTGAGAAAGGTTTTAACTAATGAAGGTACACAATACACAACTCAAATGAGAAATAAGTTTTTGGTAATGAAAGATATGTAAATTACGTCAATGCAATACCTGCTTGCAGTGTTTATCAGCGCAACTAATACATTCAGCCACAGTCGTTATCGAAGTCTGTGTAGTGAACACATGGCGAGTAAAAATCTGCGCGAAAAGATTAACTTCCTCCTCTGCCCACACAACGAAAGCTGAGAAAAAAGTGACGACAGCGATAATATATACATAGTAGAAAACCCCTCAAAACACAACCTAAGGGGGAAGGGACTGGGAGATGCGAATGTGTTACTAAAACCTTCCCCGTTTCTCCCTAAATGTGAATACTAAATTTGGTGCAGATTACCCTAGCCGTTTAGGCATGTATAAACAAACAGATTTCTACATCGTAGCCATTGTCGTAACACCGCTTCCGGTTGATCAGCGAAGTTAAGCGACATTAGGTGGGATGGGAGACCATCCTCTACGTCCAGATTATGTATCGACCCGTGGTTTGGATCCCACGTAAATGTTGGTTCCCTTCACTATATGACGTTGGATGATGCGAAGGAACAATCCTCATCATCTACAGGATGGTCCAAAAGTCCCTATCTATTTTGCTGAAATGATATTTCTATTTTATTTTCTACACACTGTAGATGATATGATGGATGTACAAGAACGTGTGATAGTAGGTAGTAACACTACGTAAAATATGTATCCAAGGGAAGAAGTACAAAGAAATTCGAGAAAAATTTGAAGATTTCACAAACCAGGACCTACAGGCAAAGCAATTTGTGAGCTCGTTAATAAATTTAAAAACAGGATCTGTTCATAATGAGGCAAGATCCGGACGTCCAGGTACAGTACCTCTCAAGAAAATGTCGAATTGGTAAGAGAAACCTTTGAAACAAATCCTAGTGTGTCAACTTGCCAGCATCACATAGACTGAGCATACCAAAAACGACAGTTCTAAGGATTTTGAAATAAACATTAAAAAAGAGAAGTTACCATATTCAAGTGTTACACGAGTGACATGAAAGGATTATCCAAGACAAGCCGCCATATGCAGAGAATTGACTGAAAAAATTCAAACCGAAAACTTTTTAAACCACATTCTCTTCAACCATGAAGGCGACATTCCACACATGCGGAAAGGTTAATTGACATGATTACCGCATCTGGGCTAGTGAAAAACCAACCGAGTTCTACGAATGGGAGAGATATTCTCCTAAAGTTAATGTTTGGTTGGGTATGACAAGATCGAAGATTTACGGATCTTTTTTCTTTGCAGAAGCTACGGTAATGGCTAATTTATCTTGACATACTTCAGCAGTTTCTTGAACCTCAACTTTGTTCAGATAGCATTCTCGACACTACTGTCTTTCAACAAGATGGAGCTACATGTCACTGTGCAAACATCGTTCGGGCGTACCTTGATGAGCTCTTACCAAATAGCTGGAGTCGACGTGGTGGAAACAGGCCCTGGGCAGCACGATCTCCAGATTTAACACCATTAGACTTCTTTGCGTGGGGCTTTATGAAGTCCGAGGTTCACAAAACAAGAGTTACAGACTTGCAGGATCTGCGAACCCGCATTGTTGCGACAATCGCTAAAATAACCCGAGAGATGCTTGCGAATGTGTTCTGCAATGCAGTGGATAGATTTGGGATTTGCAGACACACTGATGGTGCTCACATCGAATCTTAGACCTAAGCTTGATAAATAAATATACGAGGGTTGTTGAAAGAGCAAGTTTACAAGATTAAGTACCGGTGCATTATGTACAGTATATTAATGTTGTTGGTAGTACAATATTTTGTTAGGCATGTGTGGTAACATGTAACATGGAAACATCCGGGGTCACCACGAACCAAAAAGTTCAAGATTGCACCATCAGCTGGTAAGGTGATGGCAACGATTTTTGGGACCATCGAAGAGTTTTGCATGTCGAATTCATGCAAAAAGGGGGAACAATAAATGCCGCCACTTATTGTAAAACTTTACAGTGACAACGCACGGCTATTAGAAGAAAACGTCCCGGGTTGCTTACTGCAGGCGTGGTATTCTTGCATGACAATACACGCCCTCACAGTGCAAATCAAACACGTAAATTTTTGGAATCGTTCCACTGAGAAGTTATAGAACATAGATCATCCTCCCTATAGTCGTGACTTTGCACCAAGCGACTTCTATTTGTTTCCAGCCCTAAAGGAACACATCGGAGGTAAATAATTTCAAAACGATCCTGATGCAAAAGCGGCCTTACGAAACTGGTTAAAAACTAAGGACCCGACATTTTACTCGACCGGCATCGGAAAGCTTGTGCCACGCTACGACAAATGTTTGAATCTGTTTGGTGATTATGTAGAAAAGTATCAGGTTATCCCATAAGTAATGTTTTTTACCATACATTAAGTTTAAACTAGTCCTACTCGGTTTAAGCATAAATTTTCCGGTTATATCTAAGAGGAGATCTATCGTGTTTCGCTACGTACTTTACAGACCTTGACCAGTGAAGACGTGTTTTGCTTTATGTGAACCGCTCATAAACATGGCGGCATCAGAAGAGCATATCAGGGATATAATACTTTACGAGTTCAAAAAAGGGAATAGTGCTATTGAAGGAACGTGAAACATTCAGGACGTTTATGGCAACGATATTCTGCATGTGAGGAAATGTTAAAGATGGCTTCAAAAGTTTAGGAATGGTGACTGCTGTTGGACTGATGCAGCACGCTCTGGACGCCCTGCTGAGTTTGATGATGACCTGCTGTTAGCCGCACTTGAAGAAGACTGTTCAACAACTGTCGAAGAATTGGCCCAGAAACTCAATTCATCCTCGTCCACCATCCATCGACATTTGCAACAACTGGGGAAAGTGCCTAAGTTAGGAAAATGGGTACCACATGAATTGTCGGTCGACAATCTGAGGGTGCGGGTAAACATTAGCACAGCTCTTCATTCCCGTGAACTCCAAGATCCGTTTTTGCACCGTTTAGTGACTGGTGATGAAAAGTGGATACTGTACCAGAATGTTAAGCGCCGTCGACAGTGGGTTTATGCCGGAGAACCAGCGATACCACAGCCAAAACCAAATCTTCACTCTCGGAAGGTGTTGCTTAGTGTTTGGTGGGATAAAGGTGGTGTAATACACTTTGAAACCTTACCACACAACCAAACAATCACTGCTCAAGTCTACTGTCAACAACTGGATCGATTGAACACCGCATTAAAAGAAAAGAGACCACCTTTGGTTAATCGGAAAGGAATCGTGTTCCACCACGACAACGCACGTCCTCATACCGCTCGGATCACTTCTGCAAAAATTCAGGAGCTTGGGTGGGAAAAACTTCCACATCCTCCAGACCTTGCGCCTTCAGATTATCATCTCTTCAGGAGTCTGCAAAACTATCTTGACGAGAAACCGTATACTTCTTTAGATGACCTGCACACCAGTCTTTGTACATTTTTGCCTCAAAACCGCCTGAATTTTATAAACATGGCATTGAAAAGCTTGTAGGACGTTGGCAGAGTGTCATTGATTCCGATGGAAAATATATACTAGATTAAAAAGTTTCAGTTGAGTTTTGTTTTTGTCCTTCAAATTCCGATCTAAAAAACGACATTACTTATGGGATAACCTGATAGTAATAAGTTATTGTTGAAATACTTTTAATAATTACTTGCCTTGTAATAAAAGTTTCTTTAAAACACCTTGTAAACTTACTTTTTGAACAACCCTCGTACATCTTATTATGTTACGACATTTTTATCCTAAAATACTATGTTAAGCAAAATAAATATAAACTTTTGGACCACCCTGTATATATAAACAAACCAGTTGAAACTTACCTGATGTGCAACTTTTACGATTAGGAAAAGCCTTCACGAACTCTCTGCCGGTGGTTAAGAGATTGTGAAAGAAAACTGAGCAAAGTTGCCTGATGTAGAGAACAGTTTTGCCCTCCAACCAAAGTCTTTTTAAACTGGCCTTCAAAAGAGCTGTTCTGTGCTTCAAAAACAAGTCGCATGCCTGTTTAAAAAAAACAAAACTGTTACAACTCAGAATGGTTCCCCAAGAAACTTTTGATATACACACATACTGTATGGAACAAGGAACTCTTCTTGGTAAATTAAATCCACTATAGTCCCAATAAGTAATGGTAAATGACAAATACTATAGCTTTTCTTTTCATGATGGGAGCCCACCGTGGGCAACGGGTCACTCCCAAAGAGTGAATGATCCCTTGAAAAACTCTCAGGGGGACCATTCTGAGTTGTAACACATTAAACCGGCGTGTTATGGTGCCTTGAAAAGTAGACGCTCAAATTTTCCGATTGAGGGTTAAGTTTTGGACTAAATATACAGTATATTAGTTACCCCTTTTTCTTTGATGTATTCAATCCGACGTGAATGCAACGAGTTTCTTGCGTATACGGAATTGAGGTTAATACTGTACTACGGTTATTACACACAAAATGCGTGTGTGTGTGTGTGGTGTACACACACACACACACCTTTCAAAGGTTTCGTGCGATGATTCCTCATTTCACGAAGGTCAAGCTTGTCGACCATCCTCTCGAGTTGGCCTTACCTTATGAACCTTATGTTGTTTCGTGCGTTGGTCTCTCTTCACACGGAGGTCAAGCTGGTGGCCCCGCCTCTAGGTCTGGCCTGGTGGAGGAGCGAGTTGCTTTCTTGCGCTCTCCACCGTACATAGCCAGGCACGCCCGGCTCATCTGGTACTGTCCTGAGCCAGGCATCCAGTCTTTTCTTGAAGACTTCAACTTTGACCCCCGTTACGTTTCTGAGGTCCTTAGGAAGCTGGTTGAAAAGTCTTGGCCCCCTGACAACCAAGCTATTTTCCTTCAGGGTTGAGGAGGTCCCTTGTCGTGCCTTTAATGTGGGAACACTACACATTCTGCCTTTCCTATTTTCCAGTGTTGTTTGAATGGTAATTGGGTTTAGTTTTAGGTTTGGTACCAGTTTTTCGATCATTTTCCATATGTAGATTATGATGTACCTCTCTTCTTCTTCTTTCCAGTGAGTACAGATTTAGTTTACGTAGTCTTTCCCAGTAGTTGAGTTCTTTGCAGCCATCAATCTTGGCTGTGAAATGCCTTTGCGTTTCTTCTAGTTTATTAGTTTCTTCCTTTTTATATGGGGACGTCAAAACTGAGCAGTATTCAAGTTTTGGTATAATCAGTGTTTTTAGCAGGGGAATCATTACTGTCCTGTCCCTTCTCTTGAACGTTCTTAGAACCTGTCCGGCGACTCTTTTTGCTTTACTTATCGCTATCTGATTTTGTGTTTCGAATTTCGCATCATCTGTCATTATTATCCCGAGATCAATCGCTTTCATGCTTCTCTGAATTTCCTGTCTATCTGGAGCATAATATGCAGTCTGTTTAAGTTCTTCTTTTCTACCATATCTCAAGAGCTGAAATTTCTCGGCGTTGAATGACATGTTGTTGTCTTCTGACCATTTGTATATTTTGTTCGTGTCCCTCTGCAAGGCCTCCACGTCATGTACATCGCTGATTTTTCTGCTGATCTTTGTATCGTCTGCAAAGGATGTTACTATACTATTGCTGTTTACTCCGCTGTCTATGTCTGTTAGCATGATAATGAACAGGAGTGGGGCCAGTACTGTCCCTTGTGGTACTGAGCTGCGTACTTCCGATTCTGATGATGATATACCTTGAATTTTGACGACCTGCAGACGATCACTAAGGAAGTTGTAGATCCATTTTTCCCACTTTGCCTGTTATTCCCATGACTAATTTTATGTGCTATTATACCATGGTCACATTTATCGAAAGCTTTAGCAAAATCTGTGTATATAACATCGTAGTTGTCATTGCCTTCCAATGCATCTAGGATATTGTTGTAGTGCTCTATTAGTTGTGATAGGCATGATCTACCTGATCGGAATCCATGCTGATTTTCGTTGAATCTTTCCCGTGTCTCCAGGAAATCATAAATTTTCTCTCTAACTATTCTTTCAAATACTTTGGTGAGGTGGAACGTCAATGACACTGGTCTATAGTTCTTTGCTTGAGATCTGTCCCCTCCTTTATATATAGGGACAATGTTTGCTCTTTTCAAGATGCTCGGTATTTCCCCAGTGTCTAGGGATCTTCTCCATATCCAGTATAAAGGTGTAGCTATTTCATTTTTACAGTTTTTAATCAATAATGCGTTCCAATTGTCCGAACCTGCGGCTGAATGTAGTTTCATTTGTCCTATAGCTCTCGCTACATCTTCTGGTGTAAACTCAAAGTCTGTTATATACTCTCCTTGCAATTCCTCTTCAAAGAATGCATTTATGTCAGGTATCGCTTTGTCACTTTTTGGGGTACTGAAAACTGATTCATATTGAGCTCTCAGTGTATCAGATATTTCTTTTGGATCGTCGGTTAGTTCATTATTTCCCGTCCTTAAGGGCCCAATAGCGGCGCGCGTTTTTGTTTTCCTTTTTGCATAGCTATAGAAGTATTTTGGATTTTCCTTTATTGCTTCTACCGCCTTTTCCTCTTCCCTCACTGTATGGTCCTTAATCAGGGCTTGTATTTCCCTATCGATACCCTCCAGCTTTTCTTTTATTGTTTTCCTGTCATTATCTCCGCAGTTTCCTAACTTCGCCTCCACTCTCTTTCTTTTGCGGAATAGTCTTCTCTTTTGCCTTTCTAGCCAGCTCCTCTCTCCTTTTGGCTGTGATTTCGGAGCGTATTTTTCTAAAATTCTCAGCGTTTTTTCCTCCAAGGTTGTTAGCATTTCTTCAGTTGTTTTATTCTCGAAAATTGTTCTCCATTCTATTTGGGCCATGTGCGATCTGATTGCTTCCCAATTTATAGTCTTCGAGTTTAAGTTAAAGGCCCCGAATTTACTTCTTTCCACAATGTGTGTATTGTCTTCTAATGCTGCCGTCATATTTGTTGATATCTCGATTAAGTTGTGGTCTGAGATAATGGTTGGGGTTATTTTTATATCAGCAATCAAGTTCGTGTTATTCGTGAATACCAGATCCAGGCAGTTATTTTTTCTGGTATTTTCTGTTATCTCCTGTGTCAGCATAAACTCGTTTGTGAGAGCCATCAACATTTTTGCTTGTTCCTGATCTTCTCTTGTGCCCCCCTTGTCCTGGTGAATATACCGGGTGTCCGAGAATTATCTGTACAAGTTTTGGCTGTTATTAAAAGTCAACCATGAAGTGTAGAAATTCCAGTGTTGTCCCATTTTACAGAGAAACACTAAGTTTTTTCTGATAACACGTTTTGACAAGTTTTTTCTTTTTTGTACGCGGGTGACAGACATTGATGATTTAAAAGCAAGAATCACAGCTGCTATTGAGCGAATTGATGTGGATATGCTGCAGCGTACATGGCAACATTTGGATTATCGATTGGATGTTTTGCGAATCACTGATGGTGCACATATCGAATGTTTGTAACGTTACTTTAATAAAAGAAACTTTTGAAAATACAGATTCTAAATAATCTTGTTTAAGAATTTTACGTGTGTTATCAAGAATTTTATTAAAAGATGAAATTGTACAGATAATTTTCGGACACTGGAATTTCTAAAAAACTTGTCAAAACTTGGTATCAGAAAAAACTTAATGAGATTCTCTGTAAAATGGGACAACACTGGAATTTCTACACTTCATGGTTGACTTTTAATAACAGCCAAAACTTGTACAGATAATTCTCGGACACCCTGTATATATTCCTATTCACCTTTTTGTATTTTATAAATGGGAAGTTAAAGTCTCCGCAGATCATTATATTGGGGGATGGAGGGTTTATGGCCTTTATTAGCTTTCTAATGTCATCAATGGCCTCCGAGAATTTTTCGGTTGGGTGGCTTGGAGGTCTATAGATGACTATTACTATCAAGTTTAGTTTTCTATTTTCACTGCTAGGAGTTCCACATAGCTGTTTGATTTACTTATTATCGTCTCTGTCATATGACCTTCCTGTACATATATAGCACAGCCACCTTTCCGTCTCGTCGTTCTATCCGCTCTTAGTAAGTTGAAGCCCTCTATATTTATCTCTTTCTTATCAATACAATGTTCGCAGTTTTCACAATTTCCTTGGCAATCTTTAAGATGAGTTTCTGTGAGGCATGCGATGTCCGCCCTTGTTTCGTCCATAAATCCTTTCAGGTACGAAACCTTATTGAGTGATTGGTTTGGTCTTATTCCTTGAATATTAGCCAGGACAATTTTTATGTTCTCTGTTTTTCGTTGCCCCTTGTGCATTTCATGTTCGTTTTCCTTCGATATCGCTTGATTCGTTGCTCTATGATCCTCCGAAAGAGATCCGTTTCCTCCTACTTGTATTGGTAGCTTCTTGCTCGCTTATTGTGTTCCTATTGTTATTTTTATTCCTATTGTCATTTAAACTTTTTCCTTTGTTCGTTGAGTCCGTCGGGAGATGTTGATAGTAGCATTTATTCCCGAATTTGCAGGTTCCATATTTTGCGTAAGTTATGCAAATGTCCGGGTGGTAGAATTTACATCTGTCTCCAAATTTACAATGACCATTATTATAGAAGAAATTGCATATTGGGGGATGTTCATATATACAGTGTCCTCTTTTAAATCTGCAATTATCTTTTATATAATACCTGCATATAATTCCTTCCCCATATTTACTCTTGGCTTTTGTTTTTTGCTCCTTATTGGGGGACAGTTTTACTTCGTTTACTTGACTGCCCTTTTCTTGTGCTATTTTTACTAGTTGTGTTTGTGTCCTTCGTTGCCCTTATGCTGTGTGTTGTCTTTACACTCTTTGTCGCCTGTGTGTTTTCGGCCTCGTTTTGTGACGGCCTGGTGAAGTAGTGAATTGGTTTCTTGTACTCTCCATCTCACGTAGCCAGGTACGCCCGGCTCATCGGGGATTGTTCTGAGCCAGGCGTCTAATCTACTTTTGAAGATGTCCACTGCAACACCATTCGTGTTCCTTAGGTTTTTGGGCAGCTGATTAAACAGTTTTGGTCCTCTCACAACAAAACTATTTTCTTTCAGGGTTAAGGATGTTCCCTGTCTCGCCTTTAATTTGGAAACACGACAGTCTTCCTTTTCTACTTTCCACCGTTGTTTGGGGAGTTACAGAGTTCAGAGTAAGATTAAGGACTAGTTTCTCCATTACTTTCCTAGTGTAAATAATGGTGTATAGATCTCCTCCTTTCCAGTAAATATAGGTTTAGTTCGCGTAACCTTTCCCAGTAATTTAGTTCTTTGCACCCATTGACCTTGGCTGTGAAGCTTCTCCGAATCCCTTCTAGCTGTCTAATGTCTTTTTTTATATGGGGATGTTAGGACCGAGCAGTATTCCAATTTGGGTATGATCAGTGTTTTCAGTAGAGGAATCATTATATACCTATCCCTTCGTTTAAAGGTTCTCAGTATCTGCCGTTATTCTCTTTGCTCTGTTTACTGCTATCTTATTTTGTATTTCAAATTTCGCATCATCAGTCATTATAACTCCTAAATCTTTTGCTCCAGAATTTCTCTGAATTTCCTGTCCATTTGGGGTATAACATTCCATGGATTTTAGGTCTTCTCTTTTTCCGTACCTTAACAGCTGAAATTTCTCAGTGTTAAACTTCATATTGTTGTCTTCCGTCTACTTGTAGATTCTGTTCATGTCGGTTTGTAGAGATCCTATATCTTTGGGGTTTCTTATTTTTCTACTGATCTTTGGGTCATCGGCAAAGGATGTTACCGTGCTCTCTCTGGTAACGTTCCTTGGTAACTGGTAACTGTTCCTTGTGGTACTGAGCTGAAGACCTCTGATTCTGATGAAGATACTCTTTGTACTGTAACGACTTGCCGCCGCTCGCAAAGGAAATTATATATCCATTTCCCTACTTTTCCTGTTATTTCCATATATTTCAGTTTATGTATTATGATTCCATGGTCACACTTGTCGAACGCTTTGGCAAAGTCTGTGTATATTACATCAGTTTTCATTACTTTCCAGTGCATCGATAATGTTGTTGTAGTGTTCCATTAGTTGTGATAGGCATGATCTGCCTGACCAAAACCCATGTTGGTTATCATTTAATTTTTTCTGAGTTTCCAAAAAGCCATAGATTTTCTGTCTAACTATTCTTTCAAATATTTTAGTGAGATGAGATGTAAGTGACACTGGCCTATAGTTTTTGGCCTCGGATCGATCTCCTCCTTTATAAGCACACCGGACACAAAATTAGTCACCCCTAATAGCACCGATAGTAGGAAGTTCAAGGTCACACAGAGGGCGCTGATGTAGCATTGGTAAGTGACAAGTAGCGGTGACGTAGCACACAGGATCAGATCTGTTTCGTGAGGTGGTGAAGAACAAAGTGTGTGTTGGATATTGTCTGCAAAATGGGTCGTGAGGCAGACGTTACTCAGTGGCAAAAAGGAGCCATCGTGTTTGGCAGAGCCCACGGACACAAAATGTCTGAAGTAGCCCAATTTGTTGGTGTGTCAACGCGTACTGTCCAGCGAGTTTACAAAGAGAGGTGTAGTTCGCAATCAACTGACAATCGACGGCGTAAATGTGGCCGGAAAACAATTCTCGACAATAGGGGCCGCCGCCATGTTTCTCGTCTAGTAACTGCAAATCGTTTTCAAACCAGAGAACAATTGCTCCAAGAAACCAATGAGGTTCTCCAGCGACCAATTTCCGAACGGACATTGCGACGAGAACTGCATGCGATGGACATCTGGAGCAGGGTACCACGGAAGAGGCCGCTGTTAACAGCAAGTCACAAATTGGCACGTTATAAATGGGCTCAGAGGCACAAAAACTGGACTGCGGCAGATTGGAAACGTGTAATTTGGTCCGATGAGTCCCGTTTTTGTTTGTTCTCCAATGATGGGAGGCGACAAATACATCGCAGGTCCAATGAAGCCTTTAATCCTGAATGCGTCGAAGGTGTTGTTCAGGCTGGAAACAGAAAGTGAAGCGCAGGACTCTGGCGGAACTTCGGGACCGGCTGATGAACGAGTGGCAGCAAATCGATGTTCAGTATATGCACAACCTCGTAGAGTCTCTGCCTCGCCGGATTCGTGCGGTTATCAAGGCCAGAGGCGCCGTCACACGTTATTAGGTACATTCTGAGAGGGGTGACTAATTTTTTGTCCGGTGTGCTTATATTGGGACTATGTTCGCGCTCTTCAGGATGCCAGATATTTCTCCCGTGTCTAGTGATCGTCTCCATATCCAATATAGGAGCTCAGCGATTCCATTCTTGCAATCTTTGATCAGTGTTCTTAATTTTGTTATTATCATTATTTTTCTTTGGCTGTTTATTTCCTACGTTTTTAGTTATCTTTTTATCATTTCGCTCGTTGGACAGTTTTACTACCTCGCAACTTTTACTTCTCTTTCATCTATATTGTTATTCGTTGCTATATTGTCATTCGTTATTTCCTCCTCTCTCTCATCCACCCGAATTTTCATTGGGACATTTCCGGACTCTTCTTTCCCCATTATTTCACCCTTTTTTGTAACATTCGAGTTTGTTTTCTTCATTTTTTTAAATACCGCGAGTTTACGGTTTGTGTACATGCGTCACACAGAAATTTAATTCCCAGGATCTGTTTCGCGCTCGAGACAGATTTTCCCATCATCCCAATGCAGATAAAGTCGTGCAGTTTTTGACAAAAATCGCATCTTATTGCTGCCTTTTCCGTTGTTTCCAGATTACACAAATTGCAGATTAAGTGAGAATTTGGATCCATGGTCATGCTATTCATTAATTAGCGTAAAAAGAAACCCACACACAAATTAGTTATTTTTTTCTCTTTTCATTCCTTTCGATGGTTACGAGGGCTTTCTGACCTTTGCGTTTTATGACCTTTTTCTTGCCTTGTTTCAAAATTTATCGAATGCTAACCGTGTTACTGTTTGAATATATACTAGGGTGGTTTTATCTCAGAGGTGGAATTCTATTCCATTTTTTTTTTCTTTGCCAACCCATCATCTAGTGCCACTTGGGGTAGAAACTGTAGAGCAGGAATATTTTTATGATCAAATGCTATTTAGGACGTGCTCAACTCATTTGAAATTTTACGAATATAAAATATATTGATATTAAATACGAATCATTGAAATTCGTACTATATATAATTTTGCTACAATAGCCTATTATTGTTGTCCTTGAGGCAAAAACTAAATATTTATATAAAAATAAAGAAAAAAGTTTATAAAAAAACAAAAAAATAAAAAACGAAACCTAAAAAATTAACAAAAAAATCACGTTCGCAACATTAAAAAATTGCAACACAATATTAGCGACGCGGATATTTAACAAATTTGTGCTTCTTTCAACTTCTCAGGAGCGACGATGTCGATGACAACACGTGCGGCCAGTGCCATCTGGTTGGTTGGTGTTACTCAAGCAAGCTTTACATCATCGAAGCTCCAATCTCGACGACAAGTATTGGCTGTTCTATTCCATTTCCACAATCAGCAAAAATTCACTCTTAAAGATAGCGTGTCCAAGACAGCTGATCTCTTGCTTCCAATTTGGATGAAAGCTCGAGTGCCTACAAAAGCTGCTAAACATGTCGAACACATCAAGAAGCTTCATACCGAGTGGCAAGTGCTCAAGAATAATATCAACCGAAAGTCTGCCACGAACCTTGCCAAACAGGCAACATTTCAAGATGGGTTAGACAACCTCTTCGACATCGCCCACCAGGATGCCATGCAGCTCAATCTAGGTATTTTCGCCGCAAAATATATAATTTGTATAGATATATAAATATAAGCCTACCAAATTTTCTGAACTCTCTAATACGTCGGGTTTGGATGACTTGGAAATTTTCATTTATTCATTCTCTTAAATAAGTGATTTCATGTACTTCAAAGGTTTTGAACCCTTAGGTTTTTAAAAACCATTTTTGATGGTTTAAAGTGATACTGCACATGCAATAACAGATACTGTCAAAGTTTTATAAAATCGTATTGGAAGTGTGAAATAAAAAATTGCAAGGCAAGAGTGCATACAATTTTAGAAAGTAACGCTAAAATAGTAATTTGCAAAACATTTGGTGAGCATAGTCATTCTGCAAACCCATCAAAGCCTAAAGTGTACGCCACAATAGAAAGTATGAAAACGACTGCTACTAACTCCCAATTATCTGCAAGATCACTAATTGCCGATGCTTCTGCAAGCCTAGATGATGCAGGTTGTTATCTAATGCCATCAATTGCAACTTCATCAAGAAATATTAGAAAATGGAGGCAAAAGAATATGGATATGTTGCAAAAGTACATAATAGAACGTAAACTACGCTAGGATCTTTAGGAGACATTTTTTAAATGAATCCATCAAATAAAACGTTAAAACTAACGAAAATATTACGACTTAACCTAACCAATCGTCAACTTATTTTTTAAAAATTCTTTTGCGGCGGCGAAAAGTCCTTGCGGCGAAAGTTCCGAACGCGCATGCAGCTGATGAAAATTGAAGAGGACAGACAATTCCTGGAAGCTCAACGGGAGACAGGACAGAGGGGCACGATGGCTGGAGTCGACAGAAAACTCTCTGCAAGAAGGAGAGCAGAAACTTCAAAGCGGGCTGGCAAAGCGGCTTCATCAAGTGCTGCTGCAACCGACGTCGCTGTTCTTGAGTTGTCTTGGTCGAGGAACTCCTCAGAAGTGGAGGAAGAGCTTCTACCAACAGAAACGCGTGCTCCTAAACGAGCTCGATTCCGTAGAACTGTGAATGCTGTGTGGTGACACCTGAAGTAGCAGCTGCACTAGATCGGACTAATGTGACTGACCGGCAAGCAGCGCATATATTTTCAGCGTTAGCGTCCACGAGCCAATTCAGTCACGAAGTAGAAGACCTGATGATCAGCCGAAGCACTATCCGCAAAGAGTGGATGGAACATCGGAAGAATTTTGCTCACGAGATGAAGGAAAGCTTCGCCTCCCAGCAGCTCCTCTGATCTTGCACTGGGACGGCAAAATCATGGAGGATTACTCTGGTCCTGGTCGGGACAAAGTGGACCATCTCCAGATTCTTGTATCTGGACAAGACGTGAAGAAGATGCTGGCAGTTCCAAAACTTCAGTCGGGAAAGTCGGAAGTAATTGGGAGTGCCATTGTAGAGACGATAAATGAGTGGGGGCTGAGGGAACGAGTGAAGGAGCTCTGCTTTGACACCACCGCGTCCAACACTGGTTCAAAGGGAGGAGTTTTTGTGTTCGTTTGGAAACTGAGCTTGGAAGGAATTTATTGAACTTGGTGTGTCGACATCACATCTCGGAGATACTCCTAGAGACGGTGTTCAGCCTTCATGATGTCTCCAGCTCCAATTCTCCAAATATTCAGCTCTTCGGTTAGTTCCGGGACTACTGGCCTTACCTCAATAAGACAGCATACTCCTCGGCAGTGGATGAAGACCTAATCCCTGTGATAAATGGATATAAGACTGAGGTCATTGCATTTGCTGTTGACCAGCTGTCCAAATTTCAGCCACATGATGACTACTGTGAGCTCCTTGAGCTGACGATTATCTTCCTTGGAGAGGTCCCTCCATGCTGGATCCATTTCCGATATCCAGGAGCAATACTTCGAGCTCGTTGGATGGCTCGAGCTATATACGCCATCAAAATGTGGCTCTTCCGCAAGGAGTTTCCCCTCCAACAGCAACAGGGATCATCAAGGCCATCGTGCAGTGATATGGTGTGGAGCCACCTCTAGGAAGTAAGCCTCTTTATCACGGCCATCAATGTCAAATACTGGTTTCAGAGTCCGTCTTCAGTAGAAGCTCGAAGAAACGACCTGAATCTCGTGCACTAGCTAACTATGCTAATAAAGATATATCTAAGGCTGTCAGCACAGCATTCAGCCGCCATCTTTGGTATCTATCAGAAACATTGGTAGGCTTCAGTTTCTTCGATGACAGTGTTGCAGCAGAGGAGAAGAGGCGGATGGTAAATGCCCTGAAAAACAAAATCGGGTCTGAGGAGCCCCCTAAACGGCTCTCTTCAATTGGCCAGGCATGTGGGAAAGAATTACACGATTTTGTCACCATGTCAACTCTGAAGTTTTTTGAAATACTTGAACTGCCTAAAGATTTCTTGGAGGAGGATCCAACACTTTGGCCAGTCCATGAATCATACAGGAGCAACCAGGCTACTGTCCAGTCGGTGAAAGTGATCAACGACCTTGCAAAATGCGGTGTTGCACTCGCCCAAGAGTTCAATGCATCTCTCTCACGCGCAGCGAAGAGCAGAAGCAGTTCCTTCTAAAAGTCGAAAAAGATCACCGTAAGGTCTTCTTGTCACCAACGAAGAAGCCTGACATCATGCGAACCAAGCAACAATGATTATCTGGCATTTATCTAATAATACATGTTATGTAAATTGTCAATAGAGAAATTCCAATGTTTTTTTTTGTGCAATACACAAATTTTTTTTTTAATAAAATATCCACCCAACAAGGATGGTTGTGGACCACAGTCATTAGCGGGGATGGGGCTAATGACCCGTTGTGTAAAAGGAACACTTATTACAATGTTTTAATAATTTAATTTGTCAAAATGAACAGTATGCTTTTCACATAACAGCTCCACGTTTTTGAAATGTGTCCCAATAGCAATAAAATGGATGGAGGTCTTATCAAAAACACAAAATAGCTTTGAGCAAGTCCTAAATATATCCCGATCTCAAAACATTTTTTAGTGTATCATTTTTTAAGCTAGTGGCACCAAATGCCGGGTTGGCATAACAGATATTCCGACATCAGATTTATAAAACCACCCTAACATATACTACGTTAAACTGGTGATAATTTATGTAAACTGTATTGCACTTTCTTAATTTTACTGAATTTCACTTAATAGGTTATGTGCACGGATTCACTGATACTTTATACACTTTCGGGTGTAAACAGAATAAACCGTCGAGTAGTTTATTCCCTTCTTATTTGGGTGTTAATACAGAGAGAGACAACACGTCCATTCCCTACAAGGTGCGCGCGCACGCGCGCACACACAACCAGTCAAAAGTTTAAGTACAGCCTGAAATATTCATGAATTTCAAATTTTGTTTTAAAGTTTTTTATTTATTAACTAAGTTATCATGACAAATTCATAAGTACAAACATGGGAACTTAAATAACAACAAATCAGGGCAGTTTAGCAAAAGCAAAGTCTAAATTTTAGATTCATCAAAATAGCCACTTCCAGCAGCAATTACAGCAGAACAAATTCGAGATATGGGCTCAACAAGAGAAAGAAGATAGTCTGGTGAAAGCTGGTGCCAGCACTCTTGTAAGAGTTCCCAGAGCTTCTGAACACTGGATGGCTGCTTGGCTTTCACTCGTCGATCCAGTTCATCCCACACTAGCTCGATGGGGTTCAGATCCAGGGACTGTGCTGGCCATTCCATAACTGAGATGACGTTGCCGTTCTTTCTGCTTCAGGTAATTTTGCC
Source organism: Bathynomus jamesi (assembly GCA_023014485.1). NCBI lineage: Eukaryota > Metazoa > Arthropoda > Malacostraca > Isopoda > Cirolanidae > Bathynomus > Bathynomus jamesi. The sequence goes on along the minus strand of JAJOZX010000211.1, from coordinate 586,252 downwards.
ACAGCTTCGAAGTGTGTTTACGATCGTTGTCTTGTTGCATTATGAACTGTTGGCCAACTAGTCGCAGTCCAGATGGGATGGCATGGCGCTGTAGGATGCTGTGATAGCCACGTTGGTTCAGTATTCCAGTGACTTTGTGGAGATCTCCAACTTGCTCCCCTGCAAAACATCCCCAGACCATCACACTTTCTCCACCGTGCTTCACTGTTTGCACAACACACTGCCGTGTCTTTCTTTCACCCGCTCTGCGCCGCACAAATACTCTGCGTCTGGATCCAAAAACTTCGAACTTTGATTCGTCAGTCCAAAGGACAAATTTCCACTGCTCACCAGTCCATTTTTGGTGTTTTTTAGCCCAGGCTAGCTTTTTGTTCTGGAGTCTCAGCATTGGTTTCTTTGCTGCAGTTCGTCCTTTTAATCCTGCCTCTCTTAATCTTCTCTGAACAGTTGATGTTGAAACTGTTGTACTCCTGGAGTTGTTCAGCTGGGCTTTGATTTTAGGTGCTGTGAGGACTGAGGAGTCTGTTGCGCAGACTGGTGACTCGGATATACTTGTCCTCTGAGTCTGTTGTGGTTCTTGGGCACCCTGACCTTTTTCTGTCCTTATTTTAACCAGTTTCTTCGTACCGTTTAATGGCACAAGCAACAGCATTCACAGAAACTAAGTTTTTTGCAATTTGCCTCAGTGATTGGCCCTCATTTCTCAAAGTTACAATCGACGGTCTTTTTTCTGTTGTTAACTGAGCTTTGGCACCCATTTTTGCTTTTTGAAACACAGAAATATACCTTAAACTACACAGTTAACTCATCTGCAAGGATTTTATATGTAAAGACCTGCAGCGCATGTTAATAACTGAACACATGTATCAGGTCATCCCATAAGTAATGTCGTTTTTTACGATAGATTAAGTTTAAACAAGTCCTACTCGGTTTAAGCATAAATTTTCCGAAGGTTATATCTAAGAGGAGATCTATCGTGTTTCGCTACATACTTTACAGACCTTGACCAGTGAAGACGTGTGTTTTGCTTTATGTGAACCCCTCATAAACATGGCGGTATCAGAAGAGCATATCAGGCATATAATGCTTTACGAGTTCAAAAAAGGGAATAGTGCTACTGAAGCAACGCGAAACATTCAGGAAGTTTATGGCAACGATATTCTCCATGTGAGGAAATGTCAAAGATGGTTTCAAAAGTTTAGGAATGGTGACTGCTGTTTGACAGATGCAGCACGCTCTGGACGCCCTGCTGAGTTTGATGATGACCTGCTGTTAGCCGCACTTGAAGAAGACTGTTAACAACTGTCGAAGAATTGGCCCAGAAACTCAATTCATCCCCGTCCATCATCCATCGACATTTGCAACAACTCGGCAAAGTGCTTAAGTTAGGAAAATGGGTGCCACATGAATGGTCGGTCGACAATCTGAGGGTGCGGGTAAACATTAGCACGGCTCTTCATTCCCTCCAAGATCCGTTTTTGCACCGTTTAGTGACTGGTGATGAAAAGTGGATACTGTACAAGAATGTTAAGCGCCGTCGACAGTGGGTTTGTGCCGGAGAACCAGCGACACCACAGCCAAAACCAAATCTTCACCCTCGGAAGGTGTTGCTTAGTGTTTGGTGGGGTAAAGGTGGTGTAATACACTTTGAAACCTTACCACACAACCAAACAATCACCGCTCAAGTCTACTGTCAACAACTGGATCGATTGAACACTGCACTAAAAGAAAAGAGACCACCTTTGGTTAATCGAAAAGTTATCGTGTTCCACCACGACAACGCACGTCCTCATACCGCTCGGATCACTTCTGCAAAAATTGAGGAGCTTGGGTGGGAAAAACTTCCACATCCTCCAGACCTTGCGCCTTCAGATTATCATCTCTTCAGGAGTCTGCAAAACTATCTTGACGAGAAACAGTATACTTCTTTAGATGACCTGCACACCAGTCTTTGTACGTTTTTTGCCTCAAAACCGCCTGAATTTTATAAACATGGCATTGAAAAGCTTGTAGGACGTTGGCAGAGTGTCATTGATTCCGACAGAAAATATATACTAGATTAAAAAGTTTGTCGAATTATTTTGTCTTTCAAATTCCGATCTAAAAAACGACATTACTTATGGGATGACCTGATCTATCTATCTATCTATAAGCAAGCAACATGTATTTTAAAGTATTTAATTATCTCGTTTCGAAATTAAAACAAGGTCATAATTTTCAAAAATTCTTGAAACTATCAGTGTTTAAAATTGAAACATCACTGTCACAATTCCAATTTTTTTTTTCTTTTTGAACACTTAACGGACAATATGAATGTGAAAATTTTTGGGAACTTTCAAAGTGTGAGAAATCCCATTACATTAAAATAAGGGTCATAAAAAATTCATTATAATCTTCAAATTTTAAGTTTAAGTCTGTAGATTATAATGATCGTATACCGACATATAATTTAAAGTTACTAAAAATTCATGACAGAAAAACGTGTAAAAAAAAATTATAAACTACTTGCCATAATACAGTGATCAATTTAAGAGTTTGCAGTGTAGTTATAAATAACGAACTTTGCAGTGCGGACTTTTTTTCAAGCTGATCACCTTGCACCATCAAATATATCGGTAACACAGTGGACTTCAATTAATATTTTGACATCTGCATTAACTTTAACTGTAACCATTACCTGACTCGAGCGATTGAGGTGAACTAGAAGAGTCGTTGCTCTTCGTACGGCTCTTGGTCCTCCCTGGAGACTTTTATCAGGAGTGACTCTCAACTCCCCTTGAAGTGCCTCCACCAGAGTCTTCACACGGCTCTCTAAATCTCTCCTACGAAAATAAAGTAAATATATTTGTACAAAAACACAATATAAAAGCCATATTATAGAAGATGATCCGTAAGATGCTTACCACATGTACATTATTATTCTTATATCAAAAGTGTTAAATAATTTTTGAATCTTTCTCTACGTAATATAACGGGACGTGCAAGAATTAAGAAATTACGTATAATCCACACTTCAAAATCGAAAATTTCATGCATTAAAACTAAGTTTAGTTTTGACATTAACGCGTAGAATTTATTTTTCATTGCTTTTGTAGTACAATTCATTACAGTATCAATGTAATTTTAAAATTTACAAAATTAGTTTGTAAAATATTTCAAGAGTTTACCCATTCCTTCTAACTGGAAATTAATTAACTAGAAATTAAAAATAATTTTCATAGTAATTTATAACTAGCAGACATTTAAATTTAAAAAAAGGAGACAAGCAAAACTTATGAACAAAGTATGAATAAGGAACACAGTGATTGTACCAACACTGTCACACTGTCAATGAAGACTAGGGTGTCCCATTTTTGACCAACTTCTTTTTTTCCCAGGTCCAACTTCCTAATATCATTATGCCTGTCGCTCTAAGTAAGAAAATGGCAATTATTTTCCATTTGATGAAAATTTCCGACGACAAAACCTACAAAACCAACTTTCCCCTTTTCTTTATCAAAAATTGTCGATTTTCGAAAGTCTTTCGGTTATATATTCCTTGCATTTTATTATAACTTCATTCGATGTACATTTTTGGATAGAAATTAAAATAGCTATCGATTGATACCTAATTTACTATGCTTTTTTACCAAAATAGAAAATTAAAAGGCAAAAATGTCTATTTTTTTAACATTTTCTTCTACATTTTTCTTGAATGAGATTTAGAGAATAGGTGTTACCGCCACCTGTGAAGCATTATCCCAATGCAGCTTCGCGGCAATGAGCCTTGGAATATATTTGAGACGCTCAATATTTCCAAGGTGGGAACAACTCAAGAGATTGAACATTTCATGCCAGCTCTTGAGCCCCATAGTTTTTTTTTTCTTCAACAAACATACAATACATTGAACAGAAAAATTATTTAGTAAAGCAAATGAATGTATGAAATAAAAGGTGAATACTGATAATGATTGAAGCTATTCTAGCAGTTGAACTAAGGAACTCTTTTTTAAAACATGGCAACAAACGTTTGATATTCTACAACTTCTAAGTTGTTGTTGTCTTTATTCTTCATCTGTTGTGATGCAATTTGCGAAATCTTCAATTAATTGTACTCCACGCTCGGCCGCATCATTAACAACCTTAACACTGTGTACAAAATTGTTGAATCAAATCTCTGTTCTCTTTCCATGTTTTAACGGGTTTATTTAAACATTTTCCACTGCTATGTAGAGGATCAAAGAAAAACCAAGATTTTGGTCTAGCTAGGGAAGCTAGTTTGGTTGATTTATTGATCAAAGGAAATACTGGTTTGCCACTTTGGGCATACGAGCTGTTTTTATCATTTCTGTGTGATCTAATAATTTTTGTAGCAATGTTTCTTTTCTCTTCATCAGATATAACGTAAAGAAAATAATGAAAGTGAAATAAGCTTCTCAGTTAGGTAACAACAATGGCCTTCGAATATCTTGATTGTACGATGAGCTACATTTCTGACCACTGTGTCACCATACGTGTGAAGGTCACTATAGAAAGTCAAATCATTGATTGCTGCATCCGACGCTTTTTGGTACTTTGAGCCATTGTTGGATACATAAAGCGGTGAATAAGCAGAACTCCTCTAAGTGTTTCGCATATTCTTCAGAATAATCCATTTGTTTGCTGAATGCCAGCATTTTAGCAGAATAGAGAATAGTTACCATCCAGCGAGCATTATGAATTGCTCCCGGATGGAGCCAACGAACTCCGTTAGGTGGTATATGTCCAAGAATTTAGAGAACAACTTCTGGGCATTCTCTATAATCATTCCTGAGAAATATGTTTCCAGTATCTGTGTCGCTTAACATCTTCAAAACTTGGGTAACTCGTTGCAACATTGATTTCATCTGACTATTTGTAATTGTCAAAGTTGTATAAGTTCTCGTGACGTCTAATGTCTTTATTTATCTCGAAACTGTTTAAATAACATTTTCTGGGCCTGTGGTAATGCCAAATATATATTTGAGTAAATGCAGTGGCCAAAACTCTTTCGTAAATGTGATGCCTACATGCAAGCCACATTACCTTCCTTTCTAGGAGCTCTTCTAAAATGATGCAGGCTCCATTTATCCAACCTGTATTAGCTGTTGTATCAAATACCAGTACACAAATGTTTTGGTTCAAGTTCCAATCTTTTGCAGTATTAAATGCGGCGTTTGCTCGCATTTTACCAGAGGAATCCGGAATAGTTGGTATAGCAAGAACTTTTCCCTCGGGTGCTGAAGGGATCTCTGACGCAATTATTGTTAACCTTTCTCCCGTTTCCCCACTGTTATCAGAAACGAGCTTCCCATCCCAGTCTAGAGCACAATGTTCATTCAGGTGGTATACACTTTTCTTTGGACTCAAAAACACTTTTTCCTACTACTTCTTTCACCACCTTTCTCTACAAAAAAAAAAAAAATGGTGTCAATAATCCAGCAGGGTTGAAAGCACCTTAAACAGAAAAAACAAACAAACAAACTTTTCTTTGACCATTTTGGCTGTTTCAATTCTGCTTTTTATCCCTTGTCTGTGCATCGTTGATTTTGATAAAGTGATATCGCTCAGGTCTTTATAGCAATGACTTGCAATAACAGCAGCAAACCCTGTTATTTGGCGAACAGAAAGGCTAAGACGATCTGCCATATTTGAAACAATAGGATTCTGTACAATATTTTTTCTTTTGCATGAGGATTTTGATGGAGGCGTATAATCCTCATCGCTAGCATATGACGTACTTGGAATAAGATTTGGTTCATTTAAGAATCGCTATTTCTCCTCCAATATCCGTTTTCAAGGTCATGCTGAGTTTTTCCTATCTCTCCAGTTCCTTCTCTAAGTAATTTTTCACGCTCCACTCTTTTCACCTGACTCTCAAACTTGTTTTGATACCTTTTATCTATTGAATGAGTATTGATCCTAAGCAAAGCTTTTTGGGTCCTCTTTGGTCTATTAGAAACTCTATATCTTGCTGTTTTGTTACCAAAGTTCTTAATAGATCTTTATTATTATTTCTATGGCATTTTGAGAACAAAAATCAAGTAACTCCTTTAATTCCTTCAGGAAAGATGGTCTTTTCTTATTTATTCTTTCTTCCTGCGTTTTGTTTTTCGAGAAGTATTCATATTGCTTTATCAATTGTTGTACTTTTTTCTCGGATGGCGGCTTTTTGAAGTATCTTGGCATGTGATACCGGCCCAATCCCAAAATTTTTTAACTTTTCTTAGTACTTTCTTGGATCACATATAACTGATTTGTTTTTCATAGGTGCTCTTAATAAAAATAGATAGTGACGTAAGACGTCACCACTAGATGGCAAAAGAGACCCTTTCTTGTGTGTGTGTGTATATATATATATATATATATTTTTTTTTTATACGGCTTTAGGGTCAGAAATGGAGAAGAAAATGTTAAAAAAAAAAATTAACATTTTTGCCTTTTAATTTTCTATTTTGGTAAAAAAGCATAGTAAATTAGGTATCAATCGATAGCTATTTTATTTTTCTATCCAAAAATGTAGTCTGAGGTTATAATAAAATGCAAGAAATTTATAACTGAAAGACTTCCGAAAATCGACATTTTTTGATAAAGAAAAGGGGAAAATTGGTTTTGTAGGCCTTGGGGGTCCGAAATTTTCATAAAATGGAAAATAATTGTTATTTTCTTACTTAGAGTGACAGGCATTATGATATTAGGAAGTTGGACCCTGGAAAAAAGAAGTTGGTCAAAAATGGGACACCCTAATGAAGACAGACTGTGGCCAACTGATCGTTTGAACTCTCGGGCCTCTGACGGGAATGTGAAACTTAAGTGGGTCTACATTCACTGATTTTAGTCTGAAGAATTAAAAGCAAATTCAAACTACTCTGAAGGAACCAACCTCATTTCAGCGAGCAACGGTGTCTGCATCGCTGTATTGAAGAACTCCCTTCCTTTGTCTATTAGATCGACGGCGTCCTCAAAGTTCCTCTGAGCAATGGCTTGATCCAACTCTTCAGGCAGTTCCTCCACCCACTCAGGGGGTCCCAGGGAAGTGGGCCCAATGTCTGGCAAAAAAGGGTTCGAACCAGTGTCTTCGTCGTCGGCAAAAGCTAGAAAAAAAATTGGACACTAAACAAATATTTTACTTTGAAAAAAGTACTATACGGTACCCCCTTTTTTTGAAATGTACCATAACTTTGGATCTTTAAGTTGAGAATGGACTTAATTTCCACTGATGGTTGATTGCAAAAAAATCAGTTAGTTTCTGAGTTTTTAACTTTCATTTCAGGGGACCTATTGCTTAATGTGGAAACCGAACCACTGAAGACCCAGAAGTTTCATGCTAATCGCGGAAATCGAAGACACGAAGTCCGCGCCGAGGCTCGAGCCACCAACCTTCAGATTTATAACTCGTCGCCATAGACACTAGGCTACCATGAAAGATGGATCATCAAGTGTTTTTGGTTATAAGTCGAAACGCAGTGCCCAACCTAAAAAAATTGATACATTTTATTTGTAAAACAGTTGACCTACGAAAATTCAATACAATTAAAAATTATTTTGTAGCTGTGGCTACTATCTTCACCAGCGAGAAAAACTTCAGAGTGGATTGGTTAAACAAGGTATGGAGCAACTTCAGTTTGCTTCAGAGCCACTTTCTTTCAGCCCCAGTGGTGCGCTAACCAAATTTCTATCGTAAAATATAGATGTAAACAAAATATCATTCAAAATAATGACGACTCAGAAAATGTAAATCGGTCAAAGATTAAGCAAATTAGGTCATTACATTACAATGGTGTAGTGTCAATAATGCTAAAACATTTCAATAATAAAAAAATTGTCAATGACGTTATTTGCTTTTATTTCTGACTTTTCCTTTTAAGATTTTATGATTTATATTTGTACTGTACGTTATTTACATGTCGGAAATTTTCCAACAAATATTGAGAGGCCGAGCAAAACTGCTTCACGGCATGCGGGGACCCCCAGTTGGTTATATTTGCTTTAAATCACTTTTGGGGGGCCATTTGGTTTATGAAAAAAAAAAAAAAAAAAAAAAAAAAAAAAAAATCAGAAATCTTCAAATAGAATCACTTCATTTATTAAAGTCATTTTTTTAGTACAAAATAAAAATAATTTACTTTCAACTTGAAGCAGTAAATAATAGATGCAAACTGTTGGTCAGATGAAAATGAATCTAGTCACTGCCTTCTAATACTGCACAATTTTCTGCAGATGCATTTATAAATAATGGTAAACCCAGTTATATGTTCACATGCTAAAATGATAGTCAGTTGCAACAATGAATCTGCGAAAGACATGAGTCAGATATCATTCATTTTAAAGTGAATAGTTACACTTACGTAATGATCTCGAATGTACTTAAATTATTCATTAATAAAAAGAAAAATATATGCTCAAGACTTGAAGCCTCAGTCTATGACAGTACCTCACCAAGATATATAAATTTCAGTACTACAACTAAGTGATAGAACTATGCAAATTAAAGTAAGCAATTCATTTTTAAAATAATTCTATTCTAGTAGTATTTTAGGGTGTATAATTAACAGGTTATGCTTATTCTTTATTTTCTTAACCTTGAAGATAATTTTTTTTTTTTTACTACGAGTTTGTTTTTTGAAAACCATATTTTTTATTTCACCCTCAATTATTATGATTAATTCTTTTAACACTCTGGACTACTTCTTACACGTTTCGCGTCAAAACTCTATCCTACCTTTGGGTCACTTCTTACGCGAAACGCGTCAAGTTGATCTGGACAAGAGTAAATGCAAAATTTCTGAGAGTAATGTCGTCTTGATGCATGTAGTCACATTGTAGTGTGTCAGCTGTGACGAGGCACAGATAAATTTGACGCGTTTCGCGTAAGAAGTGACCCAAGGGTAGGATAGAGTTTTGACGCGAAACACGTAAGTAGTAGTCCAGTGTTAATTGAAAGAAAAAAAATATCTAATTCACCCATCATACGTTTCAAAATTATATGCTAGCCAAGTTTGACCAATTAAATTTAAATTAATCTGTTAATTATTGTAACCTATTTACTCAGGTAGGCCGGGTCGAAAAGGGGTCAAGGTCAAAATTTTGCTTAGGTACATATTGTGAGGTTGATCATTTTGTAACAGTAGTATCCACACCAAAAATCAAGGCTGTGGGACCTTCGCTACTCCCCCCCTACCGATACTCACTTTTTTCCATATGAATTTGTATGGAAAATAGGCCAAAAATCGAAAATCGTAAAAATCGACCCTAAATATTAATTTTTTTTGCTTTCGGATGGCCAAAATCAGGTTCCCCGGCACGAATTACATCAGAATAGACCATTCACCAACTTTTTTTGAGATCGGGGGGTAGGGTCTTAAATCCAGTGCTGACTCATAGCACTGGATATAAGACCTAATATTACATTATTTTTTTTTTTTTCTTTCCAGATTCCTATTTAGGTACCTAGAATGTTAAAAATTTGTATTAAAATACGTTATTTAATTTTAAAATATCAGTAATAAATAAAATATAGTTAAAATCTTATTAAATTAAATTATGGCTACTAGAAAAAGAAGCCACAATGCAGCCTTTGGATATCCAGCATTGGATCCAGAATTGGTTATATTAATCGGCATAAATTTATTTTAAATACTTTAGAGTCTAGAAAAGAACTGCCTACTTTTGAGTGGAAAGGTCAATGGAAGGAATAAAAAAAAAAACATTAGTTTTAGGTCAAAAATTTTATTGAATTTCTATATCTTAATTTCTAAATTTCTACCAATAATAGCTAAAAAATGTATGTATTAAATTTTTTTTTTCACGCATTTTCATATTTTTTAAATTTTTTTTCATTAAAAAATAAATATAACTTTTATAAGCGAACTTTTGTAATAAAAATTTTTTTGAAGTAAATCGCAAATTATCTCGAATTTTACAAATTTTCTGAAAAAACTTAAACCGGTAGGGGGGTGGGGGGTCCTCAGAATTCAAAAATATTTTACCAGGGTGTTACTATGATTGATTGAACCACCTCACACTATGTACGTAAGAAATAAAAAATTTCGACCCGGCCTCCTTAGGTTCACATAGTCTATTATTATTACTGTAAATTAGTTTGGCACCTCATCAATTTTGACGAGATAAACAGGGTAAAAAAATATAGATGCAAATTCTATTACATTAATCATGCTAAACTCCATGAATAGTCTATTTAGGGCAGAGAACTTTAACGGTCTTTTATTGACACTCGTATCAAAGCAAATTAGCTCAACCTGAATTTAAACCAACTATTAATGCATTAAAGCTTCTGCTCTCCGACTCAATGTATGCACTTCTTTAATAATTCTCCTACATAACTATCAACATCAACTAGATACTGGAAAGACGGTCATCTACAAACATTGTACTAGATAGGTCACTCTCCCTTCCCAGCATCCAATGATTTATCTGTTTCCACTTACGATTGCTGCTATCGAGCGAATCCTCTTTTGCAAATGATGCCTGCCTTCCCTTCTGATGCGCCTCCTGAGCCTGTTCCGCTTTCCTCTTATCTGCAGCCATTTTGTTGTTCTTTGCTCGCTCAATCTCATCTAACCAGTCTTGCTGACATGAGGCATACATTAAAATATTACAGCTTATATTAAGAACTAAATGTATAGTTTCAGGGAAAAAATAATTAACTTAAGACATAAATCGATTACTTACCTTTGCTTTGGCACTTGGAGCCTGAAACACCCTTGGATCAGGAAATACAAGCACCTTGAAAGCATTTTTGGTGCTTCCCCTGTCTTTGATATTCACAGGCAAAACTTGATCCAGTGGATATAACTTCTCAAATTTATACCTCACAGGCCCTCGTCTAACAAATACAAAATTAAAATATTTTAAAGAAGTTAAAAATCAATTAGCTGAATTAGTACCATGCAAAAATGTACTGGGAGTGAATAAATGCAGATATTACAACCAATGTCATACTAAAGAGTGCCAAAACTTGTCAATAACCATTTTTTTTTGTAATTAAAGCAATGACCTCGCACAACATAAGAGAAAAAAAAATTACATTCACTTATTACCTATCACTAAGCCACGTAGCAATCATGAGAGAATCACTAAGAAGATAAGCATGAACTCGTTGCATTGCAGAATAATCCTCTTGGTTCAATTCTACTAAGTCACTATCAAAAACTAAAAATCTTTCAGGAACTTCCATCACGTGCTGTTAAGTCAGTTAAAACAATTAAAAGAATTTCATTATAATGACAAATAAGAGCTTTAAATTAAATTCTGAATTATATCTATCCTTTTTCATCAGCAAACTGTTACAAATGCACCATTGTTATAACACCAGACTGCCCAGGGACTTTAAACACAAACCTAGCTACACAAAAACTGCAGAAAATGCACTTTTTCAAAGAGAAGATGTATAGAATGCAATTCCCATGAATATCAGGCAGGCTTCATCACAATGTATTTCACAAATCACAAAAAAGGCATTGCATTAGCTCCTACTGATGTAAAAGTTCACTACCACCATTTTCACCATAGTAATGAAGTTCCCATTTTATAATCAACTATTTAAAATACGTTAATTTCATTAAGCACTTTTAATTTCATAATTTATTCTTTTTATAATTTTCATTAATCATTTATTTCCTTGTAAATATACAATAAATCATTTAATTTAAAATTATTTAACACTTTGTAAACTTTATATTGTATTTATTATTATTATCATCACTTACTTGTCACCCTTACTTTCTTTGTGTAATAAATAAACTAAATGCCATTAATTCTGCCTAAAAAGCCTCCATGCTTCCAACAGCATATTCAGATAAGAGTACTGTGAATATATTAATGTCATATTAAATATCTGAAAATTGCAGAACTCTGTCACTTGCATTCTTTTCTGAATAAAGATTTTTTAATTTTGAATTTGAAGTTGGGTCACAAGATGAGCCTATTTGTCATTTAAGTTTTAAATTGCAACGACTTTCTTCCTAGCTGTCTATCCTATATTTTTAATGATCACTAAGTAATGAGCAAGCGATAACCCTAGTCTAAGTTACTGTTTACCTTGCTGCATCTATTTTCATTTCAAGAGTGGTGCAAGCACATATACAAATTACCTGAAGTACCTACTTAAAATTATTGAACTTGAATTAAGTTGAGGGTTTATTGCTATTCTTTTCACTAAAATAACAAAACAGACTCCTTCCCTTCTATTTTTTTAATTATATAAAATACTGAAGTGTTAAAATTTTCACCATTAGACTTGACAGTAAACCATCATTGTAGGCCAAGGGAGGACATATCTGCATATACAACACCTTATTCTTTCAACAATTATTACCTTTAACCCCTTGAATGAAATTTTTATGTGAAAAATAAAAACAATTCCAATTAATGAGCTTCTCCATAAATTTGGGTCCCACAGTAAGACTCAAGAAGTCTGCTCTTGACCACAATTATGTTAATTGGCTCTAACACATTTGCCCAACTTAATTTGTGTAAGATTAACTTATTACCATAGATATTAAATGACTGAATACAGTAAAGTGTGTCCCTTATTATAGTTATTGTCGAAATAATGATACACTACCACTGAAAGTACAAAGATGTACAAAATGTACAAAAATGTACCATAATTTTAAAATACCTAATATGTAATAAAATATATCTCTGATATGAAGCTAGTGAGAACCAAAGTTGCTAGAAGCCCTAGCTTTGTATTAAAAATAGGTGGAATATCCTTAAACAAGCCTACTAACAGAGCATCCTTCTATTTTTTCAAGAAGTGCAGTCAACTTCTTTCTATTTTCTTTCTCTTTTTTCTCTCTGAGTTCATCTGCATTCACTTCAATTATATCTTGAGCAGAGGATCCAGGGCCTCTTTCTCCTGCAAAATAGGAAATGTCTAAGAAATGGCTATCATATATTTAAATATTTTACGGTTTACAAACAATACAAAAAGTACCATATCAGCCTGTTAAGTGGTACCTGATATTTACCTAATAATAGTTTTCAAATTATTCTCATACTGTTATGCAGGCCCTATTTGTTATAAAAAGTTATAGAAAATTATTGAAAATTATGGTTTAAAAATATTAAAATAAAGCTCTCAGCTTTATCACAATATCTTAGCAGGGTTTGCATACTTATTGTAAAACCTTTAAACTTTGATATTCAGTAGCACACAGAGACTAAAGTCAACTTTAGTTCTTTATGTGTCTAAGTACTAGGAAAATTTATTTCACAGGCATAATACATTAGTACACATGATACGAATCTAAATGTGCTTAAGTTCATCTCATTAAATTTTTGGGTATCTAGTGAAGTATAAGTCCAGAACAGGAGGAATGTGGTTGAGAGAATTTTCTTTATCAAAAAGTATGTTGTACTAACTACAGTGACAAATTAAAATGCATAATCCTTGAAATCAAGTAATAAAACTATAAAAAGGTACAGAGGTCATATAAGTTCATATACTGCAATAAAAATACCAATACAGTGCAGTTACGAAATTTTTAAACTACAATCGATCAAAATCTCAAAGTTTCAAAATTCCAATCACATGAAATTCAGCCAGACATGGCATGACTCAACTCCGCTTCGGTGCAATCAGCCATTTCAGTTCCATACCGAGCTTCAGAGTGTGCACTGTCTTCCATTCATTCACAATGGAAATTTTTATATTTCTGCTCACTGTGATTTTGCTAGCTAAGATTTTGACCTCTATGGCTATAATGGTCAGAGAGAAGCAACAAGGCTTCCACTTCAGTTCAAAGAAGGGGAGAAAAAAGGAATACAAATCCCTGGAAGTGAAGTGTGTGTTGGACAAAATGAATGCTTCAATAACTTCTTTGTAAAATGATGGTTACCAATGTATTAATGTATCTTATATTGACTGGGTATTATGCTGCATTATCTAGTTTGGGCTTACTTTAGCCTTTTTGAAGGTTGTTTATGAACTTGTTTATGACTGTACATACGAGTACATTAGGCCTGTTCAAAAATCAACTTTTTCTTATTTTCATAGGTTTCTGTACATTTTCCCATGCTTTTTGACCTGAAAAAGCCGAAAATCACAACTATTTTGACCTAGGATGTTGGGAAGCATTGCCACATGGAGCTTTAAATTTTCTGCCTTGAAATTGGCCAAAGCGCCAATTCCGGGGTCCCTTGAATTATGTTTTGCACTTTAACTTTTGATCTAAACAAGATAGAGCATAAAATTAATAAATAATAATAATAATAAATATAATAATAATAATAATAATAATTATCTATCATTTTTCAGGAAACAACAGAAACTCAATCAGAATCTAGAAAACCATCTACAAGTTACAACTTCACAATGGCATTAAGCAAGGAGCTGAGGGAGCTCCGTGGGCGCACAGTTGATATCTCAGAACCTCCACGTACTGTCCACAGGCAGGTGTCAACTGGGCCATCTACCAGATCTCTCACTGAAACTTTCCTGGTTGGATACCCTTCAGCTTTTCAGTGGTTCCCAGCTTCCCACCAACAGACAGGCGTTCCAGTATTTCCTTAATCTTCAGAATTTACCGGAAAATGCAGGGAGGCCCATGGTTCAAGACCTTGCATATGAAACAGTTGAATCTATCATCCCATTCTGGCAGATGGCTAGGATCAAGACAATGACCAAGTACAACGCAATGAAGCTCTTCATGAAACTACATGAGAAACATCGTGCTCTGGTGAAAAGCAAAGGAAGAGCAAGTAACCCTGGAGGAAAAAGAGGAGCATTTGTGCTGGAATTAGACAGCCTGTTCGATATAGGAGCTCCAGATGCAATCCAGGAAATACAGAACAACAGACTGTTATCCAGAGAGAAGAAAGATGAGGATATCAGGTTCTACGAAGACCAAAAGACTGAGAGGAAAGGTCATATGTCTGGTCATGACAAGATCTTTGAGACAAGATCCCTGCAGCAAGCAGCGAGGAATGAAAGACTGCAGCATAGACAAGAACAAGGTAAAACTAATTACTTTGAACGTTACAAAAAGTTTTAAGTTTTACTCCATTGCGATATTTAGCATGTACTTAACAATTACTGTCTTAACATGTTGTACTATTTTACAGCTGCAGCAGAACAAGAGGCAGTTTTCATGTGGATGACATTACCTGGGGTGACTCAACTGACAACGACGCTAACACAGAGGACATGGATTACCATCAGCCTCGTCCTGGATGTTCTCACCATCAAGACACTGTGACTAGTGTGACTTTGACGTTTCCAAGGAAGGTCATGGAATGTGATGTCATCTGCAATACAGCTGATCGTCTTGGTTTATCAGACAATCAAGTTACTGCCATGGTTTCTGCCACCTTGAAAGCTGGAGGGGCTGATCTGGATAACTTCGTCATCTCAACCTCAACAACACGTCGCAACAGAATGCTGTCCAGGTATAATATCAGCCAGAGTCACATGTCCAAGTTTTGTGAAAACCCCCCACAGTACGCTGCCTTACACTGGGATGGAAAGTTGCTCAAAGATGTCTTGGGCAGTGAACCTGGAAGTACCTCAGAGACTTTAGCTGTGCTAGTGTCTGGTCCACCTTCATACACTGAAGGAAAGTTATTGGGAGTACCTGTCATCGACAATTCTTCTGGCACAGCTCAGGCTGAGGCTTCAATGGATTTACTGGAGACATGGGAACTTACGGATAATGTTACTGCCCTTGTTTTTGACACTACATCCAGTAACAGTGGAGTTCACAGAGGAGCTGCCAAACTGCTAGAGAAAATGCTGAACAAAAAGGTGTTTTATCTGGCCTGTCGACATCACATCCTGGAAATCCTAGTAGGAGCAGTTTGGGAGAAGCTGTTTGGGAAGGTGAAGGGGCCAGATAATCCCTGGTTTGAGCATCTGAAGGATGTTTGGACGGACTTGTCCAAGGAAAACCCAAAGATGCTGGCTATCAACAGCAAATGGCTGAAGGAAAAGAAGAAGAACAGTGAAGAAATACTCCAAGACATTCTAACAGCAGAAAGGCTTCCAAGAGCCGACTACAGGGAAATGGCTGAACTGACAGTCATTGTTCTTGGAGGAACGCCTCCTCGAGGTATTCACTGGAGTCGACCAGGCGCCATTCATCAGGCCAGATGGATGGCCAGAAACCTGTACTCCATGAAAATGCTGATGTTTGCAGATCAACTTGAGTACGACGAAGACACTGTATCAAAGCTGGAAAGACTCAACACCTTCCTTGCGCTGTTCTACACTCCTGTATGGATGATGTCAATGTCTGCTGCAGATGCTCCCATGAATGATCTAAGTCTAATCCAGGACATGTTGAAGTACAAGAAAACTGACCCAGAGCTTGCTGATGCAGTACTTAATAAGATGGAAAACCACAAATGGTACCTGATGCAGGAAGTCGTGCCATTTGCCCTGTTCAGCAGTAGATTGAGTGACACATTGAAGCACGACATTGCTGCCCAGTTACATGCCACTGAGAAGCCAGACAGCTTCAGAACAGGAAAGCCTCTATTCCAGAGTGTCACAGCTAAGACCACCCTGGTTGATCTCATTGGCCCAGAATCACATTTCCTGCTGGACACACTGAACATTGGATCCGAGTGGCTTCTGGAACCTGTCACGTCTTGGCCACAGAATGAGGACTACAGAAAAGCGTTGGAATATGTTAAGAATCTGAAAGCGGTGAATGACATTGCTGAACGTGGTGTCAAGATGATGAGCGACTTTGCAAATGTCATAACAACAGATGCCAAGCAAAGGGACTATCTCCTTCAAGCTGTGGAGTTCAACAGACGCCGCTTTGACAGCTTCAAGAAACAAACTCTCAACAACTGACTGTGTAAATGTCATTATGAAATTAATCATCATGTAATGCTTTCACTTCTTGATCGATTAGACTTGACAAAATGTTAATCTCAAATTTGTGTCATGAATAAGGCGCCTTGTCTGCCTTGAGTGTGAGAAAATGAATTTTGTGATATTTCTGAAATCTTTGTATGTACCAATGTGCCATTTCTTGTTCCAAGACTATCATAATTGTATAAGTTAGAAAGAGGATTAAAAACACTTTAATTTGGTGCCTATTTTGTTGCTCTATCTTGTTTAGATAAAAAGTTATAGTGCAAAACATGATTCAAGGGACCCCGGAACTGGTGCTTTTGGCTGATTTCAAGGCAGAAAACTTAAAGCTCCATGCAGCAATGCTTCCCAACAACCTAGGTCAAAATGGTTGTGATTTTTGGCCTTTTCAGGTCAAAAAGCATGGGAAAAAGTACAGAAACCTATGAAAATAAGAAAAAGTTGATTTTTGAACAGGGCTAGAGTACATATTACAGTGACTGGATCCAATAGTGACAAAGAGTGAAATTCTCACGAGTTCCAGATCGTGCAACCACCCCATTATTTTGAAATTTTGTGCCTACACTGTTATATACCATACCATATACTTCACTCACAGAGGCATGGTATATCCCTAAAACAATAATTTTACCAGTGTTGTAAAAGTTATTTAAAAAGAAGCTAATTAAATTACAACGCTAATTACTTTGCTCATGAAGTAGGTACTTAATTACAATTACTTCTCTTTGGCTAAAGGCAAAGTTTATACATTACATTGAATGACCTAACAAATTATATAAAAAAACCAGTGTGAATGAGCAGCTAAAAACAATAACCAAAACATTAGCCTAGATTTAGAAACAGTATTACAAAGGCATTAATCTCATACTGTCTGTCAATGGCATAATATCATTGATCTTGTATGGCTTCTGTCAATGGCATATTAGAGAGAAAGTAAAAAAGAGCAATTTGATTTTAAATTAAATTACCTTACAGATGTAATTAAATTACTAATATAACAATTTCTGAAGTAACTGATATTAGTAATGAATTTTCCGAAAGTAATTAGGGCCTAATTACCATTAATTCAGTTCTTTGAATTTTAATTTCTTGCAACTAATTACCGTACTATACAATTCTGCTTACGAACAACAACATATGATTCATCCATACTATCTTTAATTTCCAGACAAAAGTCGAACAGTTAAGACCCACGCATTTAAATCCCTACTACAATTCCCTTTTCTGGGAAGATTAACAATATTGTTTTAAGTGGACTAATTAATCATGTCTATAGCTGAAGATCTGAAATAAACATTGAGCCTTCCTGTAACTATCCCAATTTCATTAAACACAGATTTTTAGAAGTGCTTCAAGGTCTTGAGGTTTGCATTAGCAAGGTTTTACTCAGTTTAACTCGAGACATTTAGGGCAGTAAGTAAAATAAATTCGAAGTTCAGTGAAAACTAGGCTGAATACTATCTACTGTACTTTCCACAGTACCATGGTGAAAACTTTGATTCTAATAATTGTGGGGATGGATGAGCACTAAATAGAATCAAAGTACTTTATATAATCTGATACTGTAAATAATTATGCTTTAGCTCTTCAAAAAGGAGGACAAATGAAGCACCTAATTTCTAAAACAAAAAGACAAGAACCTTGTTGGTCAGTTGGCTACAATGCTTAATTTGTAAACCCTACCTGAAATGGAAATTTCAAGAAGTGATGTTAGTAATGACTTTTGTTCTGTAATAAGATGTGAGAGTTGATACATTTCACTTTCCAGATCTGAAGAAAAAGAATTCACTTGGCTTATCTAAAGGCTAGCTTGGCCTAATTGATTGACACTCACTGTCTAGTTTATTCAATCAGACATTTGCTCCTGCAGTAGCTTAAGTGTTTTCTGATATTAATCAGAGCCTATATCAAAGTTAATAAGTTTTTGTACTTCCATACACTACCAAGTCTATTTTATGTTTAATGAAGTTACAAGCCACTGTGGCTCAGATGAGTGGAGACTAAACTCAGGTTACAAAGGCTTGGGGTTTGACTTCCACCACAGGTGTGGGTGAAATGGGCCAGGCACCTACTCTGTGACTGCTTGGACTCTGATGACTCTCAGTTACCCATTCCCTATTCAAGTTACAAATTAAAAATCTCCTACAGTAGCACACTTCTAAAGAAAGTGTTTGCTGCCTGACCTAAACTCCTTATTTTTAAATATGGCTGATCTTAATACTGAAGCAAATGATCACTGGATTAGCATTATCCTATGTCCATTAGTTTGTACACTTACATGATATTTCTTTTGCTGTTTCAATAAACTGCATGTAATTAATGTAGACATTTTTTTTAAGTTGAGTATTAGTATCTTCTGCTAACTGTTGAATTTTCTGACGATGCTCATAAAGATTTAAATCTCCCACATTACTCTGACTCAATTCTTGAACATCTGAAATAAAAGTAATGACATTTAATATGCTTCAAATTGGGGGTGCACTAGATTCACTATCTGGCTGGAAAGTAGATTTTTGGCACTATCTAGAAACCAGCTGGAATGCCAGATTTGAGACATTTTATTTAAAATCAATAATAAACGGTTTTCAAAAGTAAACATCTCTATTTATTTAGGTTCTATTGTATTGTTATATCGTATTTAATTGAGAGAAGAGAAAATAAAAGCCCACCCCTATCTCAACCGAGTAATGTGGAACTACAGCAAGTAACAAATGCCATGGTGCAACTGGTAAATGTTACTAGTTTCCTGCATGCCTTCATTTACTTTTATTTTTACTTATTTATTTTTAGTGTTACATAATACATGAAATACAATCAATCATAAAATAACTATTTATGGCTTATATGCCTAATAAAGTAACAAAAAGGTGATCTTACAAGATGAACAAAACAGTCTTACACGATGCAACCATTAAAATGACTTAAAAAATTTGTTGTTGAAAAATGAAAATTAAAAGGAAGAATGTATTCCATTCAAAAATTAACAAGACTTGAACTGATAGACATTATACAGTTGCTTCATAATACTAAAGTGATGAATGTGGATATGAGTGCAGAGTGGTAACTCTGTCTATTCTTGGAGGAACCTTTTGCCATTGTGATGAATGAAGAGAAGTTTCTCTCCTTTGTAGAGTAGCAATAATGACTGTTCCATTTCTCCTTCTGGCCTTGTGACCTTAACAAATACAGAGAGAATTTTGGCAATTTACCATACTACCAACCACATTGGTCCACCAATAACCCATTGTTAAGGATTTGAAAGCTATTACTTTTACCTGCTAAACATAAATATCATAATTCAAAATACCATTATCCAGCCAGATAATCCAAGCTGAATTCTAGCAATTATCCAGCCAAATCCAGATCCAGCCAGATAGCAAAACAGTGAATCCAGTGCACCCCTCCTTCAAATACTTTGTACCATATGAAATACTGTACCTATATACAGGAATACCCAACATAGTACAGTTAATGCGGCATGGAAAGTACCGTACTATGTGAATCTGTACTGAATGGGGAATGTAATCAATACAAAATAAAGTAATTCATTTTCAGACATCAGAACATTATAAAAGTCAGATTTTGCATTAATTTAAACTAGTTTTAATTGTGAAACAACTGCAAAGGTTAATAAATGCTTTCGTTTTTCTAAGTTTCATTTAAATATGTACGTAATAAAATGAATAAAAAAAATATTTTTTTTAAAAATACTTCAGAAGTGATGTTTGAACACTTATTTTTCTTCTTATCAGCATACAATTCTCTGTAGCAGCAAATTGCATTTTCTAAGTCTCTTCACACTTTCATGCTATGCTCAATGTTAGGATTTTCATCTATAATTTTTTCTTTAAGATCTTCACACACCCGAAACATTTTTTCAAGTTCATCTATGGAGAACTCTTTTGATGACTTCTGATCTTCATTTTCTTCACTTTTGTCCTCTTCTTCTTCGAGTGCATGCTGTTCTTCTAAATTGAAGATGTCATTTTCACTAAGCTCTTCTGAATGCAATTTGAGCAACTCACAAACATTTGCAGAATCTAAATCTTCACCTATTTACATTTAGCATGCATGCTTGGAAAAAAATGTTTGTTTACAAAACTGAAAAACCATACTGGAGTGAATCGGGACCAGTACTGAACTGGGGTTTGGTGTTAAATTGTAATCTCTACTATAGCAAATTCCATACTGATCAAATCAGTACTATGCGGGGTATTCCTGTATTATGGTTTCCGGAGAAGCAAGAAAAATAAATAGGATTTTCATTTGATCTTATTGAAAATTACAGGAAACCAATTCAGCAAATTTAGATTAGGTAAAATTTCAAGCCTTTATAGATTCTACAGTGCCCGCGAAAAGTATCCGATCACTCAAGAAAATACAATATTTTCCCTTGATATTCAGAGACACGTAATTCACTTTCTATTTGTTCTAGCGACATCTGGTAACTTTGAGGTTGCTCGCTGATATGAGAGCTATCCAACGCATTCTCAAATTAGTGTTCTGGTAGCCTTCGTTGCGGGTGGCTGTGTCTCAAATTTGTCAGATTTCACTGTTTGTGTAAATTTCTTGATTTTTTTTTTTTTTTTACAGAAAGTGGTGTAAATAAAATTTATATATAATGTGTGCTAAAAAACAACTTAAGAGTGATTGTCGAGGTGCTATTGTTGCTTTGCATGCATGTGGGAAATCACAGAGACAGATAGCTAAGGAATTAAACATATCCCAAAGTACCGTTAATTTATGGGTTTCACGGGCTAAGAACAATGGTGGCCTAACCACGCCAGTCCCTAAAAAACGATCTGGCAGACCGAGAAAAACAAATTCGCGAACAGACAAACTTATGAAACGTTTAGTATTGAAAAACCCAACAATAACTGCGAAAGAAATAAATTTAATATGAATAATTTGTTATCTGGTGTTTCTGAACGAACTATCCAGGAGCGGCTCCAAAAAGAACTCGGATTACCATCTCGCCATGCTGCTAAGAAACCGTTCATTAATGAAAAAATGCGTAAAAAACGTGTCGCATTTTGTAAAAATTACATTCATTGGACTGTTGATGACTGGAAGAAGGTTTTATTTAGCGATGAGTCGACATTTTTGACATTCAGAAGTTGTCCAAAAAAGGTTCGCCGGCCTATTGGCTCAAATAGGATGGACCCTAAATACACCCTAAAGACAATGAAACACCCTCCAAGTGTGATGGTTTGGGGTTGTTTCGGTTACTATGGGCGTGGAAACTTATATTTTCTTCCGAAGAACACAACTATGAATGGTGCACGGTATTTAGCAATGCTACAGGATAAACTTCCAATGGCAATGGCAATCCAAAGGACAAAAACATACATGCATGATGGTGCACCATGTCACAGGGCCAAAATAGTGACAAAATGGATTACTGACAATAAATTTGATATTTTGGATTGGCCTGGTAATAGTCCAGATCTCAATCCGATAGAAAATCTGTGGCTAATAATAAAAAATAAGGTTGAATGCCACGACACTGGCTCAGTCGAAAAATTACAAGAGGCCATCAAAAAGGTATGGTGCAAGGAAATATCAGTGGAAGTTTGTCAAAACTTGATTAAATCCATGCCAAAACGTCTAGAACAAGTCATCCAAACCAAAGGACAGATGACAAAATACTAATATAAGGTTAGTATACATTTAAACATTGTTTTTTATGTAAAAAATACAAATTTCAAGGGTGATCGGATACTTTTCGCGGGCACTGTATACCCATCACAAAATTTTTCTGCAACTGTATAATCGTTTTCTATGATTATTTTGCTGTTTTTTTTATATACTATTATATATTGTACTTTATACTGCATATTTTCTTATATTCAAACTTTTATTTATCCTTATTCTACAATAAAATACAATATTAAACTTTTATTTATCCTTATTCTACAGGGTGCATGACTCCAGATTTGAAAAAATTTACTGGAGCACAGCTCTGAATTTACTTTTTTTCCCCTTACACCACTAGATAGGTTAATGATAGTAAACTCTTGAATTGACGACATACCAATTACAAATTGTTTTAGCTAAGCATAATAATACAATAATGTACAGTTTATAACTCACCTTAAGTTTATTTATTCATTGCAGCAGCAACAGTGGACGATGTTAGACCTTGCATGTAGGCATTTGTTGTGAATTTACCGCCATGTATGCTTGGCTATATCTACATCAGGCATATTAGTGTCACTATTTGCAATGTTTTCCATTATATCACTTGGTACTGAAAATGAATCATCAGCATGCCCTAGATCCTTCCTTGTCCACCAATTTGAATGTAGATTTGATCAAATCATTGTTCAGGATTTCTTGTATTGATTTACACTTGCTTAAATGGGCTATGGAAATGTCAAATTTGTTGCTTTTTGCTTTATTAGATTTGGATGCAACACTTGAACTTGAAGGCATATTTTGACTCTTCTCTTTATTAACCACAACAGCTTGGTGAGTTTCTTTTGTTAGGCGCAAAATTGCATTCAATGTCTTCTGGATTTGGGAATTTTCAAATTCCTCTAAAGCAGTTTTGTTAGTCTGATGCGCAGATTCCTCACTTACCTTTTGTTTCTTAGGTGGAGGAGAAGCACTTTCTTCAGTCTGTGAAACATCGTGAAAAAGTTTCATTTTCTAGATTAGCAGTTGATGAAGTTGGTTCATTTTTCTGAGGTCTAGCACTAGCACATTTTGTGAACAAACTAAATGACTGCTTTGCCGTATCTCTTTGCTGCACTTCATCCTGGTATTTCTTTACTGCAATATCTAAGCTGTGGGCCCAAACTCTGGGACCTCTTGTATTGTAACAAATATTTTTTTTGGAATTAAAATGTTCCTCCCAGTTTTGCTTCTTTGAATATTTGTTCTTGCATTGACCACAAAAGTAACCCCTTTTAACACCCTCACTTTTCTCTCCAACTTCATCAATATTAGGATCCATTATTGATTACACTGCCCAACACCAATTTTGCTGATTTAATACTAACACCTGTTTTTAGGTAACTTTGGTGTGCTGATTTAAAAAATCACCTTAGTTTTTGCCTATCACGTCAGGTTTTCGAGCAATCAAATACGGAGATATCACATTTTGGCAGGGTTATGCCCAATTTTTTTTCTTTTCAAAAAATAAGTTTTTACATACTCAGAATCAGCATGGAAAAGTAAACAATTGTGCAGGGAGTGAACTTTAATATACAATGGTAATATTGACACATAAAGTGATTAAAAAGTGTTTAAATAAGCAAAAAATTAATCCATGATCATGACGTCACGCTCACACCTGGGGGAAATCACAGATACCCAAGATTTTAATATGTTGTACATGACCTTTAGATTTAATGCACAGATTTGCGTATTCCACAGATAAAATTTTAACAGCAAAACAGCTGTTAACAGGTCTCAAAAATCATCAATTTTGATAAGTGCCCTTCATGGATCACCCAAAATAGGCATATTGCATTGCACATTGCACGAAAACCTGATGTGATGGACAAAATTTAAGGTGATTTTTGAAATCAGCACATCAAAATTATCCAGAAACAGGTCTTAGAATTAAATCACCAGCAAAAAATGTTTTTTTTGTTGGGCAATGTATTGACTACCTGAAAAAATACAAAATAAGTAAAAGTTAGTAAATATAGTATGGTAAAAGTGAGTAAAAGTAAGTAAATATAGTACAATGAAAGTAAGTAAAAGTAAGTGCTTTAAACTTAGTAAAAGTAAGGAAGAGTAAGTAAAAGTAGGTAAGTTAAAGTAAGTAAAAGTAAGTTTAAACTTAACTAAACTTTTCAATTCTAGAGTCATGGTGGATTACTTAAAACCGCACAAGTAATTATCTGGCCAATTTATCAAACCTGGCCGAGATCAATGGAACATAGTCCAATCCTGATAATTTTATATTAAAAAAATATACGTTTTAATAAATTTTAATTATCAAAACATTGAAGCTTAACAAAAAATAAAAATAATTGTTAAATATGGAATTACCAACTAAACTTAAAATAACTAAATTTGTAATTTAAAAAAATTGGTTTGTACAAGAACGTATACGCAAAAAAATTGCATAACGTCTAGCGGATGAACAAAACCCAAACCCAAATTTACTTTTTCTCATGGTCAAATTTACTGGAACAATGCTCCCAAGATCCCAGGAATCTGGAGTCATGGCCTCCAGTGACATGTTCATCAAAAAAGAGGGTGCCTATGATGCGATCCTTCCAAATGCCACACCATACCATCACCCGAGATGCACCTTGCTCCTTTGAAGAGGTATACCAGTGAGGGTTGTTTTGAGACCAGTAGCGGGTGTTCTGTCGATTTACCTCACCATTTCCATAAAAAACAGCCTCGTCACTGAACAGAATGGTGGATGGGAAATTGCCATCCCGAGCATATTGTTCCATAGCCCATTCACAAAATTCTATCCGCCAGTCAGGATCATCTTCATTTAATTTCTGTAGGAAGCGATGGATGCTACTTTTTGACACTCCTGTCTCAGTGGACAATCGCCAAAGAGACTTATTGGGGCTTCTGTTAAAATGAGCCAGGATAGCAGTCGCTGTATCATCATCAGTGGACCTCCTTGAAGGTCCACTGCGTGGTTTATCTTCTATGGATCCTGTTTCCTTAAACTTTGCAACAAGTCTGCTAACACAACTCTGTGTTATTGGCTCGCGGTCTGGATGCAGTCTGTTAAATTCAGCAGCAGCCTCTCTTTGACTCCGATTTCCTATGAGTAGAATTATCTGGATTCATTCTTCCTTGCTCACAGACATTATGGCCTGTAGAAATAGAAAAATATGAATTTCTCCTATGATGCCAGACTTATGGGACACCCTGTATAACCTACTACAATAAAATCAAATCAAAAACAATATTAGAGTTTAAATCTATAAAAATATGAAATATGACCAGAAAATGGCTTCTCTCTAAATGAATGTCAAGTATCTGCATTTTTCAATTATCTGCACACCTCTAGGTTAGTGATGCGAGTCATTTTTTATTGTCATTTTTTTTTTTTTTTTTGTTTAAAACGAAGGTAGTCTGTTTTTTTTTGTTTTTTATTGTTTTAAACTTATTCCATATTTTTTTTCCTTTAATCTAATAAAGTATATTAGTATTACCTATAATTTACTATACTACCATGCTTATACGGTTATACCTAGTATTTTTTTTTTAAAGTTTGGGAAGAACCGATTCGCCTCTATTTAAAAGGGCATATCTCGGCGGAAAAACAAAGAAAAAGTGAGAGGAAAGACAGAGGAAAAAGAAAGGGTAGAGGGGACAGTCGAAGTGGAAAAAGACCAAAGGATGACAAGGACTGCAGGGTCGAGCCCCATCATCCTTGGGTGCTAGGGCCGGGAGGGCGCACGTGAAACCTCCAGGAACAAGCACGTACAAACGAGCACAAAGAGCACTCAAGAGTACGAGCTTAGAACCCCCTTGCGGGGTTATACCTAGTATATATACTATATAGTCATCTTTTAGAAAAATTGAATCACGCAAAAAGTATATAATAGAAAGGAAAAACAAACCCTCATTTTTTATATGTATATATATTTTTTAACTAGAACATAAAACATTCTTCCTCGTTTCAAACAATATACATAATTGTGATTGGCAAGAGTACCAGTATATATATTCCAGATAGAAAAGGAAAATATTCACCTTTTTTTGAACCTTTTTGTTAACCTACATTTCCATGGAAGAATCATCACTAGATTGGGTAGAGCATATATGCTAGTTTCAATATCACAGGTACTGGTATAATATCCATAATACTGGTATAAAACAATAGATATACAGTGCCTGCGAAAAGTATCCGATCACTCAAGAAAATACAATATTTTCCCTTGATATTCAGAGACACGTAATTCACTTTCTATTTGTTCTAGCGACATCTGGTAACTTTGAGGTTGCTCGCTGATATGAGAGCTATCCAACGCATTCTCAAATTAGTGTTCTGGTAGCCTTCGTTGCGGGTGGCTGTGTCTCAAATTTGTCAGATTTCACTGTTTGTGTAAATTTCTTGATTTTTTTTTTTTTTTTACAGAAAGTGGTGTAAATAAAATTTATATATAATGTGTGCTAAAAAACAACTTAAGAGTGATTGTCGAGGTGCTATTGTTGCTTTGCATGCATGTGGGAAATCACAGAGACAGATAGCTAAGGAATTAAACATATCCCAAAGTACCGTTAATTTATGGGTTTCACAGGCTAAGAACAATGGTGGCCTAACCACGCCAGTCCCTAAAAAACGATCTGGCAGACCGAGAAAAACAAATTCGCGAACAGACAAACTTATGAAACGTTTAGTATTGAAAAACCCAACAATAACTGCGAAAGAAATAAAATTTAATATGAATAATTTGTTATCTGGTGTTTCTGAACGAACTATCCAGGAGCGGCTCCAAAAAGAACTCGGATTACCATCTCGCCATGCTGCTAAGAAACCGTTCATTAATGAAAAAATGCGTAAAAAACGTGTCGCATTTTGTAAAAAATACATTCATTGGACTGTTGATGACTGGAAGAAGGTTTTATTTAGCGATGAGTCGACATTTTTGACATTCAGAAGTTGTCCAAAAAAGGTTCGCCGGCCTATTGGCTCAAATAGGATGGACCCTAAATACACCCTAAAGACAATGAAACACCCTCCAAGTGTGATGGTTTGGGGTTGTTTCGGTTACTATGGGCGTGGAAACTTATATTTTCTTCCGAAGAACACAACTATGAATGGTGCACGGTATTTAGCAATGCTACAGGATAAACTTCCAATGGCAATGGCAATCCAAAGGACAAAAACATACATGCATGATGGTGCACCATGTCACAGGGCCAAATAGTGACAAAATGGATTACTGACAATAAATTTGATATTTTGGATTGGCCTGGTAACAGTCCAGATCTCAATCCGATAGAAAATCTGTGGCTAATAATAAAAAATAAGGTTGAATGCCACGACACTGGCTCAGTCAAAAAATTACAAGAGGCCATCAAAAAGGTATGGTGCAAGGAAATATCAGTGGAAGTTTGTCAAAACTTGATTAAATCCATGCCAAAACGTCTAGAACAAGTCATCCAAACCAAAGGACAGATGACAAAATACTAATATAAGGTTAGTATACATTTAAACATTGTTTTTTATGTAAAAAATACAAATTTCAAGGGTGATCGGATACTTTTCGCGGGCACTGTAATTGTGATTGGCAAGAATACCAGTGTATATATGTGTGTGTGTATATATATATATATATATATATATATATATATATATATATATATATATATATATATCCAAATAGAAAAATAAAAAAATATAAATATTCATCTCTTTCTTTAACCTTTGTGTTAACCTAATGCTGTTTAACTTTCATTATCTGATTCTATTTCCATTGAAGAATCATTATCACTAGATTGATTAAAGCAAATAGTTTCAATATCACAGGTACTGGTATTTATTGCAGATTTGGATGTTGACGAAGCCAATGTAGCACCATGTTTTACTTCACTTTCTTGGAATTTTGCATTTTGGGATATAAATACTAGCTTTGCTGCTCTGTCTGTGCTTAATTGGTTTCTTTTGGCTGTATGGATATTACTGTATGTGCTAAATGATCTCGGAGGTAATGAAAGGGCGAAATAGAGGTGTATGAGTTTGTGTAGGTATATATGTGAGTATGCATGCGTATGTATCTGGAATTCTGGATGTATGCATGTGTATGGGGTATACAATAGATATAAATGTGTATATAAGTATTTATGTATATATTGGTATATATGTATATGGGTGTATGTGTATGTATATATATATGGATGGTCTCGTGGGGGGGGGGGGGAATATGTCATCGCGGGTCTAAAGGATAGTTAAGTGGGAGATTCAAAATCCGAGGCATGGATGGGAGAGTCCTGGGAAGGTTGGACAATGGGCAGTCAGCTCCCAGCCAGTGTTCTCGCAAGTTTAATGGATCTCAAGATACAAGACTTTCAGTGCAAGAAAGAGGCCAGTTTTTTCTGTAAATAGGCTGAAAAGGACATTCTATACTGGTACCATATGGCCTATTTTATTATTTATTTATTTTGATAATATATATCATTGCAAAAGTATACCTTATAATTAAATTGGCAATATCTATATTAATTATTAAAAAAAACAAAAAAAAAAAAAAAAAAAAAAAAAAAAAAAAAACAAAAAAACAAAAAAAAAAAAAAAAAAACAAAAAAAACGGTTTTTTTACATCACTACTCTAGGTACAGACATGTATGGATAGTAGAGCATATACTATATCACAAAAACAATGCACAAACTCGTGTTAACCCTCCATCTATGGCAGCCTTGGATGGTTTGAGGTTGACAGGAGTTCTGGTTAGGTGGCAGCAATGGCTTTCTCACTCTCGGGTAGCTGGTATGATGTAGGGAATCACAGTACGTAGTTTCTTTGATACTAGACTCCAACTTCTTCTTGTAAGGGATTGGAGGATTCTGTGAACACTTTAGGGTGGTTCTTAGCTACATACAGTGCCCGCGGAAAGTATCCGATCACCCTTGAAATTTGTATTTTTTACATAAAAAACAATGTTTAAATGTATACTAACCTTATATTAGTATTTTGTCATCTGTCCTTTGGTTTGGATGACTTGTTCTAGACGTTTTGGCATGGATTTAATCAAGTTTTGACAAACTTCCACTGATATTTCCTTGCACCATACCTTTTTGATGGCCTCTTGTAATTTTTCGACTGAGCCAGTGTCGTGGCATTCAACCTTATTTTTATTATTAGCCACAGATTTTCTATCGGATTGAGATCTGGACTATTACCAGGCCAATCCAAAATATCAAATTTATTGTCAGTAATCCATTTTGTCACTATTTTGGCCCTGTGACATGGTGCACCATCATGCATGTATGTTTTTGTCCTTTGGATTGCCATTGCCATTGGAAGTTTATCCTGTAGCATTGCTAAATACCGTGCACCATTCATAGTTGTGTTCTTCGGAAGAAAATATAAGTTTCCACGCCCATAGTAACCGAAACAACCCCAAACCATCACACTTGGAGGGTGTTTCATTGTCTTTAGGGTGTATTTAGGGTCCATCCTATTTGAGCCAATAGGCCGGCGAACCTTTTTTGGACAACTTCTCAATGTCAAAAATGTCGACTCATCGCTAAATAAAACCTTCTTCCAGTCATCAACAGTCCAATGAATGTATTTTTTACAAAATGCGACACGTTTTTTACGCATTTTTTCATTAATGAACAGTTTCTTAGCAGCATGGCGAGATGGTAATCCGAGTTCTTTTTGGAGCCGCTCCTGGATAGTTCGTTCAGAAACACCAGATAACAAATTATTCATATTAAATTTTATTTCTTTCGCAGTTATTGTTGGGTTTTTCAATACTAAACGTTTCATAAGTTTGTCTGTTCGCGAATTTGTTTTTCTCGGTCTGCCAGATCGTTTTTTAGGGACTGGCGTGGTTAGGCCACCATTGTTCTTAGCCTGTGAAACCCATAAATTAACGGTACTTTGGGATATGTTTAATTCCTTAGCTATCTGTCTCTGTGATTTCCCACATGCATGCAAAGCAACAATAGCACCTCGACAATCACTCTTAAGTTGTTTTTTAGCACACATTATATATAAATTTTATTTACACCACTTTCTGTAAAAAAAAAAAAATATCAAGAAATTTACACAAACAGTGAAATCTGACAAATTTGAGACACAGCCACCCGCAACGAAGGCTACCAGAACACTAATTTGAGAATGTGTTGGATAGCTCTCATATCAGCGAGCAACCTCAAAGTTACCAGATGTCGCTAGAACAAATAGAAAGTGAATTACGTGTCTCTGAATATCAAGGGAAAATATTGTATTTTCTTGAGTGATCGGATACTTTTCGCGGGCACTGTAAAGGGCAAAATCTTTTTTTTTAATTGTTTTACTCCTAACCTTTAATTTTTTTGGTATTGAGGTAAAACTTCTGCATATGAAATATTTTTTTAATACATCAAGTTTTAGGGGTTGCACAGTGACCTTAAAGTTTTGATAAATATCGCAATTCAGGATACTTTCATAATAATAAGCAGGAGAACTTCTGGTGGCCTAAAAATGCAAGCACTCAGGTCCCCCTCCCTAAAAGGGAGTATTAGCCGCTCAAAGGCAGGGGTATCATGGTTGCCAGCCACTCATGGTTGCCCAATAAGCGTTGATTTCCTGGAATTGGGAAACCTCCTGCGATGTTCTGTCACAACTTGAAGCAGATACTGGGTTTGCTGTTCATCCTGTGTCAGGAGACGATTGTACTCTTCAATGAGAGCAACTCCACACTCTGCATGATCATTTGTGACAGTGAGGCTGTTGACAACCTTGAGAGCTGGCCAAGTGTCTGGATCCTGGTCCAGGAAGTCAGTGGACAGATGAAGCTTTTCAAAGAAGGATAGAGACCCTCTAGTCATAAGATCAGAGAGCTGAAGCTGCTCAATAGCTGCTGGATTGACTGTCACTTTGGAGCATCTTCTGTTCCTTCACATTCCCTTGTTGCCCTTGCCATAAGCTTCTTTGTAGAAGAGGACACAGATGGATCAAAAAAGGCAAGGGCCACCAGCTCCTCTGACAGGTACCAGAGGTGTGATGAGAACTTGGCTAGAACAGCTTTTGATACAGCAGCGTTGACAGTGGCATAGGCAGGGAGAGCCTCCAGAAGATTCAGGTCATTGTTTGGTGCTGATGCAGACAGAGGAGCTTCAATCCATGCCTTGAGGTAGATCTTAACTGCAAAGACACACATCTGCTGAAGACCATTCTTCTCCCTGTCTGTCAGTTTAAACTGATGATGAAAAAACCAGATCTTGAGCGAGTATATTACCTTGGACTTGGACATCCACCTAGCACAGTGCATGGGACCAGGTGCCATAAAGTGGATGCCCTGTGGAGGAGTGACTCCCATGAAGATCAATGAGAACTCTATGAATTCCTGGTAGTCATCACGAAGGTCCTTTTGCTCTGTCAGTGACTTTTCAGCCCAAGCCACTAGCTCTGGGTCATTGATGAGATCAGCTATCTCCTTGTCATCAGCTGCAGTTGCATATGAATTTCTGTCAATAAACTCCTACTGATCTTGAAACCTCTTAAAAATCAAAACATCTGGTCCTTTGGTAGTACTCATGAGTGTGGTAAAAGCTGTCTCAGCAAGAAGCTCCAAGATATGGTGGCAGCATGCCAGATACAAAAGATCCTTCTGCAGCTCCTGTTCTGTGAGAACACATGCACCCAACTTTCACCCAGTATTAGCAGCTGTAGTGTCAAATGGCAATCCTATAACCTCCTTCAAACCCCATTCATTAAGAGCTGCTATTTCAGCCTTGGCTTGTTCTGATCCTGTCCCATTTGCTAACTTGGCAACTTCCAACAGCTGGGAGACCCCCTTGCCAGTAACAATAATTGGTAGGTGGTCAATATGTTCCTTGGTTGTCAATTCCCTGAGAAGTTTTCTATCCTAGTGGACAATCAAAGGCACATCAGCTTGAAACTCAGCCTTCAGGGTTTCTGTGAGCAATTTCCGGTGATTCTGACGCAGGCGTTGGATGGAGGAGCAGTTGATGTTGAATTCTTCAGGATTTTTACCAATTGAGCATACTGTTTCTGTTAGAACATAAGTAGCAGCCCTGTCTGACACTCAGACTCTGACAGCTTTGTCCTGTCAAGAGCCATAGACAGTGATGGAGATACTTATGTTCTTTTTGGCTCTGAGACGTTTTGAAAGGCTAGCTCCTTCAACAGCAACAGCAGAACCTTCCTCTTCATTTCCAGATTCATCTGTGCTGCTGGTAGAAGATGACTCCAATTGTACTGTGTTTGAGGATACTACGTCTTCCTTCTCCTATTCACTTCTCCGTTCTTCTTCCATTATCTTCCTCTTCAGAGATCGGTTCTCTTTTGCAGCTTGCTTGGCATCAATTGGTCCCATTGTTCCTCTACGGCCTGGTTCCTGTTGAACAATTAGGAATTCTCAGTCTTCTTGATTTGTCATTATTGTGAGGGCATCAGAGGTGGCTATGTCAAACAAGTTGGACATTTCTGCCTCAAAGTCATTCTCCTTCTGTATCTGTGAGGCTGATATTCTGTTTCTCCCTTTCTTCAAACTCTGATAAACTGTGTACAGCTTCTCTACTTTAGTAATTGCATTATCTTTGCGGATCACTAGAATTCCTGCTTTCTCCCAGAATTCTGTTACACGCATGATTGCTGTTGTGGCACTTTCTCTAATTGTCTTCCCCTCCTTAATGTGAAGGTGCAGAAAGAATGAAAGAACTTGTCCTTTAGAAGGAAGTTTTGTCCCTTCAATCCCATCATCTGGTTTGCAAAGGTAATCCTTAGAATGAGTTGTCATGATCAATCATTGATAGGTATCAATTATTCTGAAAAATTACAGTAAATAATAACTACATGATAATGCTAATTAAATAAATAAATAGATTAATCAATCAATGTAAGATCTGGAGTATAATTGATTTCTTCTTCCCACTGTTAATATGGTCTGAGTTCAACTGATTGTTGGTGCCTTTATGTGGCAGAGAACAGGTTTGTGTATGACTCATTGTCTCCCACTGGTCTGCATACACCAGAGTACAGCTGTACTGTACACAATTAACTTAAAAACAACTTCAAAATGTGCAGTACACAGCAAGGTCAACTGGAATGGTCAAAATCACAAGTATAGCAGTGGAGAATAAATAACACCAGTACACATTTGAAAACTTGTTGATCGATTTTTACAAACTAGTTGGTGATTCTATATAATTTGAGTGCGCTGATCTCAAAAATATAGTTAGTTTTTCCCTATCATGTATGGTTTTCTTACTATAGGGTGAATCATAAATCCCCCATTTATCCCCAAATGTGAACCATCTTATCGAGACCAACATTGGATTGCACATGCTAAACCATAAATTTTGTTGTTATAGACTACAGTAACGCTTACATAATAATGTAGGGTAAATATATATAACAACCAGTCCCATTTCCAGCAAAATACTCTCCCCCCTCCCATCAATGGGTGGTTAACATTTGGGGATGGATGAGGTATTACAACACTCCTTGTAGCACGAAATCTTTAGGTGATAGAGTAAAACCTAATTAAAGCAGAATTAAATAGCTCCTAGCTCTTGGACAAGCATATTGCTTGTTTATGAAAGAATAAAAAAATAACTGAAAGAAAAAATATATTTACCTTCTTTACTTGCAAACATTTCAGGACTTATTCCAAAGACTTAAGACTACGAAGGTAGATCTGACTAATGACAACTAAACCAGTGCTTCTTTTATGTTTTTTTATGCTGTGCATTAGGCTGATCTCACTGCAGACACCAGCAGTAATCCACCATCATATTTGTATGCCATCTTCCTTGATATCTTCTTTCCATGGTTTTGATGTCCTGGTGAAATCGTTCCCCTTGCTCCTCACTGACATCTCCGAGATTTTTGGGAAAATGGTCAAGATGCGAAAATAAGAAGTGAACTTTCAGGGTCATGTTGCAGCCTAAGGCCCAAAACTTTTTAAGCATATTTTCCACCAGTCTTTCATAATTTGGGCTTTTGTAGTTTCCCAAGAAGTTTTCAACATCATCTTTGAAACCAAACCATGCTTTTTTTTCTTTATTGGTCATTGTGTTCAGGAAATGATCGTCTGTCAATAACTTTCTAATCTGAGGACCTATAAAAACACCTTCCTTTATTTTCTCGTAGCTAATCTTTGGATATTTTGAACAAATGTACTTGAAACACTCACCTTCTCTATTCAATGCTTTGACATACTGCTTCATCAAGCCTAACTTAATGTGCAAGGGTGGTAGGAGGATTTTATTTGGTTCAACTAGATGTTCATGTAAAATGTTCTTTGATCCTGGGGTAAGATTCTCTCTAGGAGGCCAAGTTTTCCTCTTCCAGTGCTGGTCACGTGCTCAACTATCCCATTCGCAGATGAAACATGGCATCTTAGTGTATCCTGATTGCTGCCCAAGTAACATGCAAAGGACTTTGAGATCCCCACACAATATCCATCTGTGATTTTGATAGTGAATTTTTTCCAGAAGCAGTTTCATGTTATCATAGGTCTGTCTCTTTTAAATGAGTAGAATGGGCCACTGGGTTTGATGCATATTTGTTACCGTTGTGCAGTAACACTCCTTTTAGACTGGTTTTAGAGGAATCTATAAACAACCTCCAGTCACTGGTTTGGTATTCGATGCCTAGCTTGCACACTAATCCTGTGATGTCCTTGCAAAATACCAAGGGACCATCTTCTTCAAAAAAAGGCACGAAGTCTTTCTCACGATTTCTGTACCAAGCGAAGTATATGTCGGATGCCAATAAATTGTTCTCCTGCAATCTAGACCCCAAAAGTTCTGCAGAGTCCTTAAGCAGATTCAAATCCCTGACTAAGTCATTTAGTTTGGCTTGGGTTAATGGTTTAGGATCTCAGTCAGCTGTTGGTTGTTCATAAACATCATCATTGTCTGGATTTGGAGCTGAATCAGAATCTGAATTGTATTGATCCAGACTCTCGGGTGGGCAGGGAATAGGAACTTCTGGACCATGGGGTACCGGCCTTATTGCAGATGGAAGACTTGGGTATTGAAGGCTCTCTTTATTCTTTGCATTATAACCTTTAACCCCGGGTATACCGGCCCAGCACCGTCCCCATGGGGGGCAAAAAATTGAGAAAAATCAAATTTTTTAAAAATTCATTTTTAATTAATTATGATCATATACGCGGTAACCCCGCAAGGGGGTTCTAAGCTCGTGCTCTTGAGTGCTCTTTGTGCTTGTTCCTGGAGGTTTCACGTGCGCCCTCCCGGCCCTAGCACCCAAGGATGATGGGGCTCGACCCTGCAGTCCTTGGTCTTTTTCCACTTCGACTGTCCCCTCCACCCTTTCTTTTTCCTCTTGTCTTTCCTCTCACTTTTTCTTTGTTTTTCCGCTGAGATATGCCCTTTAAATAGAGGCGAATCGGTTCTTCCTGAACTTAAAAAAAAAAAAAAAAAAAAAAAAAAAAAAAAAAAAAAATACGCGGTAAAAGAATAGATATAATGGAGACGTAAACCTTATATTTACCATATATTATTGTTATGTTACGTAAAATATATTATAACACTCGCCAGTGATGTCGTTTCCAGCAGTGATTTTTGGTTTCTGAGGCAAGTTTGAACTTTCAAAATTGCTTCCGAGTATGGTAACTTAGGAAGCAATCGCCTATGCAAAGCCCAACTTTACATTCTGGACACCACGTTGTCACATATTTCTTTTTTTGTGTGTGTTTTGTGGTGTTTGAACAGACATGGCATAGACGCTGACCTTTTGCTCTGGAACCAGTAGGTGGCACATGTGCTGTATAGTGTCTTTCAGAGAAATTTACTGCCGCAAGCCTATCTATGTTTCCTGTGCTTTGTCTGCCAGGTCTTACCGCTGTCAAAGCACCATACCTTTCTATTACTTGTCTTATCACATTTCAGCTAAAATCTTTTAGCCTTAGATGTACATTGCCAGTTTTCACTAGATACATATTGTAACAATTTAGCATAACTAAGTCCATCAAATGAAAAACAATCTTTTTATACCACTTCACTGATTTGCGAACGCACTCGACTGTCATGATTTGCATGTCTGATTTGTCTATGAGGTGCATGTTGTGGGTGTAGTCTACTATGATGTCTGGTTTTCTGGCTCATTTGTTTTACAGTCCTTTTTTCTACTATCTATCATTTTTCCTTTGTGGAAAGTCGAAAGCATGTACACATCTCTCTTATCAACCCATTTCATTGCAAGTAGTTTACCACTTTTTTTACACAAATGCTCTCCTCGCTTCATTTTAGGCCTAGCTGTAAATTTAGGATATTTTTTCCTATTTTTGCGAACTGTTCCACAAGAACCAGTTTTATTGCTATGTAAATACAGTGATAGATAAGAGCTTGTATACCAGTTATCGGTATACAACAAGTGCCCTTTGCCTAAATAGTTTTCCCCCATCAAATTTTTTACAACAGCACCAGAAAAGCCTAGCTCGTCATTTCAGGGTATATCAATGTCTGCACCAGTATACACAATTAGATCCAAAATAAGTCCAGTTTCACAATCACATAGCACAAAAAGTTTGATGCCAAACCTATGTCTCTTTGATGGTATGTACTGTTTGAATACTAGCTGGCCTTTGAATAAGACCAGCAATTCATCAATAACGAGTTTTTGAAATGGTTGGAAATATTTTGAAAATTTATCTTTCAGACAAGTCATTATATCTCTAATTTTCCAGAGTCTGTCATTGGTGTTTGGTTGAGCATTATCTTCAAAATGAAGGCACTGTAATAACTGCACAAAACGATCTCGAGTCATATATTTCCCAAAAAAATCCGTGGCAAGCATTTCATCTTTTGTCTAGTATTCAGAAATGCTACGCTTTTTCACATGTGCCATGAGCATAAACAGGCCAAAAAGCACGTACATTTCTTCTTTATTTGTATCCACCCAACATTTCATTTTTTAATTCAAAGATTCTGCATTATTTTGAATAGCAAACTTATAATATTTATTTGTTTCACTAATAATTTTGTCCATAACAACATCAAAATATATGCCAAAAATATTCACTTTCTCGAGCATCCTCAGCAACTAAAAAGTCTTCTGTAATACCTGGATTTCCTTCCAAATACGTATTTATGTGGAGAAAATTCCAACACATCATCCCATTCAATTGTATTTGTTTTGTCATTATCAGATTCACTAACACTTATATCATCACTTTGTGTTTCACTTTGTTCACCATCAGTATCAGAAAATCTTTCTTCCTCCTCACTCAAGTCATCAAGCATTTGGGCTAACTCATTGTCACTAATATTTTGTTTCCAGAGCCTACTGCCCACACCACTTGTACTTGGCACATTCATCCTCGTAAATCAATCAATCGGAACTGACACTTTTCATGAAAAATCATAAGTCAATGACGTATTTGAAAGAGATGACCAACCCACTCAGCCCCACCCACTGTTTCAGCCAATGAGATTATTATTTACGTCAAATGTCAAATCTGCAAACAATCACGGTCTGCTACGTCACTGTTGGCTTGTAGGCCAAAACTGTATCTCTGACACAGCACGCTGGTCATGCATTGGCTTCTAAGCCAATGCCGTTTCACAGGCACAGCAAGACTGTTGGCTTCAGAGCCAAGCCCGGGGTTAAAGGGTTAACATTGCAAGAACAGAAGTAGCAGTCGTCAATATGGTTTCTAGGCTTGCGCCATACCATAGGGATCCCAAATGGCAAACTTTTCTTTTTCCCTTTGCTCCAATTCCTTAGTGCCGCAACACACGTAAGACAAACCTTGTGTGGAGCCCAACTTTTGTCTTTATCTCCTAATTTAATTCCAAAATAAGCATGATAAGCTCTCTTAATGAAGGTCATTACATTTGTCCTTTGTTTCACAACATACCAACCACAAATATAACAAAATATGTCTGGACTATGGGTACATCCTCTAGAAGCCATTATTAAAATTCTAAAGACGTAATGTTAGAATTATCTATCTGAAAAATATGAAAAAACGAAATTAATTAAAGATAAAAAAGGTAAAAAATTACAAAA
Organism: Bathynomus jamesi; assembly: GCA_023014485.1. NCBI lineage: Eukaryota > Metazoa > Arthropoda > Malacostraca > Isopoda > Cirolanidae > Bathynomus > Bathynomus jamesi. Next base: position 547,756 of record JAJOZX010000211.1, on the reverse strand, counting down.
CACCCCAAAATTGTTTCGCTAATAACTTTAAAACTGTGGGTGATAGAAAAAAACTGGTAACATTTTTTAATTCAGTGCAGCGAACTGCTTCAGAATCACAACTCAAAATAAAAAAATCAATTTTCATGCAGACTGGTGTAATCAACTCCAAACATTTATGCGAGCCACATATGTGAAATTACAAACTCTGTGTGCAACCACTAAATTTAGTCCAAATGACTTAAAATTTCACCACAAGGGTTTTTTCATACATACAAAACATTTTAAGGGTTAGGAGCATGACTTTTCTAACTTTCATTTTGAAGAACCACTCTAGAACACTTACTAGGTGATTGGTGATCCCTCAATTCTTCTTGTAGCTATCACAGAAATTATTTATTCTATTTTAAAAAGAAGTTCTCTGGAGAAGGCAGGGCTCAAACGGAGAAGACTAAGATATCCTCTTACTATATTTTACTGACCTCAAGGTCAGATCAGAATAATAATTTGAAAGATTACACGAGTTTATATACAAATAATTTGGTGACATCATTATTTAATGTTGACTCATTTTTTTTTTATTCTCAATAGGCTGAATTCTTTTGCAAAATATTTGAAGATAATGTTAAATTTTGGCTATAAACAGCATATTGACAGATAGGCAAGATATTTGAAGATGAAGTCACATTTTTCTTCTCTTAAACAGTATAAACTGACAGATCTGATATTATCATGATTTGCAGTTAACTAAAAATGGAAATTGAAATATACATTTTATTATGAATAAAAATTAAACATGCATATGAGCAAAATTAAAAGCTTAAAAATTTAAAATTAAGTGGTAATTTAGAGTTTTGGCAAGATACAACTTCATCTTTTACAACTGAGAGAGACTGTATCAAAAAAATTAACATTGCAGAATTTAACACAATTACGTGATTAAGCTTAATCTAAAAAATGATTAGGTAATTTTAAGAAAAGAAATATTTCATCACTTGCTTGGCAAAAAAAATACAGTAGACTCACAACTTACGCGGATTTTTCTTACGCGGTTTCAACTATACGCAGGCTATAATTTTACAATTTCCAATTTCAGAAAATATAAATCCAAATTTTAAAAAAATAAATAAAAAAATATAAACTAAAAATATAAATATAAAAAATTTTAATTTTAATACTATAATAAATATATACAGTAATTAAAAATATAAAAAATAGGTGGTGCCACCCTACCATCCCACTTCTGTCTGTCTCAGTTCCCGCATGTGTATCGTTGGAGTAACATGTGCCTCGTGTGTGTCAATTTAGTGCGCTTAAACCTCTTTCATACTCGTTCACAATGCCCAAACACAAGCCAACCTTTACCTCTGGTCCTCCAGCAAAGAAACAACGTTCTGTGATGACCCTGGAAGAAAAAGTGGCCATGTTAAACTTATTAAAAGGTGGCATGTCAATTGCTGCTGTGGCACGGAGGTACGGGCAAAATGAATCAAGCATGAGATCCATCGTTTTGAGAGAGTGAAATTCGTGAAACCGTGTCTACAAGTGCCTCATTTACTGCTGCTAAGGTGACTAGCCAGGTTAGAGACGTAACTCTAGTGAAGGTGGAGAAGGCATTAAACATCTGGGTGGAGGATATGAACCATAAACGTGTCCCCATTGACGGCAACATGCTCAGGGAGAAGGCACAGTGTCTTTATGCACAGTTTAAATCCGAGGTTCCTGAGGGCAAAGCATCCACCAGCTCTGAGAAGAATTTTAAAGACAGTGCAGGGTGGCTCAACAGTTTCAGAAAGCATTTCAACCTGAAAAATATTAAAATCACTGGTGAATCAGCATCGGCGGACAAGGCAGCTGCACGTGTGTTCCCAGAAGAATTCAGGAAATTGGTTGAGGAAAATGGATATCTTCCAGAGTAGGTCTTCAATGCTGATGAAACAGGTTTGTTTTGGAAGAAAATGCCAACCAGAACCTACATTCCCAAGTTTGAGAAGCAGGCCCCCAGGCTCAAGGCTGCGAAGGACTGCATCACCCTCCTGCTGTGTGGCAATACAGCAGGGAATATGATAAAGCCAGGCTTGATTTATAGGTTTGCCAACCCTTGTGCTCTGAAGGGAAAAAATAAGAATCTCCTCCCCATCTTCTGGCAGTCAAACAAGAAAGTCTGGGTGACAGCAATGGTTTTCCTTGAGTAATTCCACAAATGTTTTATCCACAAGGTAAAGAGCTACCTAGAGAAGCTGGGCCTGCCTTTCAAGGTGTTGCTGGTCACTGACAATGCACCAGGCCACCCGGATGCCATAAAATTCGCACATGATGATGTTGAGGTAGTATTCCTTCCACCCAACTCCACCTCCAGCCTCTCAACCAGGGTGTGATTCAGTGCTTTAAGGCAGCGTACACACATCTCACCTTCATCCGCAATGCCATGGAGGATGGCACTAACAAGAGTGTTATGGCATGCTGGAAGGAATTCAACATTGCCAATTGCATCACTTTTGTGAAGGAGGCCATGGATGCACTGAAACCAGAGTCAGTTAATTCTTGTTGGTGGACACTGTGGAGTGACTGTGTGCATGACTTCAAAGGATTCCCTACGATCAACTCTGAAATAAAGGACATTGTGAAGGTGGCCAGGGCTGTAGGCGGTGATGGGTTTGAAGACATGGTTGAGCAGGAAATGAGGAGTTCATTGAAGGGCACAGGGAAACTGTGACTGATGCCAAATTGGAGGAAATAGTGAGAGCAGATGAAGGCGGCGGCGATGGTGACGACGATGAAGAACAAGAAGAGTCAGCATGTTGGGATATACACAAGTTTAGCGAATTGTTTCAGGTGGCCGAGCACTTGAAAAACTTAGTGTCTGAGTATGACCCCTCTATGGAGCGCAGCATCAACTTCTCACAAGGTCTTACAAGCCTTATGGCTTAATATAATATGATGTTCCAGCAGCTTAAGAAACAAAAACGACAGCTTCCCATTGCCATGTTCTTGAAGAAAACCTCACCCTCAATATCATCAGCAGATCAGCCAATGCCCTCAACTTCTTGCAGTGACCTTGAGCTGCCTACATACTCCCCTGCATCGTTATCTGAGCTTGATGATGCCCCCATGGTGATGTGGGAAGGGCATGAATAAGCTCAAAACAACAACACCCAGAAATGCCTATCTCCATAAGCTCATCATTCATAATTGTACAGGTATGTTATAGTGTATATGTACGTATAACAGTTAGAATATAGTGATTTAAGGGTGATTTAGGGGATTTTTTTTGGTTTCTGACTTTATGCAGGGTCCCAGGAACATAACCCCGCATAAGTTGCGAGTGTAACAAAATTAAAAAATTTTCTAAACTTGCATTTTATATACAGTTAGAGTATCTCAAGTTTTGACTTTATAATGTGAAAATGAATGTTAGAATTATTCATTTTTACACTTGTATCTATAAAGGTAAAATATGGCAGAAGGGTAAAAATTTTTAGACAAAGTACCTAACCCTATTTTCCCCATAAGCCTTTAAGTTTACACATTGCAGATTAGGGTGGAGTGAAAAAATCAAAAGTGCCAGAATCAAAATTGAGGGGGTCTAGATAGTTGCCTTTTGTCCAGGATTAAATTTGAAACTGATTTTGGGTGGTTGCATACAAAACTGACTGCTACCAGCCAATTTATACAAATTGTATGTGCAGTTGTGCACGCAACCAAAATTTGAACCCAGTGACCTACCTTAGGTTCTGGACATGATAGAAAGACAATTTAAAAACTGTTTATGATGTATTTTTAACCTCTGAAGCAGATTAAAACATTTGCAGTGGACTGCAGGCTCAATAATACATCAAAAAATCTATATTTCGTCATTTTTGCTAAAAAAAAAAAAAAAAAGCAATTTTCCGGCCTTTTTTCTCCAAATATTTTGTTTTTTATTTGAAATTATATTTTATATTTTTCTTTTCAAGTTAGATTTATAGAATTGATAAATACATGTATTCTAATAACCTTATTACCAAAAAATACTGCATAGTAGGATGTTAAAACGCAGTGACAGTTAAAATTCTTGGAGGTTACAGATTTTCAAGCACAGACTCATTCCCCAATGGAAAGCTTCCTCTTGGTAAAGATGTCATCCAACGTGTAATGGCAGAAGAGCACTGGACAAGCAGCTGATATCATTGCACTAAGTCTGATTGAACACTGGGTTTGGTGCAATGTCTATCCAATTTCACGCCCCAGTGACACCAGCAAGATTCAGGATCTAGTCAAAGAATTTTTGAGGTAGGACTCAAATTTTCAGTCCCTTATAAAAAGATTTAAAATATGTCATACTTTTGTAACTTTTGTAGTTACATTTATTTGTTTGTGACAGTAATTTTATTAACAATCATGTGATTCAGTGATTTGCAAATCATAAGAATGATCAGTAATAAATTCTGTTTTGACTAGAACTTAACTTAGGGTTTATAATTGAAATTTGCATTCACAACATTAAAGTGTTGGTAATTTTGTAGGTTTGATAGATATCCAAAAAAAAATGTAGTGAAGTTCCAGAGTGATCTTTCTTCCTTCATTGAAAAAACTTCCAAGTTGTTTGACATCTTCTGTGAGGACTCAAATTGGAGAAGAGATTTGTAACATTTGTATCAATTCAAAATGACAGAAGTGTGTTTTCTATGAGAACCAGAAAACAGCTAGAATAGGACAATGCATTGGTTTTAAGGAACACCTTACATCGGCAGACAGATAAAAAATGGAGGAGTACAGCAGGAACAAGCAAAAGAAAAGAATCAGTGAGTTTGATCTATATAAATTAAAAAACTTTTGATTAATGGCCACCAAAAATCTGGGTTTCTTGAAATGATTGTGCTAGAAATTATAAAATTTTATTTTTGTGTCTTTGGTAAACTATCTTGTATCATAATCATATTGTATTTTATTATACAAGGGGAAGAGCTCAGAAGAGTTTTTCAAGTTGTTCCATCAAGCTCAGCAGCAATACATGACAGTGATCTCAACAGTCTCTCAAGTCAGGGCAGCCTGGAATCACATGATGAAACAGCTGGTGTCAGTGAACAACAGGAATCCAGGACAGGACAAAATAGGAAGAGTCTACCAAATCTCGCTCAGCAGTGTGACTGTATACCATAGTTTAAAATATGAGTATGCTTTGAACACACTTGTTGCTCTGTTGACAATATGTAACATTACTAATAGTTAGAGTCCAAATCTTGGACAATGCTGGCCAATGAACATCTTGTTAGAATATTAACTTGATATAAAATAAATGTCTTACCAGGTATCAAGTAAATGACAGCCAGAGTAGCAGTTGCATCAGCAGTTTTAGAGGATTATAGAATTATCACTACTACTGATAAGATGAATGTAATTGACAGGTAACAGTCCAATTATCTTGTACATTAGTATCTGATTCAAATAAAGTATTTCACAAAAAGGCATACATTTCAAACAAGTGTTGAAATTTAAATATTATTAGTCAAAACCAATGAAGCTTGCTTAAATAACTGTCTTTAAAATTGAGTAAATTTGCACTATGAACTTTGCAGGAACAAGGTGAGAAGAGAATGTGAAAAATATTGTAAAGCCATAAGCAAAGAGGAGGGTAAATTGTTTGAATTGGTGGATGCTATTTATGTGGATGGTCGCAAAGATGCAACAATGGTGACAGTTGAAGTGAATGGCAAATATTACAGAAGAACTGAACTAGAAGAGTACTATGTAATTGTAGGAGAACCTGGTAAGATTTAAAATTTTGATCTTCAGTTTGCATTTTGTAACAGATATTACTCAAGATATTTATTAAGATGAATTTTGGATATAGAAATTGGAAAATAAATACAAACTCTGAAATATCTAAAAAATTCTCTCTAATTTGTGAATACTATTTCAGGTGATTTCTACCTCTCACATGTGACTCCAATGGGGTTGACTATTGCAATAGAGATATACAAGGCCCTCAAAGACACTGAATTACAAATCAAACTTGCCATGATAGCATCTGATGGGATTAACACAATGACCAATTCAAATGGTAGAGCTATCAGATGCCTGGAAGAACTGCTTGGTAGACCTTCGCAGTGGAGCATTTGCCTACTACACTGCAATAAGCTCCCCCTTCATCACATCTTTGTGATGGCAATATTGTCATATTGCCATTTCATTTACTATTATTGTTATTTTTCATATATTTTGGTATTAAATTTTTTTTTTCAGGAACATAACCCCAGCTTATAACATTGTGTCTATGGGAAATAATGCTTCACTTTCCAAATATTTGCTTTATGAATGAATTATTTCATAAAGTCAGGATATTCCTGTACACTTCCACCAAGTTCAACCCCTATCTTTCCTGAAAATGAGTCTGAGCTCTTTGTTGTTGTTCTAAATTTCATACATTTTTAACTTTCAAGTCTAAAACTCCTTTCACAATGGCAAAGACACTTCTAACAAAGTCTGCAGTTTTTGAATATTTTACAATAACCACAGATGGGAAACATTTCATGTCAGTGTATGATAGATGATAATGGTGAAAAATTATGCAAAGCAAAAATCAGTGGTTTTACTGGCTCTGATAAAAATGCACCAACCAGAGCATCAAATTTGAAAAGACATTTGCAGCATTTCCATCCCAAAATTTTAGAAGTTGTCATTGAGAAAGATAGTAATAAAAACCTTCCAACTACTTCAAAGTTAACAAAAGATCAGAAATCTACTGAACAACAAGCACCACTTACAAGATTTTTTACTACAGACAAAGTTACCGTAACAATGACCACAGAAAAGTTCAAGAAGCACATCATCGAACTGGTGGTAAGAAATGGTGTAGCCTTATCTTTATTTTCACAACCAGCCTTTCTAGGCCTAACTGGAGAAATGGCCAAGAAACTTGGAGTTTCTCTGGAAAGACAAAGTATCAGAAAAATTATAGTTGAAGAAGCCACAAATAAAAAGGAAGAACTTCGAAGAACTCTTAAGGGACACTTCATGTTTATTAAAATGGATGCAGCCACGCGTCACAGAGTTAACTATTTTGCCATCAATGCTAGATTTGTTGATGAAAACAATAAAATGGTAACTCAGACATTGGGAGTAAAGGACACCGAGGCACATCATGACAGCTACTATCTTCAGAAGTTAGTGGAGGAAGTTTTACAAGACTTTGTAATTAAGAAAGAGCAGATTCTATGTATTGTCACAGATAATGCTTCAAACATGCTAAGCACGATAGAAAAGCTGAATAAAGTTGATGAAGAAAAAGTGGCTAATGAAGATGACATTCCTGAAACAGATTCTCAAATAGCACAAACAGAACAGAGTGATGAAATTTTAGATGACATTGTTGAAGAAGCATCTAAGCTCTTTCTAATCCAACATATGTGTTGTGTTGTACATACATTGCAGCTAGCAATAAGAGATGGATTGAAAGATCGTCATGCAGCTACTCCGATAGGCGAGTAGCCACTGCAGCCAGGACCTCTAAAATTGATGCTATTATCCAGAGACGTGCAGGAAAGGGAGCTATTTTGGACCAAGTGACACACTGGGGGAGCACATATATGATGATTAAGCATTTGCTTGATCTAAAACCCTTCCTAGAAGACATTGATAATCCCAATGTTTCACTAACTGAAATTCAATGGAGGGAGGTTACACAATTAGAAGCTCTGCTTGCTCACCCCTATACTGTCACCAAAAAGTTGCAAGCAGAGGATTTAACTCCTGGTACAGTACATTCCTATGGGAATGGAAAAATTTATTATTTCGTCTATCCCAAAATGGAGGATTAATTGCCGATGGAATTGTATCCTCAATGAAGAAAAGAGAGGGTCTGCTACTGGAAAATGAGATCTTATTAGCTGCTATCTACATAGATCCAATGAACCAAATTTTGTTGACCGAAGAACAAATTGCTAAAGCAAAAGAGGCCCTCTGTGAGGTTGCAATTCGCATAAAAGGGCTATTACCTGAAAATCCTGAACCACAGGATGAAGATATGAGTAGTAAGTCCCTCTCATCCTCTTCAAATGATGAAGAATCAGACTTTCAAAAAATATTTAGATAAAATTGAGTGCTCAAAAGCAAAGCGTCACCACTTAAACGTGCATAGGCAACCTTTTGATGTTAAACTAATGAAATTTAAGCAAGATTTTTTTGATGGCCTAAAAGAAGTGGAAAAATATGATCGCTCATCTAAACTGACAATACAAGTCATCATCCCCGCATATCCAGAGATTTTAAGAGATACAGCTATGATAGTAACAGCCATGCCACCCACTCAGGTCAGTGTGGAGAGACTGTTTTCCGCAGTGAAAATAATTAAATCAGATTTAAGGGCTTCAATGAAAGAGGATCTGGCAGAAGCAATTCTGTTCCTAAGAACAAGTTATTCGTAAATTTTAGATTTTCACCCTTGGCCTTAAGTAGTTTAATCAATTTTGCAGGAATACTTTTATATTTTTGATTGCATTTAATTAAATTTTTATTCTGTCATAGTCTTAAATTTAATTTTTTTTTTGTTTTATGCTCAATAAATTTTGTTTTTTCATAAATAAAAAATAAAGCCATAATGGCATCGCTACAACCATTAGACTCAAACTTTGCAGGTTATGGGTTTAAAAAGTAGCCTGATGATTCACGTGGTGGTGATGAAATGCCTCTTGTATGATTATCATCATAGCAGATTTAGAATTAATATACCTTCAGAGTCAGATAGACAAAAAATTGAGGAGTCGGAGTCAGTTTTTTTATGTGCCAACTCCACAGCCCTGTGGGCAACACGTGAGTAAAAACAAATTAACCCTTTCACTGCGCGTGATTGACGTTGTCAATCATTAAAAATTAATAGCCAGAACGCGTGAGTGACAGCGTCAATCATGTACCATTTTTTGTTTCAAATTATCGTTCCCTGGTTACATAGTTATGCATCCTCAGTATTAATATTCCCTTAGTTTCTGGTGATATTTGGCATCTTTTTTATCCTAGTTACTTGCTCATAAATGCCATATGCAGCCATATAACTGCAGTACCCTACACGGGAGAATCATGGCCTGTTCTTCTGCGTTGAATCGCGACAATATTAGTGATTTATTGAGTGAAAGTGAAGAATTTACTGACAGTGATACAGAAAATGAAAATGATTTAGAGCCTGCTGAACGTGATTTTCCAAGTGATAATGATTCTAGTGACAGAACTTCGTGTGAAAATGAGAATATATCCCAACCGCAAAGAAAGTGCCAATGCAGACAAACGGATGTGCCTACTTTTGTGTGGAGGAATTTAGGGGAAAATGTAGGCTCCCAGCGTGATATATATTCATTTACGGGAACAAGTAGAGTAAATATAACAAATGATTCAGTTTCAATGTATGGCATATTTTCAGAAATTTTCCCTGAAAAAATTTTTCAGCTCATGGTTGATGAGACTAATAAATATGCAGAACATTATTTTCAATCACACCCAAATCTGAAACCAAGCTCTCGCTACAAAAAATGGGAGCCTACTAGCATTGAGGAAATGAAAAAATTCATTGGAGTCTTGTTGCTAATGGGTATATTGCATAAACCCAAAATAAATATGTATTGGGGAAAAGATGAACTTATCTACACCCGCATTTTCATCAATAATGGAACGAGATCGTTTCTGCAATTTGCTTTCGTTTTGGCACTTTTCTGATAATTCTGCTGAGGTAGATCCTAATTCTAATTTTAGACTTCGCAAAATAGAAAATCTTTTGAACATTATGAATGAATCCTTGCGAGAAAAGTATTACCCAACAAAAAATCTGAGTCTTGATGAATCTTTGCTGCTGTGGAAAGGTCGTTTGTGATTTAGACAGTATATAAAGTCAAAGATATCCAGGTTTGGAATAAAAATTTTCAAAGTTGTAGATTCCAATGGGGTAACAATTGGTAGCAAAGTTTATACAGGGGCAATGGACACTCGAGGGAACTTTTCAAAAACTGAAAGTGTAGTAGTAGATTTGCTGGGAGATTTTCTAGGGAAAAATCATCATGTGTATACGGACAATTATTACACATCTCCTAAATTATATAAGTATTTGAAAGATAATAAAACTGGCGCAACAGGAACAGTAAGAAATAATAGGGCAGGTTTACCCAGAGAACTACGTAGCATGAAAGTAGATAAAGGGAAGAAACACGCTTTTGAGACAGATGATCTTCTTTGTCTTGTATATTCTGATAAGAGAAATGTTTATATGCTATCCAATACACATTCAAATGTAGACCAATCTGCAAATAGAAGATCAAGACGAGGGACTGTTCAACAACAAATTCCAGCATGCATCACAGATTATAAAAAAATATGGGATTCGTAGATCGCACTGACCAAGTGCTTCATTATTACACAATGACGAGGAAAACCATAAAATGGTACAAGAAATTAGCAATACATATGCTGCAAGTCCGTGTTCTTGATGCCCTCGGAATCTATAATTTCTTGAAAAAAATGAATACCTTTTATGGATTTCACACTAAGCCTAGTAAAAGAACTAACATCTACCAATAATCCAAATTTTGAAAAAGTAGCTATCCCAAGGCTTGTTGGAATAACAAGAACTACAAGATACCAATGCAAAACCTGCCCTGATAATCCAGGATTGTGTCACACCTTGTTTCGAAATTTACCACACAGAAAAAAAGTACTAAAGAAAACCAAGGTAAGTACACCTATATTTTACTAAATTTTGCTTGCTTTTGTTTAGTTAGCCTTTTAAAATATTAAGAAAAATTAATGAAAACGTATTTGTGAGGGTAAACTAAATAGAAAGGCTGAAATTGAAAATGTCCGCGAACTTTGAATTTATGCCCATTTTTTTATTTTCAGCGTTCATTCGTCACATTACAAAAAAACGTCAATCGTGCACAGCGAAAGGGTTAAACTACTGGGATAGGCTCAGAGACCTTGACCTTTATTCCAAAGAGAAGATTTGAGAGATACATCCTAATCTACACCTGGAAAATTCTAGAAGGGCTTTTAGTTGCCCCAATACTGAACCAATTGTGCCTACCTTAACAAGAACTGGCAGAATGTGTAAAAAATATCACATCCCACCAAACAGTCTAAGAAGGATTCAAACCCTTCAGTATAATAGTATCTCTAGGCAGGGTTCTCACCTGTTTAACTCTTTGCCTCAGTACCTTAGAGATATAAGTGCAGTGCCAGTAGATACTTTTAAAAAATACTTGGACATGTTTTTAGCCAGCATACCCAACCAACCCACAGTGGCAAGGTATTACTCTGTCAGACCAGCCCCCACAAATTCAATAGGGGACCAAATCATATGGCAGGAGCAAGAGAAAAGAAGGGTGGCAACCCCATCATGGCCCTGCCTCAGGAGGCACTGAGCAGACTTCATGGGAGCAGCACACCCTTGAGGCAGAAGCACTTCAAGGTAAATTCAAGACCGTGGGTCATTCCATGTCAAGTCAGCCACCTAAAACACTCACCCCTTTCAATTTTGCTCATACTTGGCACAATAGCAGATATACATGCCAAACTTAAATTCCCAAATTATTAGAGCTGACTGACCTTTGGTTACTGAGATACAAGGTCACAAAGTTGTGACATTTTGACCTTTTTTGCGTTAAATGACTATTTTCAAAACAGTGTAACTAAAAACCTATTAAAGCTAGAGCATTGATTTTGGTCTCATTTTAAAGCTCTTTAGTAGCCCCTTGTTTATTGTCTCTTGTTAAATATCTACTGTGAAAAATAAAAAAATCTCTTCAAAAGTTGACCTTTGACCTTGAATAAAAAAAAAACACCTTCTCCTAAAAAATTCAATTTTTTTACATTAATACCTTGAGTCATGTACAACAAAATCCCAAGAAGCTGTAAGTGGCTGATAACTAGTTCAATGTATAAAAAATAATGAATTCAAGCAACATTTTGAAAAAAGTCATTTTATACAAAAATTGTCAAAAAGTCATGACTTTATGACCTTGTATGTCAGTAACCATTTTTGTCTAAGGTCAGCTCAATCTCTTACAAATACAACCCATATCTACATACTATCTGCAGCCTTCTACAAACAAGCAAATGCTTATTTTTAAATATTTGTTCTTTACCCACCTCACCTGTATGTTGTGCATGTATGTGATGGTTTTCAGTAGTTGACAAGATTCTTGTGGGCCACCCAATTTATTGTGATTTCTAGAAGAGAAAACAATTTTTAATGTATACCTAGATAGCTACCTAATTAACAAATACAAGTAACATATTAAAATGTACATACAATATGTATAGGTATAGTGCTCATTGATTTCCATTTATCACAACTTAAAATGTATGCAGTGTATATATAGTTACATGACCATTTTAATTTTGAATTCTTACCTTTCTGTGCTGTAGATCTGCCAAAGCTTTGGATGCCTTCAAAGTAACTTCTTTGCAAATCCTGTATGTTCGTCCATTAGTAGTAGATGCCTCAACTTGTGTTAGAATATCTGAATATGGTAAGATTAATTCATCTGGTCGACCAGGATACACAAATGATGGGTTTGGGCCATGAGGATGAAGGAATGTGACTTTTACTTCTCTATTCTCTGGTATCTTTTCCAGCACATATGCCACCCACCAATGGCCATCATATGCAGCAGTAACAAAACCATGTATTTTCTCCTCAGTCACAACTTCTTCCTTTTCAGTAACTTTCTCAATATTTGAATAATCTGATAATGAATAATGTTTAACCTTAAGAGAAGTCAATGAAACTGGCTGTAAATGGTGTAATTTCTGTGTACCAGCAATAGTCCTTGCAGTTGAGTGTCTTTCTTGGAGAAGTTGGCTTTCCTCTTCATGCTCTTTATTGGTTGAAAAATGACATTTTATATTTACAATATTTTCACTTGCAAATGTATATAACTGTTCTGCAGTAAGGATCTGTTCATCATAAGGTCGTTGTAGACTAGCTTTTGCAGCTAATCTCTTAACTGTGCCTCCAACACCATCACAGGGTCCCTTTCCATGACTTGTTGCAAAAAAATTCCAGTTTTTGCAGTTCTTATACTGCCCTGCACACCCATCTGTAAAGTAAATTATTTTGTGGATGGAACCGATGGATGAGATATTATCTTTTAGGAATTTTATCAGATGCTTTTGAAACAAATGTACAGCAACTGTGTTATGGATGTTACACTCTGAAATAATAACAAAGCTAAGGTGAGCAATCTCATCTTCCTTTTTATAGTAAATAACAAATGGATGTAGAGTAGCCATCTCATTGTTCCAGTGAAAGCTCTGAACCTCATCTTGAAGAATAAAGGAATAATTTTCAGCAAAATCATACACAGCAAGGACCTCACCATCTTTCAAAGACATTTTTGTTTCACGGTAATAAGTTGCTTGCATCTTTGTCTTGAAGTCATGTATCTGGTATTCTTTCAGTTGGTTACAGAATTGGTCAATATATTCATCTGTATTCAGTTCTACTGATTCAAGATTTGACTGATCTGTATTGGTCCACTTTTTAAAATTTATGATATCAATGAAGTTGTTTGTAAATATGTCCAGTAGTCTGTTTTTTAAATCTGATGGATCTCCACATTGTTCACATTGTCTGAGGCAGGATTGCATTCCATAAAGGCAACACAATGACATACATTCTTAATAGGTGTCATCATTTGCAGTTAGTTTTTCTAATTCAGCTCCTACAAACATAAGTTTGGCATCCTGATGAATTGTACACACACATACTGAGTGAGTTCCTGTTGCTCCAGCAATAACACACTGCTTTGGACGCAATTCTGCAAATTTACTGAATCCCACCTTAACCAAAGGATTTCTTTCTTTGAAAATATGATAGGCTTCTTTTAAATTGCAAAGTAAAAGATGCTTTTGCAAATGTATCCTTCCTCTTTCATTGTCAATGATACTACAATAGTCTTTCTTTCCTGGCATTGTTCTACTGATGTCTTCTGAAAGAAAAAATGCTTTAATAGCGTCAACAGTATCCTGTTTAATTCTTTTCCCACCCTTTGGATTTGGGTCTGAAAGGACACCTTTTTCTTCAACTATTTTTTTAGCAATAGATGCTGTATGCCTTGTTGTGTTAAATTCTGAAGCAATTTTCCTAATGCTCCAACTTTTGGGCAATACAGTGAGGATTTTTATTTTATCACTTCTTTTAGTATTTTCATTTTTGAATTTTTCCTTGAGTTGATTTATTATTTCTAAACAGTCTACATCTCCAGATGGCTCCTTAAATTGTGAGTCAGAAATCTCTTTTCCTGCAACTGTTTCCATTCTCTTCTTAACTGTCTCTGTCACCTTGCTGTCGAGGGGTTTAACCCTGGTTGTCTTTTAAAAGACTTCTTTTGGCACAGGTCACAAAAAGATTTTTGAACTAATAATGTTAATTAAGTTGAACTAAGTCTTCACTGACACTATATCAGAACAGAACTTTTAAATAAATGAACTGACAAAAAAAATATAAAATTGAAGAATGATGCCAACTTCATTTATTTTTTATACATTGAACTAGTTATCAGCCACTTACAGCTTCTTGGGATTTTGTTGTACATGACTCAAGGTATTAATGTAAAAAAATTGAATTTTTTAGGAGAAGGTATTTTTTTTTTATTCAAGGTCAAAGGTCAACTTTTGAAGGGATTTTTTTATTTTTCACAGTAGAGATATTTAACAAGAGACAATAAACAATGGGCTACTAAAGAGCTTTAAAATGAGACCAAAATCAATGCTCTAGCTTTAATAGTTTTTTAGTTACACCATTTTGAAAATAGTCATTTAACGCAAAAAAGGTCAAAATGTCACAACTTTGTGACCTTGTATCTCAGTAACCAAAGGTCAGTCAGCTCTAATAATTTGGGAATTTAAGTTTGGCATGTATATCTGCTATTGTGCCAAGTATGAGCAAAATTGAAAGGGGTGAGTGCAAAAAGTGCCATTTTGTGGCCGAGTTGACATGGAATGACCCAGCCTGTATGTTTTTCCGGATTGTTTTTTATGTCATTTGAACAAAATTAACCTTTGTTTTTATTGCAAATCACTACCTTCTGAGGTTATTGGTGGAGGGTGGGGGTGGGGCCTATCTCAGAAACTAGTGATTTCCAATAGAAATGAAGGTTACTGTATTTTACGCCTCCTAAGATGCTACAAGTGGTAAGACACACCCTATATTTAACAAAGAATATTTAGGAGAAAAATATTTCAAAGATTTATCAGCCTGACAAAAAATATATTCCCATAACTTTATTAAAAGAATATTAAACAAAACAATAACATATGAGCCCTGAAGTGATTTTTGGAGAAGTTTTTCAGGAAAAAAGTAGTCTTATGAGGTATAAAATATAGTATATTCGTTCAAACCACATCAAAAATCATCAGAAAAACATAGTTTTGATTTGGTAATAGTTCAGAATACAGGCACCACTTAAGCAAAATTTCAAAAAATACCACAGAGAAAGTTGTTTCTCTCATTAAAATACATTGATTGCATGTGTCGCATAGTCAAAAAAATGAAGTTAGACAATTACAAAAAATATATATTTTTGGGTATGAATCTAGGAAATTTTGAGTTGGCAACCCTACTATCGTATTGTTCATTCACTTCAGTTTGAAAATGGCTTCGGTCTATGACGGATGTGCGGTGACGCTAGTAGAGCTTGCATGATGTTCTCCCTTTAAATGTAGTGTGTCAAATTTGTATAATTTAGGTCTCGGGGGTACGGGGCCAGAGCCCCCATAAAGATCACATATCACAAATTGATCGGTATAGGGTTTTATATTTTTTAGGTTAGTTAGGTTAGGTTTTCCATGAAACCTAGGTTTTTCTCATGGTTTTTGATGTTTCATGACACATGTTTTTCCTCCAAAACATGCTAAAACCATTGGTTTCCTGTTGTTTAAGATAAATCTGACCATCACTCTTACAGTAAATTATTGTTTGTACTGTGTTCCCCCACCCAAAACCCCCAGTTCCCATGGTGGTCCCCCCAGATTATAGGAGGGGTTGGGGGGGGGGGGGGGGGGGAATCACTTCAAGCAATAATTTACTATAATGGCAATGGTCACATTCATCCTAAACAACAGGAAACCAATGGTTTTAGCATATTTTGGTGGGAAAAACACAAAAATTGAGGTGGCACCCCTATTCTGAACTGTTACTAAAATTTTGAGTTAGCAACCCTACTATCATTCATTCACTTCAGTTTGAAAATAGCTTCAGTCTATGATGGATGTGCGATGACGCTAGTAGAGCTTGCGGCTGTGTTGAGAACTTGATTCATCATGTGCCCTAGATGAAGACTAAAAAAGTGCATAACTTAACATATTACATTATCATTTGTATAATTTAGGTCTCGGGAGTACGGGGCAGAGCCCCCGTAAAGATCACGCATCACAAATTGATCTGTATAAGGTTCAGGTATAAGGTTTTTTTTTTACCAAAACATGCTAAAACCATTTGTTTCCTGTTGTTTAGGATAAATCTGGGTATTATTCTACTATTACACCCGTCTAACGTCCAGCAATTATTATATGTTCATTAAGTAGATTTTTTAATTCTAAGACACTTTCCTTCTATAGCGTTTCCGTCGAAATGCTTCGTTTTCGAGATATAAACATTTTTTTGGTGTATCTAATGTGTGTTTGTACGATCGTTTCTGTGTTCATACGTTCATTTGTGTATTCATACATTCATTTGTGTATTCGTTACATGTCTGCCCAATCATTGCGCTCCATCCATTTTGAATTTGAATTACTTTCATACCAGAATAGAATACTCATTCCACTCATTCAGAAGTACATTAGGCCTGGCTCTGTGATTTATAGTGATTCCTGGGCTGCCTACAAGACTATAAGTGATTTAGGTTAGGATAGGATAGGTTAGGTTAGGTCAGGATAGGTCAATTTTAAAGGTGAAATTTATGTTTTTCCTATGGTTTTTGATGTGTTTTAAACGAATCTGACCTTCAAAACCGTCGGAAATGACTTTTTTTCAATTGCCAGCTGGGGGGAGGGGGGTTATCTCAAAAACAAGTCATTTCCGACAGTTTTGAAGGTCAGATTTGTTCAAAACACATCAAAAACCATAGGAAAAACAAATTTCACCTCAAAATGGAGACGGGTGTAATACTGTACATTTACCTAAATCTGACCATCACTATTATAGTAAATTATCGCTTGTGCTGTGTTCCCCCACCCAAACCCCCAGTTCCCATGGTGGTCCCCCTAGATTGTAGGAGGGGTTGGGGAGGTGAAATCACTTCAAGCAATAATTTACTGTAATGGCGATGGTCACATTCATCCTAAACAACAGGAAACCAATGGTTTTAGAATGTTTTGGTGGAAAAAACAAAAATTGAGGTGGCGCCTCTATTCTGAACCGTTACCTTTGATTTATAAAGCCTGTAATATACACTGTAAAAATTTACCCTAAGCCCTAGATCCAAAATTTTATACACTATTATAAGAACAGGCTTACATTTCTCTGCATTAAAGTCTTCTGCCGTAAGTTTCTTGACCAATAAATCAGACATTTCCTGAACACTGTAAATTAACTTTCTTGTAACGCTCAAGCTCAATTTTTGTCTTGGTTTTGGCGCTTATATCTTGATTAAGGCCAAGAAAAATTTCAGGTTTGAGGTCTACTCTAATAGGTTCTAACAACTACAGACAGGGAGCTCTGCAGGTTTGACAGAGCAACAGTGAAATTTAAACCCATACGATAGAAAGTTAAGCACAAGTTAGTCCTCTCCAAAGATGTGTCCTCCCAGAGTTCCAGTGTTTTGTTTATATATTACGTCACAACAGATAAACTTCTAGGATTTGGTTGGTTGGAGAGGTGATTGGATTAAAGACTCGGAATAAGTAAAAGAATATACAAAATATTGGCTATACCAAATCTTTGACAATACTTTCAAGGCATAATACAGAATTTACAATAGTGATTTTTCCCTTCTGATAAAATTTTCTAGACTAGAGCCATATATTAGAAGGACAGCTTGTAGAACTCCATAGCAAGAGTACCCAGATCAAGCTTTTGGTAAGGAAGTGTACTATTAATTTTTCAGTTATTTCGTCAGTTTATATTATACGATAATATAAAAAATCGTAAGCTATATTTACACGAGACATTCATTGCTTGCAATTTTCCTTTCAGAGAGTGTCTCTCGTGTGTAAACACTGCTGACACTCGACTGTCGCGAGACTTGTTTCGGTCTCTAGCCACAATTTTCTGTCGGTAAGCAGGCATTTTTGATCAAGCTATCAGGTACCGCAATCGAGTGTCGCAAGCTGAAGTCTTACCTGGTTGGGTTCCCAAGGTGTGACCATGGAACCCCAGAACTGCCAACATGCCAGCTCATCTTGTTTATGTGGCACAAAAGGAAAGTCAGACAGTAGTTATAGCTGGAAAGTGTGTTGTGGGCTGAAGGTGTTTACTCTTGGAAGTTATAGATATTCTGGCTCACATGTGTTGCCAGAGAGAATTTAAAGGTAGGTAAAGATAAGCATACAACACTGGACGGTAACGAATTCCATATAGGAATGACTAATTGAGAAAAAATCTTGCACGGACCTCATGTTGACAATAAGGGTAAAATATCTTAAATGAATGTCCCCTACTCCCCTAGTATTCTGTTGAGGTGGTTCTTGAAACAAGTCAGAAGGACTAATCGGAGAATGGATACGAAATATTTTCGAACATTGTATCAGATCTGCTCTGAGTAGCCTGCCCTGGATAGAGAAAAGCTGCAATCTATTAAATCTTTCAGAATAAGACAGGTTCTCAAATCCAGTGACATGCTTCTTGCTTAGTCCACCTACGTTGCACTCCCTCAAGCCCACCCAAATCTCCCAGATAACCCAAGTTCCATATGACTTAAGAAAATTCCATAATGGGTCTTATATTATGACCAATAAAAACAGATTTCATAAGTTCAAGATCTCTGCAAATTGTAGATTGGAGTAAATTAGATACCAAGCCCTTAACCTTATTAACAATTGAGCTGATATGCAAATGGAATTTCAGTGTGTCATACATTGTCACTCCCAGGTCGGTAGCAAACTGAACAAATTTAATTGGCTGGTTATCAATATAATATGCAGAGTAAGGGCCAAACGTCTGCCATTCTGCACCGGATTTTTTAAAGCGGAATACACAGCACTTTGATGTATTCAGGGCGAGTCTCAAAGAGCCAGCGGTGGTATAAAAAGTGTTGATATATCTGGCATTGGTTTACATCTGTGAGTATTGACAAGGATGAAAGTGAGCAGTATCCAATATACAATTTAAGGTCATCAGCAAAAATTTTTACTTTACATTTGAAGTAGGACACAACGTGCTAAATATAAATAAGAAACACTGGGCCCACAACTGACCCCTGGGACACACTGGTGGCTGGCATCACCATTTACAACTGACATTTTTCTATTTGTTAAGAATTCTCTGATCCAACCCAAAATATGACGACTCACTCCAATGGCCTCCAGCTTCTGAAGCAATATCTGATGGTTAACAACATCGAAAGCCTTTGCAAAATCAAAAAGTACCAAGTCAATTATTGAATTAGTGTCAAGCCAGGAAGTAACATCCTTATACGTAAGCAAAAGTTGATCTGCTACACATCTCGAAACCCTAAAACCAAACTGGTTATTAGTCAGTATTGAGTTCTCATCAAGATAGGCATTCAGAGTTTTGACAATAATTCTTTCAAAAAGATTTGAAACAGTGGGTAAGCCAGAGGAACATTACAATTAACTAAGAGACAAGGGTGGATGTTGTCAGGACCCATATTAGATGAAGCAGTCAGATTAACGAGTACATCACGTACATCATTCTCATTAAATTCTACATGATAGATTGAGCGCAGACATTGCTGATGGGGGAATGGTACAGCTGGAGCAGCTTGCGAATAAACTGACATAAATGCTGCAGCAAGAGTAGTTGCCATTCCAAGGCTAGAAGAGACCATCACTCCTTTTGGTTTTTTAAAACCGAACTGTTTGTCAGGTGTCCGAACACGCAAACGATACAATGAATCGCGAATGGTAGAGATATGAAATTAACAATTTAATTTCCATTTATGAAGTAATCCTTGTCTCTGGCAAATAGATAGCAAATAATACTGTATAAAGAAAAGCTAAAGAGAAGCAGATTTTGACTTTTCCTTTTCATTCGAAGGTAATATGGTTTGAAAAAGATTCCTATTTTTGTGTATTTAATTTGTAAATCTATTTGTATAATTACTTTCTTTACCGAATTTGTTTTTGATTAGTACATAGGTTAACATTCCGCAGAATACATCACCTAAACATTATTAAAACAATAATTATTTTTCAAAAGGATTCTGAA
Source organism: Bathynomus jamesi (assembly GCA_023014485.1). Taxonomy (NCBI): domain Eukaryota; kingdom Metazoa; phylum Arthropoda; class Malacostraca; order Isopoda; family Cirolanidae; genus Bathynomus; species Bathynomus jamesi. The sequence goes on along the minus strand of JAJOZX010000211.1, from coordinate 527,430 downwards.
TATAAAGAAAATATGTTTCATATGCTGTGCAAATGAATATTAATAAGATAAAAAAAAAATTGAATATGTTATCTAATCAAAATTGGCAGCTGAAAGTACTGGCAGCAAATAACCGTTTCTTTGTTTCTGTGTTTGTGACCATGAACTGTGCCAGTTGTGAAGTAGACTTTGAAGACTTAATTCGTCTTGTTGCCTAAGAATAAGATAAAGCTTTGGATTTTTTTGCAAATCACGGTGTCATATCAAAACCTCGTTTATGTTCGAACTGTGGAAAAGAGTGCAATTATAGAAAAGATCGGAATATTTTCTATTGTAATAGGCAATTTACCGACCGTAAGAGAAAGCGTGTAAAAAAGTAATTTTATAGGTTAGGTTAGGTTACAAATTTACAAGAAAATGGGTAAATATTCCGCAGAATACTGTACATCACCCGAAATTACATCTCAGATAATAATTTTCTGATGTATTGGAATGTGTTTCAAAAGAATCTGGTACCCGTTTTTTGTGCAATTGAGCAGGTTTTGAGATAAATAATTTTTCGAAGAAATGTACACAGGGTGACGCAAAAGTCAGGAACCATAGGCACATTTTAATAATTTGTGTTTTAATGTGTGTTTTGTTCTTTTCAGATTTATTGTTGAACCTATGGCACAGAAATTGACAATAGATGAACGGGTGGAGATAGTTTTAATGTGTGCAAGGCGTGGTAACACACCGATCAGTTGCTACTGCTTTTAATAACAAACACCCTGAGAGGCCGCCAGTTGTTCAGGCATCAGTTGGAAAACTGCTCGCTCGCTTCAAAGAAACGGGAAATGTTCATGACAGGCCGCGTAGTGCCCGGCCAAAAAGTTCAACCGATGCAGCAACATCACTAACGGTACTCAATCACCTCGAAAACAGCCCACGTAAGTCCTTAAGAAAGTTATTCCAGGAAACGGGTGTCTCCAGAAGATTCATTCAACAAATTCTTACAGCAAATACGTTTCCACTCCTACAAAGTTCAACTAGTTCAGGAACTGCACGGTGACAACACAGACCGTCGTGTAGAGTTCTGCCAGTGGTTTCTACAACATCGACAGCTTCAACGAAGGATCATATTCAGCGACGAAGCGATATTTCACCTCAGCGGTCGTGTCAATAGACATAATGCACGCTATTGGGCCAATGAGAACCCCCACTGGATGGAGAAAGGACATGTGCAATTCGACCCACGAATTATGGTGTGGGTTGCGCTCTGAGGGGGATCGGTTAATTGGTCCGTACTTTTTCCGACGAAATTCCATTGGCAGAACGGGTGGAGATGTGGTTTCTGCAGGATAGTACACCACCACATTTCGCAACCATCGTCCGGAGCTCTTCAGATGAAACATTCCCAAGCAAGCGGATCGGACGGCGAGGGCCCGTCGAATAGCCACCTCGGTCTCCAGACCTCACGCCTCTTGACTTGTTATTTTTATTTATTTTGACTGGGTTCAGAATCCCAGATGAGCCCTGAACGGTCAAGATCTGAGGGGCTACTTCAACCTACAGCCCAAGTTAAGCTAGACTAAAACAAACTTACGGACTTGGAGGTCCTATTAGCTCCTACCTCAGGGTTGCTGACTCGATGTGGGCCTACCTTAGGCCTCAGTTGCATAAAATTAAGAAAAAAACAAAAGGGGCACTATTTATGGTCTTCTTTCTCAACCTTGCAACAACAACACAACCTGCACCATTGCACGATGCAACACTCTTGTATCTAAACAACCAAACTGAATTGCAAGAGAGTTCTTTATAAGACCATGCCCTCTAAAAGCCGCATTCAACAAACGAGTAGAAAGGACGCACCAGTGCCCCAAAAAAACGATGCCACAAGAGCCCCAAAATGCTAACTGTAAATTAAGTGAATTTTTCACTAATCTTACAATTATGAGATGGATATATATATACAACTTAACTTAATATATACAAGCAATGCTGCATCAATCAGCTTAGTCATCATATCACCTTGGGACAACCAGTGGCGGTTCCTCATATGGGCAATATGGGCAGCCGCACAGGGCGGCATTTGTGTAGGGGCGGCATGAGCGCCTGCAAAAAAAATAAAAATAAGAATAAGAATAAATAAATAAATAAATAAATAAAAAATAAAATAAAATAAATAATAAAAGATCAATAAATATATTTTTATTAATAAAAAACCATCTATTGCATTTTCCATAAACCTTCCCATAAAAGACCTAAACAATGCAAAATGCTTCCAGATTAATATTATTGGGAATAAAGCCCATACTTTAACATATGTAATGTTATTTTTCTGGGTTTGGTTAAATAGTGAAATGTATATTATTTATTACAGAACGAATCTTCACACTAAGCCACTAAGGTCTGTCAAATAACCGCAAATGGATAAGAAGAGGTCAAAGCTATCAGGTGCTCAGTTTAGAAAAAAGAGGAAAGAAGAAGAGGAGAAACGAGCAAAAGATAAAGGTATAGAGCTATGTCATCTACTCTTCACTGCTATATTGCACTGCTATTTTGTGATATAGCTTTCTGAGTCATTTGAAGTGTACTATTATGTATATAATTAGCCATTAACCAAGGAGGTTGTATTATTCATTTGTTTCCTATTCTAAAAGTTTAATAAATTGTGCTTAATAACATGTTAAATTAATTGTACTAGCCTATTCATGCATTGGTCTGTTATGTTCTATTTTACTATTTGCAGGGGCACTTTTGAAATATTTTGGAACACCCTCTGCCACTAGCCAGGATGAGAAGCCGTCTACTTCTGCCATTATTGAGGCTGAGGAGCCATCTACCTCCTCAGCCTCACATATGTCTCCACAAATGCAGTCTGATCCTGAGGATGAAGACCCATTTGCTTCTACTTCTCCCCGGCAGGACTCTTCAGGTGAGTTTGTGTGCACATATGTCTGTGAGTGTGTGCGTGTGTGTGTATGTGTATGTGTATGTGTGTGCATCCCTGCAAAGCATTTTGCAAACAGTTATAAATTATAATGTTATTATCACTGGGTCTGGGTTACTGGGTATGTGTGGTGTTTCACCACCATAATTCCATAACACCACCACCATAACAAAGTGCTGTGAATAATGTGTTATCTAACTTAGGTGTGTATACTAATGAGTAATGCTCTTGTTCTTTCTATTAGAAATGCCTGGAGCAGAATCGCCTCCTGAGGATGAGTCTCTGTCCACCGACCCTGCTAACTGGCCTTCAGTTCTGACTGAGAGAATTCGGACACAACTGGTTTCCAGGGGACCAAGTCAAGTACCATCTGACTTTGTATTCCCTAGAAACGACAGTGACGGAAGAAGTTTCCACCATCAATACTTCAGGAAGTCATTGGTTAGTGGGGAAAATATAACCAGAAGTTGGTTGGTCTATTCCTTAAAAAACAACAGCCTTTTCTGTTTCTGTTGTACATTATTTTCCAAGAGGAAAATAAATTTAACAAGTTTGGGACTCTCGGACTGGAAGCATGCAAGCTCATTGCTCACATCACATGACAACAGTTCAGAACACCTAAATTCTATGAAAATCTGGAAAGAACTGGCAGTGAGGATGAGAAAGGGGGAGACCATTGACAAGCAGGAGATGGCACTTCTGGAGGCTGAGAAGTTGAGATGGAGAGCGGTGCTGACACGTCTCACTGCTATTGTGCATTCTCTGGCAGTTAGGAATTTGGCACTAAGGGGACATACAGAAAAATTGTTCTCACCATCAAATGGCAATTTTCTGAAAGAAGTTGAACTGATGGCACAATTTGATCCTATAATGCAAGAGCACATTAACCGTGTCCAAAAAGGGACCTCCAGTCACACCAGCTACCTCGGCCACCACATACAAAACGAACTCATTGATTTGTCGAGCAGCAAGACCATTTCAGCAATGGTGAGCGACATCAAACAATCAAAGTTTTTTTTCAATAATTCTAGATTGCACTCCAGATATCAGCCACACTGAACAGTTGTCAGTTGTGATTCGGGTTGTCACTGGAGGGGAAGCCCCATATAAAGGAACATTTCATGGGGTTTTTGGAGGCAGAGGAGTCCACTGGTCAACATTTGGCATCTCTGATTCTGAAGAGACTGGAGGAGCTAAAAGTTCCTTTCATGGACTGTAGAGGACAATCATACGACAACGGGGCCAACATGAGGGGAAAAAACAAGGGTGTTCAATCCAGGCTCCTAGAAATTAATCCCAGAGCTCTGTTTGTTCCATGTGGGGCTCATTCTCTGAATTTGCTTGTGGCCGATGCTGCTAAGGGATCTATTGATGCCACAAGTTACTTTGGCATCTTGCAGAAGCTTTACAACTTGTTTTCAGCCTCCACACAACGATGGGCCATTTTGAAAAAACATGTGAACATCACATTGAAGATGTGGTCTGATACAAGGTGGGAAAGCAAGATCAAGAGTGTGGAGCCCCTGAGATATCAGGCAGCTGCAGTGAGAGATGCACTGATCGAGGTGAGGGACCACACCAAAGACTCTGTAATAAAGGTCGAGGCTCAATCTCTGTCAGAGGAGGTTGGGTCATACCGCTTCGCCATTTGTTCAGTGGTGTGGCATGACCTGTTGTGCCAAATTCAGCATGTGAGCAAGCAGATGCAGTCTCCTAGCATGCACGTTGATGTTGCAGTAAATCTCCTAAAAAAAACAGAGAGAGGTCTCCGCAATTACAGGGCAACAGGTTTTGTGGCTGCACAAATGGCAGCCACAGATATCTGTGAACAAATGAATGTGGAGGCTGTGTTAAAACAAAAACGGCTGAGGTCCACAAAGCGGCACTTCTCCTATGAAGCATCTGATGAGCCCTTGATTGATGCTTTGAAGAAGCTGGAGGTGACATTTTTCAATGCAGTGGTTGATGCTGCAACATCAGCCATTCAGGAAAGATTTTCTACGTTGGAAATTGTGGGAGAGAAGTTTGGAGTGCTGACACATTTCCAAAATCTCACATTTGAGGAGCTGACAGAACAATGTGTGAACCTTAGTACTACACTACACTTTAAGGGACAATCTGACTTGGATGGCAGAGAGCTTGCACAGGAGCTGAAGAACTTGCCTGACTTGCCATCAAAGACCATATCCTTGCTTGAACTGCTGACATTTATCCATGAAAGGGAGCTCTCTGAAATATATCCAAGTTTGTGGACTGCTCTCAGAATTGGTCTTACTCTTCCAGTCACTGTTGCTGAAGCAGAGAGGAGCTTTTCAAAGCTGAAGCTCATCAAATCCTACCTGAGGTCAACTATGTCACAGGAACGCCTTACCGGTCTGGCCATCATCAGTATAAATCATACAATTGCTGAGCAAATTTCATATGATGATTTAATTCATGACTTTGCATCAAGGAAGGTAAGAAGAGTCAGGCTTTAGATGGCAGTTGTGCTGTGGTGCAATTTATTTTGTTTCTTGTTCAAAGTGTAGCATAATAATTACCCTCTCTTAAGTGTCTTATTCTATTTATGTGATAGAGCATTTGTACAATTTAGAAATTTGATTCTCTAGTTTATTTATGGCAGTTGTGCAATTTAATTTGTATTTTTCCTGTTCATAGTATCATAATTACATTCTCTTAAGTGAGTTATTCTATTTACGTGATGAAGGATTTGTAAAATTCAGAAATTTGAGTCTTTGTTTTGGTTCTGAAGTTCCAACAATTAGTCCAATAAAAAGTTATTTTGTGAAAGAGTTATGTCTGTCCTTTATTTTGGGGGGATTCGAATGTGTGTGTGTTGGCGAACAGGGGGGGGGGCGCTGAAGGTGAGGTTCGCCCAGGGCGTCATGTAAGCTAGGACCGCCACTGGGGACAACAATGGCTCTTCCTCTTCTAGATTTTCTAACATGACTTTTTCTTGTGGGGCCATCTCAAGTCGGTAGTCTATGCTGATCGATCCAGAACCATACGTTCTCTAAAGGATAAAATCACATCCGAGTGTGCCGAAATCAGTACCAATGTGTTAAGGAATGTTCAAACATCATGCATTCAACGTGTCAGAAAGTGTCTCCAAGTGGAAGGCCACTAATTCGAACATTTATTATAATTTAATAAAATGTGCCTATGGTTCCTGACTTTTGCGCCACCCTGTATATCTCGAAAGCTGCTCAATTTCACAAAAAAAAAAAAAAAAACGGATAGCAGATTCTGTTAAAACATCTCAAAATACATCACAAATATTTTTTTGGATGTAATTTAATTTTTTTTATTGTAACCTAACCTAACCTATAAAATTACACCTTTTTACAAGTTTACTCTTACGGTCAGTATATTGCCTATTACAATAGAAAATATTTCGGTCTTTTCCATAAATGCACTCTTTTCCACAGTTCGGACATATACGAGTTTTTAATATCACACTGATTTGCAAAAAAATCCAAAGCTTTATCTTCGTCTAAGGCAACAAGACTGAGTATTCAAAGTCTACTTCACAACCGGCACAGTTCATGGTCACAAACACAGAAACAATGAAACAAAGAAATACTTATTTACTGCCAATTTTGATTAGATAACATATTAAATATTTTTTTTTATCTTATTAATATTCACTTGCACAGCATATGAAACATTTTCTTTCATTATTTTTTACAAGGATTCTGAATATATTGTTTTTCTAAGGTTTAGGTGATGTGGTCTGCGGAATATTAACCATATATATATCATAAATTACATATTTTTAATTATTATTAATTATTATTATTTTAAGTATATATGGTGGGCCACTTGAAAACTTTAAAGTAGCCCCAGAAGTCATTGTACATGCATTTGTTGTATATAACAAGTGGCAGGGAAATGTATGTAATTCATACTGCGGAGGGGGAGTTAGTTCAGCTATGGAAACGTTACTATGCAGTACGCGCGAGTGTTTTTTAAAGAGCAGTACCTGCACAATGTTTACCAATGTGGTTTTCAGGGAAGCAACTTTGGGGGCTACTTTCAAGTGGCCCACCATATATATATATATATATATATATATATATATATATATTCAACTGCAAACAACACACAGCATAATTAATGTAAAGAACGACGCTTGTGCAGAAGAGCATTCCGCACAAGATGAGGAGGGAGAACGAATATATATATATATATATATATATATATATAAAGAAACGACGCTTGTATAGGAGATATTCCGCGCAAGACGAGAGAGAGAGAACGGAACAAATGAAAAAATGAGGTAACCACCTGGGAATCGAACCCGGGATCTTCCGATTGCCGGTCAGACGCGATACCATTACACCATGGACCTCACTCTTCCAAATGCCGTAATTCTTCTACATACTCGCAGAAACCAATGCCCCAAGGGGCACCTCCCGCATGCCGTAACATTATATACATTCAACTGCAAAGAACACGCAGTATAAATAACGTAAAGAAACGACGCTTAATATCTCCTATACAAGCGTCGTTTCTTTACGTTATTTATACTGCGTGTTCTTTGCAGTTGAATGTATATAATGTTACGGCATGCGGGAGGTGCCCCCTTGGGGCATTGGTTTCTGCGAGTATGTAGAAGAATTACGGCATTTGGAAGAGTGAGGTCCATGGTGTAATGGTATCGCGTCTGACCGGCAATCGGAAGATCCCGGGTTTGATTCCCAGGTGGTTACCTCATTTTTTCATTTGTTCCGTTCTCTCTCTCTCGTCTTGCGCGGAATATCTCCTATACAAGCGTCGTTTCTTTACGTTATTTATACTGCGTGTTCTTTGCAGTTGAATGTATATAATGTTACGGCATGCGGGAGGTGCCCCCTTGGGGCATTGGTTTCTGCGAGTATGTAGAAGAATTACGGCATTTGGAAGAGTGAGGTCCATGGTGTAATGGTATCGCGTCTGACCGGCAATCGGAAGATCCCGGGTTCGATTCCCAGGTGGTTACCTCATTTTTTCATTTGTTCCGTTCTCTCTTTCTCGTCTTGCGCGGAATATCTCCTATACAAGCGTCGTTTCTTTACGTTATTTATACTGCGTGTTCTTTGCAGTTGAATGTATATATATATATATATATATATATATATATTGTTTACTTCCTTCGATCCCCACATGGAATCATTTATATAAACAGTACAGTTAATTTTGTTGATTTTACTCTCAATGAATTCATGAATTTTCATCCCTAGAATGAATCACCATACTTGACTACGCTAAAATTTTAAATGTCAATGATAACATTCAAACTGATGCTGACGGATAACAGTGAGAATTCACCTTAATATCATCACGCGCCCTTTCAAGCGCCTCATGTGTATCGGCCAATAACAAGCGTACGATAATTATCGAGTTATACGATAAGTTAGATCTTTGAGTGAACGGCATACGATAGTAACTGTAATAAAACCATGCTTGGCCTATGACAATAGATATTCTGTGATATACTGTATACTGAATTAGTATTGAGCACCGTAATATTATGAAGTCTTAGGTACGATTAATACTATCATCATTCATCAACAATCAACATTGTTCATTGGTAAATGGATGAATATCATCACATTTGCAAATTTCTATTACCCTATTAATTAACAAATTAAAGTACATCCATATATCGTAGAAGTACAAAGCCTTTTAAATATATGATGTCTTTTGACTAGTCAAAAATATATCCTGGTCTCGTACTTACCTTTTTAAACATATTGGTATATTTTGGTCTGATTATATAACATGCAGCTGATAATTTCCATATTATTCTGAGTATATCACCTGTTCTCAGAGAATGGTTCAGATTTGGCACACTCAGAGACTCCTCTATGAGGCAGAGAAGCGACACCGAAGCGGAAGTTTTTGATTGGCTAATGGATTATGGGATCATCTGATCGCTGCAAGTGTTACGAGATTCTAAAATATTGTATTTATTTGAATAAGAAAAAATTAAGAGAAGAGCCATGAACCGTAAAACTTTATCCAAAAATGGTTACAAGTTACACAAATTATACATATATATCATACTTTCCTTAAACTTAATCTTTTAACATATGTCTCAGTCGTTGATATATATATATATATAATATATACAGGGTGTCCCATAAGTCCGGCATCATAGGAAAAATAAAAAAAAGCCAAAACAAAAGCTTTTATTTACAGAACGTGCCCAATATGTCCACCATTGTTTTCAATACACAAATTCACACGTGATACCCAGTCAGCAAGCACACGGTGAATGATGTCAGGAGTAATGGTGTTACATGCCCCAATAATGCGCTGCCGCAAATGTTCAACACTCCTAATTTTCTCTGGGTATATCAGCGCTTTCAAGTGGCCCCAGAGATAAAAATCTAGTGGCTTGAGATCCGGGCTTCTAGCTGGCCATTCCACAGGCCCTCGACGTCCTATCCAATGACCAGGGAATTGTTGGTACAGGTATTCCCTTACTTGGGTGCTGTAATGTGCAGGAGCGCCGTCTTGCTGGAACCATGTTGGGAAATTTCCTTCTTCGTTCAAGACACTGGGAAATGCTTCTTCCTTGAGCATACGTAGGTAGGTGCCTCCAGTGACATGTTCATCGAAAAAGAGGGGGCCTATGATGCGATCCTTCCAAATGCCACACCATACCATCACCCCAGATGCACCTTGTTCCTTTGAAGAGGTATACCAGTGAGGGTTGTTTTGAGACCAGTAGCGGGTGTTCTGTCGATTTACCTCACCATTTCCATAAAAAACAGCCTCGTCACTGAACAGAATGTTGGACGGGAAATTGGCATCCCGAGCATATTGTTCCATAGCCCATTCACAAAATTCCATCCGCCGGTCGGGATCATCTTCGCTTAATTTCTGTAGGATCTGAAGTTTATATGGATGCCATTTGTGAGCCTGAAGAATGTGATGGATGCTACTTTTCGACACTTCTGTCTCGGCGGACAATCGCCGAAGAGACTTATTGGGACTTCTGTTAAAATGAGCCAGGATAGCAGTCGCTGTATCATCGTCAGTGGACCTCCTTGAAAGTCCACTGCGTGGTTTATCTTCTATGGATCCTGTTTCCTTAAACTTTGCAACAAGTCTGCTAACACAACTCTGTGTTATTGGCTCGCGGTCTGGATGCAGTCTGTTAAATTCAGCAGCGGCCTCTCTTTGACTCCGATTTCCTATGAGTAGAATTATCTGGATTCGTTCTTCCTTGCATACAGACATTATGGCCTGTAGAAAGAGAGAAATATGAATTATGGTTTGTAGAAATAGAAAAATATGAATTTCTCCCAATAATAATAATAATAATAATAACTAATAAATAAATATATATATGTATACGGAAGACAACAATATGAAGTTTAACACCTAGAAATTTCAGCTATTACGGTAAGGAAAAAGAGAAGACCTAAAATCCATGGAATATTATACCCCAAATGGACAGGAAATTCAGAGAAATTCCAGAGCAAAAGATTTACGGGTTGTAATGACAGATGATGCGAAATTTGAAACACAAAATAAGATAGCAGTAAACAGAGCAGAGAGAATAACGGGACAGATATTGAGAACCTTTAAACGAAGGGTCAGGAATGTAATGATTCCTCTACTGAAAACCCTGATCATACCCAAATTGGAATACTGCTCGGTCCTAACATCCCCATATAAAAAGAAGACAGACCGCTGGAAGGGATCCAGAGAAGCTTTACAGCCAAGATCAATGGGTGCAAAGAACTAAATTACTGGGAAAGGTTACGCGAACTAGACCTATATTCACTGGAAAGGAGAAGACACACACACACCATTATTTACACTTGGAAAATAATGGAGAAACTAGTCTCTAATCTTACTCTGAACCCTATAACTCCCCAAACAACGGTGGAAGGTAGAAACGGTAGACTGTGTCGTATTCCCAAATTGAAGGCGAGACAGGGAACATCCTTGACCCTGAAAGAAAATAGTTTTGTAGTGAGAGGGCCAAAACTGTTTAATCAGTTGCCCAAAGACCTAAGAAACACGAAAGGAGTTGCAGTGGACATCTTCAAAAGAAGACTAGACGCCTGGCTCAGAACAATCCCCAATGAGCCGGGTGTACCTGGCTATGTGAGGTGGAGAGCACAAGAAACCAACTCACTACTTCACCAGGCCAACTCGAGAGGAGGGGCGATAAGCTTGACCTTCGCGAAATGATAAATCATCGCGCGAAACCTTTGTAAGGTTGTGAAGTAAGGTATATATATATATATATATATATATATATATATATATATATATATATATAAAAGGTATCCCAAAAGTCAGTTTACCGAGGAAAATGTTTTCTCCTGATGATTATTCTAAACATTATGACAATTTTTTTTTACAGCAAAAAGCCAGCATGTCTTCAGGACCTTAGACTACATTTGTGAAAAATTCCAGCTCTTAAGCAATGATAAGGAATTATGTAAAGCAATTTGCCGGTCAACCGTTGACAGATACAAGATGTGCATCGAACAACATGGACGACATTTTGAAGTTATTGTAACCAGAACTATTCTCATGTTTTGTAAACATGTTTCAGAATTTTTTTTTCTTTGTTTTCTTGTTTTGTAAATATATTTATGAAACAAGTTTTTTTCCTTTGTAGTAAACTCCTTAGGAGAACATTTTCTTCGGTAAACTGACTTTTGGGACACTCGATAGATATATATATATATATATATATAATTTAGGCCGTTTCGAAAAATCGAAATTTATGATGGCTCAACGCACACATACTAAAAAAGTAATATGTCATGAATAAAGACTTCATGCAAAATATTAAGACAAGAGCTTATTGTTATCCCACCCCTCAATGCATATCTATTTTACCCCTCATGAGAAAATTTTCATTTTTCTGGCAAATATATTTATTTATTTTGTGATGTCCTCTTAAATTAGGTATATAAAATTCATAAATAAAATTGGAAGATAAGTAGGTCATTTTCAGGAATGGTCCAGTAACCCCCCTATATTCTTTAGAGAGAATTCTAGAAAATTCTTCCTTCAGGATAACTATTCTAGAATTTCCATTTTTTCCCTTTATGGATTATATGATGTTTTATTTGCTTTTTCATCTATAATTACTGATATTTTCACAAGTTTACTGTTCTAGAAAGGTTACTTCATGTTACTTTACAACTTTCTTACAGTAATCAAGTCATAATATAATTTAGGTGAGTGATTAATGATTATATTATATTATTATTAAGACTAACAGGTGGTAAACGTTTTCCCTCAGAATTATGGCAAAAACCAGAAACAAGTGTGAAGTCTGGTTGGTCGGACAAGTGCTGGAAGAGGGTTTTTCTGAGAAGCAGCTTCCAACTAACAGTGATGTCCTTAAACGTCTTTTTTATCACATTAAGGTGGGAAAGCAAAATGTCTCTGTAGCTTGCGCAACTGTAGCCAACGAAGTTATTGCTATGTGGGAAAAAGCCTCCTTAATTACATCCCACAAGCCTTATATTGTCTCAAAGCTTAAAAGGCTTTACAATAAGCATGAAGGGCTGGTCAAGAACCGAACTCGACGAACTCCTACCCAAGAGAAGAATGAAGCAGAATTTGTCACCAGCTTAAAGAAGCTTTTCGATGTAGCTCATTCAGAAGTGGAAACAGAAATAAAATTGCAGGATGATAAAGATTTTCTTAAGGATCAAAGGAACGATCGGAAAATGATTATGGGTCCAGAAGACAAGGAGTTTTCAAGAAAGGCAAAAGCACGACAGATAAGCATGGAAAGAATGGAAAAACTTCGCAGGAAATCAAAGGAAGAAATGAAGCAATTGACAAAGGTTGTGGATCTCAACCAATGTGAAAATTCCGGTTCAGGAGGAAGTGAAGAATCATCTGGTGATGAATTGTTCTACAGAGCACTCTCATCATCATCTTCAAAAAAAGGAGAAGCTTGAACCAGGTGTAATTGTTAGGGATAAAAAGTTCTTGGCTGCTCTGGACCGCACTGGAACATCTGCAAGAGCTGCTATGCACATTGTGGCACCTGCCCTTTCAGCTGCTGGAGTGGAAATTGAAGAGATCACACTTTCATCATCCTCATCTACAGGTCTCGGCGATCAACACGGATGCAGATGGGAGAAGACATTAAAGCCAGTTTCCAACCAAATACCCCTTTAATAATTCATTTTCATGGAAAGCTTCTTCCATCCATGCATGGGGGTAAGATTGATGTAATGCCCATTGTTGTGGCTGGTGCAGGCGAATTGAAAAATTACTGTCTATTCCAAAGCTTATTTCTGGAACGGGAGAAGAAATGGGGAGAGCAGTTTTAGATGCTTGAAGCAATGGCCACAAGTAAATGAGTGGGTAGCAGGCCTTTGTTTTGATACTACTGCAAGCAATACAGGTATCCATGCTGGGGCTTGTACCATCATCCAAAAGGCCCTTCAGAGATCACTCCTTTTTCTGGCATGCCGCCACCATATCCACGAGCTTCTTATCACTGCAGTTTTTGACATGTTTTTCTCTTCTTCGGGTCCACAAATTCCCTTATTCAATCGATTCAGAGATTGTTGGGATAACATTGATCAGCAGAATTACAAGCCCTATGAACCCAATGATCTCACCTCAGAATCTTTAGATCATTGGATCTTGAAGCACAGAGACAAGCTTATTTCTTTCATCAACTCCAAACTTCAAGAGGGCCACACTCGAGGTGACTACAGGGAATACTTAGAACTTGCACTTATCTTCCTTGGTTGTCCAATGCCTAAAACAAATAAAGGCTCTGATAGCAGATTCCACTACCCAGGAGCTTACAGCAGAGCTAGATGGATGGGAAAGGGCATCTATTCCTTAAAAATTTACTTATTTAGGAACCAATTCCTTCTCACCCCTCATGAAAAACAAGCTCTGATACGAATAAACGCCTTTTCAGTGACAGTTTATCTTCAAGCTTGGTATACATCTCCAGTTGGAATTGATGCTCCAGCAAATGATTTGGCCCTCCTCAAGATGCTACATATCTACAAGATCCAGGTTGATAAGGAAGTGGGTGCTACAGCCCTCAAAAAACTTCAGAACCATGGTTGGTACTTGAGTGAGGATCTTGTAGGATTTGGCTTTTTCTCAAACCTCGTGACTGAAGATGATAAGGTTCTAATGCTCCACAACCTTCACCACGCGCCTCCTCGAAAAGTGAGGGCAAGAAAGGTGGACCCCCGAATGTTGCAAAACCCCAATGACTTAAAGATTACCAGTTTTGTCACAACTCAAACACAAGACTTCTTCAAGTGTTTGAAAATAGAAATTCCCAAGAAACTTGAAGACATTGAGGAGCACCGTAATCGGGTCATGGCAGTCAAAGTAATCAACGACTGTGCTGAACGAGGAGTCAAACTGGCTACAGAGTTTAATGCGAAGCTCACAAAGAGTGAGGAAGAGAGACAACTGGCCTTTCAAATCATTGAAAATCAGAGAAAGGAGGTCCCTCAGCCACTGAAATCCCTATATTCTTAATCAATATATGCCTTAAATAGAATTTAAGTCGCTTTGTTTTAAAACATATTTTTCGTTCAGTCTTATATTTGCTCTAATTATCCATTAATGTAAAAGAAGTGCCATCTGAGGGGTGCCTTTTTATCATTCAAATAAAATGATATTTTGTCTATTTGTTTTTCTTCCTTTATATAAAAAAATAAAAGTGTGTGCGTTTATCAAAATTAAATTTGAAAAATTACCATATAATCGTGAAACGGTCTAAATTATATATATATATATATATATATATATATATATTACACACACACAGGGGGCGCAAAAGTCGCGCAACATAGGAATTTTCAGTGTTGATTATAATATTTTATTTCTTTTAGGTAGGGGATGGCTGCGAAATTAACAACAGACGAGAGGGTGAGCTTGGTTTTAATGCATGAAATACCAAGTACTACAAATCGATGAATCGGTACAAAATTTAAATTATGTACCGATTCATCGATTTGTTATACCTGGTATTCCATACATTAATACCAAGCTCACCCTCTCGTCTATTGTTAATTTCACAGCCATCCCCTGCCTAAAAGAAAAACAATATATAGTCAACACTGGAAATTCCTATTATGCGCGACTTTTGCGCCACCCTATATATATATATATATATATATATATATATATATATATATACACCAACAAATCCATCATCGGCCCCGGGATCGAGACAGGTGACGGCAGGCGGCGCGCAGCAAATCTCAGCTATTCATCTTTCCACACAAAAAAAATTTTGGTTGGTAGATAAATGGCAACCTTGGGTAGCCTAATGGTTAAGACGCTCGGCTGCTGCTGGTGGGGCGTGGTTCGGATTCCACATTAAACTGTAGGTTTAAGGTGAAGTGACAAGCTTGACCTTCGTCAGAATGAACAATTCGGGCGGAAGCAAAACCAAGGTTTTATATATATATATACACAGTGTGTGTGTGTGTGTGTGTATATATATACACACACACAGTATATATATATATATGTATATATATATATATATACACACAGCAATACCCCGATTAACGCGGTTAATTCGTCCGCGGAAAGTACCGTGTTAGGTGAATCAGCGTTGATCGGGGAATGTAATCAATGCGAAATAAAGTGTTTCGTTCTCAGATGTCAATGATAAAGAAAAATCTGAAAAAAAAAACACTTTTTGCGTGAAAATGAACTAGTTTTAATTGTGAAGCAACCGCAAACAATTTAGTTACGAATACTGTATGTTTAATTTTTAGCTAAAAGTGGGCTCATTATTATATTCTTTTTTAATCTGTCAAACCATCCACGAGACCGCGACTAGCAACAGTAAAAATTTCTTCATACGTTAGTGCTTTCAAATGAATTGTCATCTCGCTACGCAGGATACTCTCTTTATTACAATCTTCAAACCAAACAGATAAAAGCTGTTTCCTATTTACCATTGTATACTGTATGTTCAATTTTTAGTTAAAAATTAATCCTTTTAATTTTGGAAAAAATATGTTGATATTTTCTACATTTTTTAAAATCGCGCTTATTTTTAAAATTAACTTTGTTCCATTTAACGTTAAAAAATGCATTTTTGTCAAAAATGTTTGCTACAAAAAACGTGCAAGAGGGAATCTGAAGCATCGCATCGCTGTTCGGGGAATGGTGTCAAGGTTTTATCAGCGTTATTGCGAATCAGCGTTGAACGAATCTGTGTTATGCGAGGTATGCTTGTATTATACAGGCCCGGATTTAGCTATAGGCGAACTAGGCCGTTTTGCGCGTTCTGTTCAAGTGATATTAATGATTTAGAACTCTATGAAGAACTTAAAGTACTTTGCAGGTTTATACCTGAGAAAACAGATCTCGGAAATGCCCTTGTTTATATAGTGCAAAAACAACTAAGTGAGATTTATCCTAATGTTTATGTTGCACTTCGAATAGTATTAACCATCCCAGTTACTGTTGCTTCGGCTGAAATAAGTTTCTCGCGTCTCAAACTTATTAAAACATATTTGCGTTCCACCATGTCTCAAGCGAGATTGCAATCATTAGCTATGTTATCAATAGAAAACGATATAACAAATTCATTAGATTATTCTCAATTAATTGAAGAGTTTAGCTCGAAGAAAAGTAGAAAAGCATTGATGTAATATTCAAGGAGCATCTGAACCAAATATTAAAGCATTAATATTTAGCCTGATAAGTCGATCGCTCACTATTATAAAAAATGAAATGTCAACATCTCTTATACATCACATATGAAAAACGTTTGTATACTATGGAAAGTCATTACCTATAATATTATATAAATCTTAGAAATCATTGTCTTATATTTTCGATACAAATCTTGATTCATATTATAATTTATACTTATTTGTATGGTTTATTTATATTTCTTATACAATTTCCATGAGTGATTATTTTGGTTTGGTTTAATTTTTAAGTGCTGGCATAGTTCTGTCTATGCGGGATTCTAATATTGCTGGTATAGTACCGATAATTAAGTCCATATTTTCATATATATATATATATATATATATAGGCCTAGGGCCTCGCAACTTCTAGAGTCGGCCCTGCCTGTGTGTGTATATATATATATTATATATATATATATATAATAATTGGCTCTCTCCGTGGTTCGGGCAAGGTCAGGATGTTACTAGAAAGAGGGTTATTACTTTAGCACTCCTGGATGCAGAAATAGTTTACTCTTCGTATTCCCACAATCGAGGAGTACTGTGTGGGCCCGTGTTTTTCTTTTATCCCAGTTATCAAAGTCCAAAGAGTAGAAAATAAACACAACGGCTTACACGATTTTTAATTTGAATATAGGCGAGATAAATATAATGGATTAGCATGAATCAAATGTTTCTTTTATATAGAACAGAAGGTAATAATAATATTAATAAAAATAATACAAGTTTCATAATGATAAAATGTTACTTTATCTTCATTGTAAGATATGAAATAAGTTGAGACCCCTTCTAGGACGCCCTCTCGTCCGTTCTGAGTCCCCAAACTTATATGAATCAATTGCAAGCTACCGTTCTTTTTCTCTAAACGGTCAGGCTTTAAATTGATACCCAATCTTCCAATTCTCAAAAGCAATTCCCGTTAACGGACCGAAACCCATTTCAGCCCGGAGACCCTCCTCCAGGAATCTGCCTTAAGGGCGCCGATCCCTTTCTTATATAGTCAAAGGAACGGAACCTGGCTACGCCATCACGCAAGCGGTTGACGTCACCTGAGAGCATTGTGTTTCCCAAGTGAAATAAAAAAAACCGTCTGTGTCACTGCGCGTGACTTCCGTCGGAAGGAAAAGAGCCATACATAGCTTGGGAAATATTGAATGAATGAAATTTTATAAACATAATAGTTATCAGGGCACGGCTTTACTTCGATTATAAATTATAACATGTATAACATATATATATTTTCGCTAATCGTAAGTAATTTTACAATTCTGTTCTACCTAAACCATTTTATATTTTACTTATTATCCATACTTTTATTCTTTATATCATTTAACTTTTAATCTTTTAATCTAATATACATTGTAACTTGTTTTTGATTCTCGCTAATTGTTGCGCCATTTTAATTTGTTGTTCGTTTATTTATTATACTTATTTATTTTTACTTGTTTTAAAAATTTTTAGCACTGATGATGGAAATTGAATTTTTCCGAAACGTCTGTCAATAAACATGTACCATCTTTTCGTCCTCCTATTCCTCGCTAAGTTACGCTTCCCTAAGAACAAACCATTCAACCAAGATATATATATATATATATATATATACCCCTCGATTAGGTACTCCGGCTTGCCGGGCCGAGGGGGCTCGTACACCTCGTGGGTTGTTGGGGGTTTCCTCAACTCCTCGCGGGGTGTGGGCGAAGAGTTACCTAGTTGCGTTTTTTTTTTCTTTTCTTTTTTCCTTTTCTTTCTTTTTGATCCCCTTTTTTTCCGTCTCTCCCGGAATTTCTTTTGTCTTGACTCGGTCTTGTGCCTCTGTTAATTGTAGTATCCCCCCCACCTCTGTCTGTATTTTGCAGTCTTGGGGTCATCGGGTGCACCCGCCGGGGGGCATCGCTCCGTGGCTGAGCCGTGCTCTGGGGACGGTACGGGTGCCCGGACCGCTGCTGCGTCTGGATTGGGTCTTTGCTTGGCCCTTAACGGACAAATCTCCGTAGTGCCAATCTGCTGTTTTTAAAACGACAGTCAGGTTGGGGGGCGGGCTACCCGGGACGTTGGGCCTGCGCCTTGAAGGATGCAGCGGCGGATGGTGCATTGCCTTGGGTCCGAGGCTGTCTTTTTTGTAAAGCTATTGTTTATGGGTTCAATTTCTAAACTTCAATCCCCTCCTGTTGACGACTCTGGCCCGCCCTTGGCTTTGGATAAGACTACTACTTCTGGTCATTCAGCGGTCTCTGCCTCCGCTGGATTGACCTTCAAGCCGTATGGCCCCCTCTCGTCCTCTGCGGCGTCTGGCTCTCGTGGCCGGACTCGTGGTGGCCGTAGGGCGGGGTCTTCGCGGCCCTTGTTCTCTCGCCCACTCTCGGTTACCGTTACACATGGACCTGTCCCGGCTGTCAATTTCTGTCCGGTGGACAGGTTCCTTGTTCTCCGCCCTTCCGCTGGCTCCCTTCCGGGCAACTCGGAACGGGTGTTTCAGCGCCTTAAGACGGTGGGGGTTCCCTGTCGTTATGATATCCGCCCTCTGAAGGATGGGTCTCTTCTTTTGAAGTCCCGTTCTTCGGGGGTGACTGAGTCCCTTCTACAGTTGCAGGATGTCTTGGGTTGCAGAGTTTCTGTGACTCCCCATCCGCAATTGAATAGCTGTCAGGGCACCATTTTCGCTTCCCGTCTGCTGTCAATCCCGGTTGGCGAGTTGCAGGAGGATCTTTCCCCCCAGGGGGTAACGAAGGTCTTCCGCTTTTCGTCGCGCCGGGATGGTGCTCTTACCCCATCCGCTCGTCTGCTCCTGACCTTTGACTCCCTTGTGCCTCCGGCCCAGGTGTTCTGGGGCGTGGGTGATCGCCGGTCGTGTGAGTTTTCGGTGCGACCATATGTGCCTGACCCGGTTCGTTGCTTTGGCTGCAACCGGTTCGGCCATGTTAGCTCTGCGTGCCGCCGTGAGGGTAAGCTATGTGTCCGCTGCGGTGGGCCTGCGCACCCTACCCCGTGCACGAAGCCCCCGCGATGCTCGAACTGCTCAGGGGCCCACCCTTCCTCCTCTCGGGACTGCCCCGTTTTCAAATTTGAATTCGAGGTGCGGTCCTTAAGGACTACCGAATTCCTTAGTGCGCGGGAGGCGCGCGATAGGGTCCGTGACCGGGAGCCGCGGCGGGGGTTGTCCTATGCTGCGGCTCTTGGCCCTGGCGGGTCCTCGGGCCCCTCCCGTGCTACCCCGGCGTCTACCGGAGTGGTGCCCCCCTGGAAGTTCCGGAGGTTGGTGGTCCTCCTGGCGCCGCGGGCCCTTCTTGTTCCTCTGCCTCACTTTCAGACATCCCATCTGATTCCCTGCCTACAAGTGCCCCTTCTCCCTCTCCGGCCTTGGGGTCTGGATACTTGCCTACTCGTCTCTCGGGTGGGGAAGGTGATGCCCCGAAGGAGAGGAGGAAGCGTCGCCGTGGTCGGAGTCGGAGTCCTCCAGACCCGATCATGACCGCTGCTCGCCCTGCTTCCCCGGAGGGGAAGCGGCGCGCCGCTCCTGATCCGCTCGGGACTCCCCCCGCTATACGGAGGGCTGGTGAGGCGTCACCTCCCGGTGCCCCGACCAGTGTCCGGGTGTCGGTTGAGGTACACCGCCCCATGACACCCTCGATTACTGACGCTGTTCGCATGGTGGACCCGGTCGAGAGTAGCCTGGCCCTTCTTCATGGAGTCTCCCTTCGGCTCCTGCTGAGAGTGGTCGGGTCTCTCTCCTGGATCTACCTCTCCCACCTGTGGTGGACCTTTCTTCCCCCCCCCCCCCGTCAGTGCTTGTCATGTTTGACGAGCCCTCGAACATCTGGTTCTCCCCAGCCCCCCTCTGGTGGGGAGTCGGGGGTTTCGGCTGGGCCCGTCTCGTCGTCTCTCCCCCCCCCAGGGGAGCCCCCCTCTGAACTCCCTGTTCCACTCTCCACCTCTCGTTCTACTACGGGTGAAGCAGCTGCGGGGTCGGTGGCCCCTACCCCTCCGTTCGGGGTAAGTCGGGGAAGCCGATTCCGTCCCTGGTTGCGGACCGATGAGTTTGCTGCTCAGCTTGGTCCGTGGCTATTTCTCTGCCTCTTATAATGCCACTTCCCCTTACAGTTCCATTTTGCATTGGAACTGTAGGGGGCTTTTAGCTAACTGGGAGAACCTTGCCTCCCTGCTGAAGAGCGAGCGGCCTTCCTGTGTTTGTCTCCAGGAGACTATCCTGGCTGCGCGGGGACTCCCTCGTCTCTCTGGCTATGTTGGTTTCCCTTGCACCCCGGATGAGCACACACGCCGGCGGGGTGCGGCGATTTATGTGCATCATTCGTTACCATCGCGAGGTGTGCCTCTTCGCACTTCCTTGCAGGCTGTGGCTGTGCGGCTATTTTTAGATCGCCAGTACACTGCCTGCTCGATTTATATTCCTCCTCATGACCCTCCTTCTCGCGACGCGGTTCGCGAGTTGGTGTTGCAACTGCCTCGACCGTTTCTCCTCCTCGGGGACTTTAACAGTCGCGACCCGGCTTGGGGAGATGTCCGGTCGACTAATATTGCTGGTATGTTGCTCTCCTTAATGAAGGAACTTTCCTTTGCGTGCCTCATTCCGGTGAACCTACTTACTTCCACGAACCCACAGGTTCATTTACCTGTATTGATCTCTCCTTGGTGTCCCTCGATGCCTTACTCGATTTTTCGTGGAAGGTGTTGGGGGACTCTTATGGTAGTGATCATTACCCAGTCTGTCTTGAGCCGGTCGGACCGCAGCCGGGTGTCTCGTCTCGACCGAGGTGGTGCCTTGCGCGGGCTGACTGGCCATCCTTCAGAGCTCATTCCGTTATTACCCGTTCGGTGTTGAGCTTTGGCTCTGTGGATGAAAGCTTGGAGTTCTTCGAGCGGGTGTTGATGGGCGTCGCGGAGGACTGTATCCCTCGATCTTCCGGTAACCCGCGGACGCATAGCGTCCCGTGGTGGACTCCAGCATGTCACCGGGCGGTGTGCGAGAGGAAGAGGGCGACGCGCCGCTTCCACCGCACCCGGCGCGCGGACCACTTGATTGAGATGCGGCGGGTGAAGGCTTTCGCCCGCCGGACTCTCAAGTTGGCCCGTCGGGCCTCTTGGCGTGCTTTTGTGTCCGGCATTTCCTCGTCTACCCCTTCTGCTACTGTGTGGCGGAAGGTCCGTAGTATCGAGGGGAAGCCGGTCCCTGCTAGTCGCCCTGTCCTTCGGGACGGGGACGGCTTCCTTTCGGATCCTGCTGCTGTGGCCGATCGGCTGGCTGGGGCTTTTGCTGCGGTTTCCCGTTCGCCTTCAGCTGCGGATCGTCCTTTGTCGAATGTTACGTTCCCGCCGCCTGAGAACGAGCCATATAACCATCTCTTTACGATGCGGGAACTTCGGGCTGCCTTGGCAACCCGTCGTTCTTCCGCCCCTGGCCCTGATGACATTCCGTATGACTTTCTTTGGAATCTGCACCAGATGGCCCTACACTTCTTGCTGGATCTTTTCAACCGGGTGTGGGTTGAGGGGTCGTTCCCTTCCCGTTGGAGGGAGGCGATTGTGGTCCCGATACCTAAGCCGGGGAAGGATCCGGCGGAGGTGGCGGGCTATAGGCCTATTGCCTTGACGAGCTGCTTATGCAAGGTCCTTGAAAAGATGGTGGCCGTCCGACTTTCCTTTACACTGGAGTCGCTTGGGTTATACCCCCCGACCCAGTATGGCTTTCGTCGATTTCGGGGTACTCTGGACCCCCTTCTCCTCCTTGGTCATGATGTACGGGAGGCCTTTTCCCGCCGGAATCTTGTTCTGGCCGTCTTTTTTGATGTCGAAAAGGCCTATGACACGACCCGCCGGGGAGTTGTCATGGACCGTTTGAAGTCTCTTGGTTTTGTGGGCTTTTTGCCCACATTTCTTCGTAACTTCCTCTGCCGTCGCACTTTCCGCGTCCGTAATGGGGCGGCCCTATCTGACCGGTATGTTCAGGAGGAGGGGGTGCTCCAGGGGTGTGTCTTAAGCGTCTCCTGCTTCAATCTGGTTATGTCTGCGCTACCGGGAGCCCTTCCGCCCTCGGTGCGATGTTCCATCTATGCCGACGATCTGGCTGTCTATGCCGCGGGGACGAGTTCCCCCCTCGTGGAGAGGCAGGTCCAACTCGCGGTCAATCGGGTTGAACGCTGGGCGTCGTCGGTGGGCCTTACGCTGTCTTCCCCGAAGACTTCGTGTGTGGCCTTCCTTCCGCCGAGGAGACGGGGATCTGGCGCCGTCCCGACCTTTGATCTTACACTCGGGGGTCAGCCTCTGGCCTTCGTTCAGTCAGTGCGTTTCCTGGGTATGGTTTTCGACAGCCGTTTGAGCTGGGTTCCCCACCTTCGCCGGCTGCGCGAGTCTGCAAAACGTACCCTGGATTTGCTGGGACATCTGTCGCATACTACATGGGGCGCGGATAGGCGGACACTCCTCCGTTTGTACGTGTCCCTGGTACAGTCAAAATTAGATTATGGGAGTGTGGTGTATGGCTCCGCCTCCCGTACGGCCCTTCGGATACTGGATCCGGTCCTCTCTAGAGGGCTGCGCATGTCATCTGGCGCCTTCCGCTCCTCTCCGGTTGATAGTCTGCAGGTTGAGTGCGACATCCCTCCCTTGGGGGATCGGAGGTCGTTCCTCATTGCTAAGCACTATCTCCGGATCCTCCGTCTTCCCAACTCTCCTCTGTTCCAGGTGGTGGAGAGGGCGTTCTGCCGGGATGGGGGTTGATATTTCACCGACACGGTGACCTCCCTCCTCGATGGTATGGGCACTCCTCCTCCATCCGTTATACCGGTCTCTTTCAAGGGTGTTGCACCTTGGGAGAGCACCCCTGTTGCGTGCTGTAGGGCGTTGCGCCCCGTTCGCAGGGCCGATTCTGACTCTGCCTTGCTTCGGTCTCTGTTCCTTCAGCATGCGGCGTGTCACTCTGCATGTGTTGCGGTCTTCACGGATGGCTCGAGGTCGTCGGGGGGTTGGGGCCGCGGCTGTTCCCCAGTCGTCTGCCCTTGCTCCCCGATGTACCCGTCTCCCTGATGAGGCTTCCGTTTTCACGGCGGAGCTCTATGCCATTCTGAGCGCTCTGGAGGTGGTGCGGGAGCATCCGGATGGGTCGTTTGTCATCTATTCGGATTCCCGCAGTGCCCTGGATGGCCTGGAGTGTTTTGACCCTGTCCACCCACTGGTCCGACGAATCCAGCTACTGTGCCATACCCTTGTCGCTTTCGGTGGCAAGGAGGTGGTATTTTGCTGGGTCCCAGCACATGTTAACGTGGCTGGTAATGAGGCTGCCGATCGAGCTGCCCGTTCCGCGTGCCGACTACAGGTTTCACCCGTGTCCCTCCCCTTTTCCGATTATATCCCTGGCTTCCGTAGGTTTTTGCGCTCCCGGTGGCAGAGTCGCTGGGATGGCGCTACGGATAACAAACTTTGCAAGATTAAACCCAAATTGGGATGTTGGGCCTCTTCCTTCCATCGGTCGCGCCATAAGGAGGTGGCTCTGGCCCGCCTCCGTATTGGCCACACACACCTGACCCATGGCTATTTGATGGCCGGGGATCGGGTGCCCCGATGTCCCAATTGTAACGTTTTCCTTACAGTTGCCCACCTCCTGGTGGAGTGTCCGCTTTACTTTGCGCTGCGCGCAGAGTATTTTCCCTTTTTGGAGAGCGTCGGGCCTTCTGATAGGCTTGGCGCTATTCTATCTGAAGGTCCCTACTTTTCGATAACCGGGTTGTTCTCCTTCCTCTTTCGCTCCCGACTTCTTTACCGGCTGTGACTTCGCTATGATCTTTCTGCTTTCCCCCCCCCCCTCCTCCTCCGTCTATTGTTCATTTCCATTAGCTGTTCCTTAATCTTCGTCCTGTGTTCGCTCTGCTATCCACCTTTCTTTTGGTGGCCATGAGCGGTCATACTTTGAAACAAAAAAAAATATATATATATATATATATATATATATATATAATATTTAGGAGAAATCCAATGACAAGGAGAAATGTAAATGCCATAAAAAGTCTTCTTTATTGCGCAACGTTTCGAGCAATACGCTCATCTTCAGGCTGTTTAATAACAATGTGAAATTAAAATCAATATTGAATGAAAAACAAACAGAAAATTTCTATAACCTATTCGTAAAGACAAATTTTAAAAGACTGAGAAAAGAGGGTTAAATTCTAAGTTATACAGATTTACATATAAAAATTAAGAAGTTATTTTTAAATACATGTAGTAAATGTGAAATTAATACACTGGAAAAATTACCAATAGTACACTGGAACAATGGAGCTATCTACCTTACACAGCAGTATCCGAGGCCGACTAATTTGAGCAGAGGCAGAGGCAGAGGCAAGGAACGGGAAACACGAAAGATGGCGAGGGAGATAGGGGAAGGAGGGATTATAAGGAATTGGGGAAGGAGGAGGGATCATAGCAAATTGAGAGGGACGGACGATGAGTCAACATTCAGACTAGGGGACAATGCTTTAATGAAAAGGGATTCTAAAATTCTTAGTGAGTTGGGACAAGTATTACAACCAAGAATTTTAAAATTGTCTAAAGTGACATCAATTTTGCATTTAATGCTATGTTCACGAATACTGGAGGCTTCCTTAGTTTTTAAAATTTTACCTGTTCGGCCACTTATTCCCATATGCGAATATGGGAATAAGTGGCCGAACAGGTAAAATTTTAAAAACTAAGGAAGCCTCCAGTATTCGTGAACATAGCATTAAATGCAAAATTGATGTCACTTTAGACAATTTTAAAATTCTTGGTTGTAATACTTGTCCCAACTCACTAAGAATTTTAGAATCCCTTTTCATTAAAGCATTGTCCCCTAGTCTGAATGTTGACTCATCGTCCGTCCCTCTCAATTTGCTATGATCCCTCCTCCTTCCCCAATTCCTTATAATCCCTCCTTCCCCTATCTCCCTCGCCATCTTTCGTGTTTCCCGTTCCTTGCCTCTGCCTCTGCCTCTGCTCAAATTAGTCGGCCTCGGATACTGCTGTGTAAGGTAGATAGCTCCATTGTTCCAGTGTACTATTGGTAATTTTTCCAGTGTATTAATTTCACATTTACTACATGTATTTAAAAATAACTTCTTAATTTTTATATGTAAATCTGTATAACTTAGAATTTAACCCTCTTTTCTCAGTCTTTTAAAATTTGTCTTTACGAATAGGTTATAGAAATTTTCTGTTTTGTTTTTCATTCAATATTGATTTTAATTTCACATTGTTATTAAACAGCCTGAAGATGAGCGTATTGCTCGAAACGTTGCGCAATAAAGAAGACTTTTTATGGCATTTACATTTCTCCTTGTCATTGGATTTCTCCTAAATATTAAATTGAAGCTCTGTAGAAGCAACCCGCATAATTATATATATATATATATATATATATATATATATATATGGGAGACCGTCCTCCGCGCCGAGATTATGTAGCGACCCGTGGTTCGGATTCCACGTAAAGCTGTAGGTCCCCTCCGGCATATGACCTTAGATGTTGCGAAGGTTAAACAACCCCAATGAAAAAAAAATATATATATATATATATAATAGCTCCTCTCTTTACGCGGGGGATGTGTTCCTGGAAAACATTGCGTAAGGTAAATACATAAACTTACCAGAAAAATAGAAATCAGTTCCAACAAAAAGAAAATTATTCTTATACAAGTTTTAAATACAAAATATTTGACATTAATTTCGGTTTTATTTATTGAACGTAACTACACCTGTAAAATTATATGTACAGTATGTAATATGTAATACAGACCCTATAAAGGAAATTAAACAATAATATTTCTGACACATTATAAGATGACAGTGTCATGGGAGCTATTGGTAAGGAGGCACAAGGGGAAGGATCGACTGCCTCAACCTCGTTCAGCGCCTGAAGTCGTGTCAGCCTTAGGAGAGATGACTGGCTACTTAAAGTCGCAGAAGTGCGTGGTAAAGGGGATGAAGTGGCAGACTTAAAAAATGAGATGATGGTAGCTTATACGTCAGAGCGATGCTCGGATCATGCTCGCACGCCATTGACTAGTGAAGCGTGAGGGTCGGGCATGGAAGTTAACCGCTTTGTTGCAAAACTGAAAAGCACACGGCAAAAATAGGTAGTATGTTAACCGTGTTCAAACGAAAATGCGTAAGACAAAAGCGAGTAAGGCGGGGGACAATATATTATATATATATATATATATATAATATATATATATATATATATATATATATATATATATATATATATACAGTGGCGGTCCTAGCTTACATGACGCCCTGGGCGAACCTCACCTTCAGCGCCCCCCCCCCCCTGTTCGCCAACACACACACATTCGAATCCCCCCAAAATAAAGGACAGACATAACTCTTTCACAAAATAACTTTTTATTGGACTAATTGTTGGAACTTCAGAACCAAAACAAAGACTCAAATTTCTGAATTTTACAAATCCTTCATCACGTAAATAGAATAACTCACTTAAGAGAATGTAATTATGATACTATGAACAGGAAAAATACAAATTAAATTGCACAACTGCCATAAATAAACTAGAGAATCAAATTTCTAAATTGTACAAATGCTCTATCACATAAATAGAATAAGACACTTAAGAGAGGGTAATTATTATGCTACACTTTGAACAAGAAACAAAATAAATTGCACCACAGCACAACTGCCATCTAAAGCCTGACTCTTCTTACCTTCCTTGATGCAAAGTCATGAATTAAATCATCATATGAAATTTGCTCAGCAATTGTATGATTTATACTGATGATGGCCAGACCGGTAAGGCGTTCCTGTGACATAGTTGACCTCAGGTAGGATTTGATGAGCTTCAGCTTTGAAAAGCTCCTCTCTGCTTCAGCAACAGTGACTGGAAGAGTAAGACCAATTCTGAGAGCAGTCCACAAATTGGATATATTTCAGAGAGCTCCCTTTCATGGATAAATGTCAGCAGTTCAAGCAAGGATATGGTCTTTGATGGCAAGTCAGGCAAGTTCTTCAGCTCCTGTGCAAGCTCTCTGCCATCCAAGTCAGATTGTCCCTTAAAGTGTAGTGTAGTACTAAGGTTCACACATTGTTCTGTCAGCTCCTCAAATGTGAGATTTTGGAAATGTGTCAGCACTCCAAACTTCTCTCCCACAATTTCCAACGTGAAAATCTTTCCTGAATGGCTGATGTTGCAGCATCAACCACTGCATTGAAAAATGTCACCTCCAGCTTCTTCAAAGCATCAATCAAGGGCTCATCAGATGCTTCATAGGAGAAGTGCCGCTTTGTGGACCTCAGCCGTTTTTGTTTTAACACAGCCTCCACATTCATTTGTTCACAGATATCTGTGGCTGCCATTTGTGCAGCCACAAAACCTGTTGCCCTGTAATTGCGGAGACCTCTCTCTGTTTTTTTTAGGAGATTTACTGCAACATCAACGTGCATGCTAGGAGACTGCATCTGCTTGCTCACATGCTGAATTTGGCACAACAGGTCATGCCACACCACTGAACAAATGGCGAAGCGGTATGACCCAACCTCCTCTGACAGAGATTGAGCCTCGACCTTTATTACAGAGTCTTTGGTGTGGTCCCTCACCTCGATCAGTGCATCTCTCACTGCAGCTGCCTGATATCTCAGGGGCTCCACACTCTTGATCTTGCTTTCCCACCTTGTATCAGACCACATCTTCAATGTGATGTTCACATGTTTTTTCAAAATGGCCCATCGTTGTGTGGAGGCTGAAAACAAGTTGTAAAGCTTCTGCAAGATGCCAAAGTAACTTGTGGCATCAATAGATCCCTTAGCAGCATCGGCCACAAGCAAATTCAGAGAATGAGCCCCACATGGAACAAACAGAGCTCTGGGATTAATTTCTAGGAGCCTGGATTGAACACCCTTGTTTTTTCCCCTCATGTTGGCCCCGTTGTCGTATGATTGTCCTCTACAGTCCATGAAAGGAACTTTTAGCTCCTCCAGTCTCTTCAGAATCAGAGATGCCAAATGTTGACCAGTGGACTCCTCTGCCTCCAAAAACCCCATGAAATGTTCCTTTATATGGGGCTTCCCCTCCAGTGACAACCCGAATCACAACTGACAACTGTTCAGTGTGGCTGATATCTGGAGTGCAATCTAGAATTATTGAAAAAAACTTTGATTGTTTGATGTCGCTCACCATTGCTGAAATGGTCTTGCTGCTCGACAAATCAATGAGTTCGTTTTGTATGTGGTGGCCGAGGTAGCTGGTGTGACTGGAGGTCCCTTTTTGGACACGGTTAATGTGCTCTTGCATTATAGGATCAAATTGTGCCATCAGTTCAACTTCTTTTCTTCAGAAAATTGCCATTTGATGGTGAGAACAATTTTTCTGTATGTCCCCTTAGTGCCAAATTCCTAACTGCCAGAGAATGCACAATAGCAGTGAGACGTGTCAGCACCGCTCTCCATCTCAACTTCTCAGCCTCCAGAAGTGCCATCTCCTGCTTGTCAATGGTCTCCCCCTTTCTCATCCTCACTGCCAGTTCTTTCCAGATTTTCATAGAATTTAGGTGTTCTGAACTGTTGTCATGTGATGTGAGCAATGAGCTTGCATGCTTCCAGTCCGAGAGTCCCAAACTTGTTAAATTTATTTTCCTCTTGGAAAATAATGTACAACAGAAACAGAAAAGGCTGTTGTTTTTTAAGGAATAGACCAACCAACTTCTGGTTATATTTTCCCCACTAACCAATGACTTCCTGAAGTATTGATGGTGGAAACTTCTTCCGTCACTGTCGTTTCTAGGGAATACAAAGTCAGATGGTACTTGACTTGGTCCCCTGGAAACCAGTTGTGTCCGAATTCTCTCAGTCAGAACTGAAGGCCAGTTAGCAGGGTCGGTGGACAGAGACTCATCCTCAGGAGGCGATTCTGCTCCAGGCATTTCTAATAGAAAGAACAAGAGCATTACTCATTAGTATACACACCTAAGTTAGATAACACATTATTCACAGCACTTTGTTATGGTGGTGGTGTTATGGAATTATGGTGGTGAAACACCACACATACCCAGTAACCCAGACCCAGTGATAATAACATTATAATTTATAACTGTTTGCAAAATGCTTTGCAGGGATGCACACACATACACATACACATACACACACACGCACACACTCACAGACATATGTGCACACAAACTCACCTGAAGAGTCCTGCCGGGGAGAAGTAGAAGCAAATGGGTCTTCATCCTCAGGATCAGACTGCATTTGTGGAGACATATGTGAGGCTGAGGAGGTAGATGGCTCCTCAGCCTCAATAATGGCAGAAGTAGACGGCTTCTCATCCTGGCTAGTGGCAGAGGGTGTTCCAAAATATTTCAAAAGTGCCCCTGCAAATAGTAAAATAGAACATAACAGACCAATGCATGAATAGGCTAGTACAATTAATTTAACATGTTATTAAGCACAATTTATTAAACTTTTAGAATAGGAAACAAATGAATAATACAACCTCCTTGGTTAATGGCTAATTATATACATAATAGTACACTTCAAATGACTCAGAAAGCTATATCACAAAATAGCAGTGCAATATAGCAGTGAAGAGTAGATGACATAGCTCTATACCTTTATCTTTTGCTCGTTTCTCCTCTTCTTCTTTCCTCTTTTTTCTAAACTGAGCACCTGATAGCTTTGACCTCTTCTTATCCATTTGCGGTTATTTGACAGACCTTAGTGGCTTAGTGTGAAGATTCGTTCTGTAATAAATAATATACATTTCACTATTTAACCAAACCCAGAAAAATAACATTACATATGTTAAAGTATGGGCCTTTATTCCCAATAATATTAATCTGGAAGCATTTTGCATTGTTTAGGTTTTATGGGAAGGTTTATGGAAAATGCAATAGATGGTTTTTATTAATAAAAATATATTTATTGATCTTTTATTATTTATTTTATTTTATTTTTTATTTATTTATTTATTTATTTATTCTTATTCTTATTTTTATTTTTTTTGCAGGCGCTCATGCCGCCCCTACACAAATGCCGCCCTGTGCGGCTGCCCATATTGCCCATATGAGGAACCGCCACTGTATATATATATATATATATAGAAGAAACCCGAATAATTAAAACCATGGTCGAATTACCCATCACGCCAAGTACACCATAGCGTATAGGACTCCAAGACAGAGGTACCCCAAAATATTTAAGATATATTTTTGTAAATATTTTGAAGTATTATTCTAGATAATAATTTTCCATAAATATTATCCTGGCTAACTATTTCTATATTTCAGTTTAGATAAATATTACTTCTTGATATTTATTCTAGATAAAATTTATTTCTAAATACAAAAAATGATCACTAGTCCGAATTCCTTGGGACCTAACAGTGTTCAAATTATCGATTTTTTCGAATTATCGATCGCGATGTTTCCTATGGGCCCAGATTGAGGTGCGAACATTTCGTAACTCTAACAGTGATGTTTTTGTATACCTGATGTGTTTTTTGAAGGCTATTTGTGTGTAATATACTTAAATATATGCAACGTTCTAGATCACTGATCATTACTCCATTAGGGTAGTTTGATTTTGGAACTGTGATCTTGGACTAGTCTAGATAGAAAGGTATTAATGTATAAAAAACGTTGCACCAACTCATATTTGTGAAAATGATTGTATTTTTTGAGGATTGTTAATTATTTTTAAGTTGTAAAATTGCCGAATTTTACGCGTAAAATCGCGCGCGCGGCATTCGCGCAATGTAAACAAACAAAATATCGGACCTTATTTCATCAAAATAATCAATTAAAATTCGGCTTTTTTAACAAAACGATGCTTGAAACTTATTGTAAATGCATTATAGATGTTTATTAGTGTATTATTTTGTATTTTTTAATGATATTTACCTATAAAATGTGTATTAAATTAAGTTATTTTATGATGCGTTCATTTAATTGTGTTTATTTTCAGATATTTCATAAAAATGGGTAAAAAACGGAAGTCTGCAGTGTTAACTCGAAGTGATAGTGCCAAAAAATTCAGTGGCCAGCCTTCCCCTTTGGATAAAACAGAGCCTCCTACCCTCCGCCAAGTTATTCAGTACA
This sequence comes from Bathynomus jamesi, assembly GCA_023014485.1. Taxonomy (NCBI): domain Eukaryota; kingdom Metazoa; phylum Arthropoda; class Malacostraca; order Isopoda; family Cirolanidae; genus Bathynomus; species Bathynomus jamesi. The sequence continues at coordinate 495,751 of JAJOZX010000211.1, read as the reverse complement.
GTTATTTCCTCCAAAACAGCCACCCGGACTTGAAAGACTATGATATTGCTAAAATGATAGCAAAGGATGTGATTGAGATCTGGCAGGCAGTGAACCCGCGGCTGCCCCTGTATGAGGAATATTATGTAGTGAAATTGGTGGATAAAGTGTGCTTCAAGAAAGCAAAAGAGATAAAGAGGAAATCTCTTTCGACAGTCCAGGAGCAGAATCTGGAGGAAAAGCTGAATAAACTTTTTGACATTTCTGCTTGCACCTGTTCGTCCCTGTGATGACAATGCTGTGAAGTGCAAGAAAGAAAATTGTCAAACACAGCACATAATCTGCACTTGTCAATTAGATTGATGTGTCTGTCGACCAGAGGTGCTTACCCTCCAGAACTACAGGATAAGCTTTACCAGGCCATCAAGTTCATTGTGGAAGTGTATGCAGTCAGTTGGTTTGAGATCAAAAGGGACAGCAAGTTCCACAATCAGCAGCTGTACATCTTCAACATGATCCAGAGGATCAAGCAGCAGTCTGAAGAAATCGAGGGTGTTGCTTTCAAGAACCTGAAGTACAATGCTTTTGCCGTGCTGCCCGAGAATGTGCTGTACTCCATGATGAAGTCTGATGACTTGGAAGTGAGAGAAGCTGCTCTCAAGAAAATTCTGTCCATCAGGTAAGCATTTATTAATTCAAACAAATTTGAAAAAAAAATTTTTATTATGGGAATTTATTTAATAAAAAAAAAGGCCCGAGTTCTATAAATCCCCATAATCGAATTTTTTTTCACATTTTCTTATCCCAATTCCCCCCTTTCCCTCTGATAATGGAAATAATCTTACCTTCTTTCTGAAAAAAAATTCGATTATGGGGATTTATAGAACTCGGGTTTTTTTGGTTTTTTTTTTTTTTAATTTAAGTTTAATTTAAATCAGCAATTCTGAGACTAATAGGGATTAAATCTTAAACTGGAATAAAAAATAAATTAATTATTATTCTTTCAGAAGTGGGAAGCAGCCAAGAAGAGGCTGAAGAAGATCACAGCCATCAACATTGAAGCTACCCACTGGTCAGAACTAATCAACCTTTCTCAAGGTGGCATCTGTGAACCTGCTCTCACAGAAGACTTTTCTGACCAGGAGCTTCAAGAAGCATTGCTGAATGGCACCAAGCTGGAGCTGCCTGATCTGCCTTCACATTCTCAGTGTTGAAAGGGCCGTGAAGCTGACATCTGAAGCTTCCCATACTGTTTATGGACTCGAATCAAGGCACAAACACATTCTGGCAAAAGCCCTAAGCCGCCAGATGAGGCCTTCCTTTGCTTCTAAGGGCTCTTACAGTGAAAATTATGATGATCTTGGGATCTAAATGTGTCTATTTGACTCTGTACATGTTTTTTTTACTTTTTTTCAATAAAATTGTAACTTTTTTCAGGATTTTTTTATGAAAATAGCATGATTTTTTCGGCCGAAAATTGCGAAAATGCGATATTTTTCGGTACGATTTTTTGACGATCTTTGAAACGGTTTCCTCAAAAAACGGTTAAAGCTAGGGATCTGAAATTTTTTGTCAGTTATTATCATATTAAGCCCTCACTATCTCGACTAGTCCAAAGTCGATATCTAAAGAAATGCGGAAAATCAACCTACCTTATTACTCCATGGTCCTTTAATCTTGAAAGTAGTCTGAACATACATGTTAACCATTATGCGAGTACATTTTATTTCACAGAATTTACCATTAGGCTATGTTTCGTCATTTATCTTCCTGTGAGGCAGAGTCGGACTGGGACCTGCTTGGGGGCGGTGTCAGTTTAGTGGGGCAAGGCACAAATTTTTATGTGTTTCAGTCTTCAACCGAAATTTACTAAAAACACGTGTTACAAAAAGTGATTGGATCAGGCAAATGATGGAAGACAAAAATAATTGCAAAAAAAAAAACTATTTAGAAATTAAAACCTTTATTATCCATAAAACAACTTTTATATTTATAAGCAAATTTCAGACCATTAAACACTTTTTCATCTCAGAAGTAGTTTCTAAAAGTTTTTGGTAGACTGCTTCATAATCAATAGCTTTCAGCATGTCCACTTCGAGTGAACAATTAAATAGCGCTTCTATAAGTTCATGTTCTAGAAGCGAACGAAGACGACTCTTGATAAAACGTAACTCTGAAAAGACTCTTTCACATGATACTACTGTGCATGACAAGGTTAGCGCTGTTTTTAGATATGTGTATAAAGATTTGTAACTCCTTCAGTGGTAGCGGTACTCAATGAGGAGTTGAAGAATACATCCCAAGCAATTCGAACACTTGCCCTTGCAGAATGGCGGGGTCACAATAGTAGGATGTTCCGTTTCATCTTCATCATCACTTTTCTCCTCGGGATATGGTTCTAGGATGGATTTCTGAAGCGTTTTATGAACTTGTGCAAAGTGAACTAATTCATGCTTCAGCTCTAACTTATCCACCTCTGCCAGTTCAGAAAGGCATTTCATTGAAAATGAATTGATATTTGCATCAGTAACCCGTTTGTAATTGTCGGGGTTGAGATACCAAAGTTCCTTGTAGAGTGCCGAATTTCTTTCACTGAATCTGGATGATATTTCTTGACTCAAACGATCAATGAGTGGAAGATAAACATCTAATCTGAATCTTTCAATCGGATCAGTAATCCGAGTCTCCAGTGTTGATTCATCGAAAAAGCGACGCCTCTTCCGCGAGATCGTAGTAGTTGTAAGATTTTCTTGAACGACATCGCAATCAGGATTCTCATCTTCATCAATAAGTTGCTGCACTTGCTGTCGGAACTCTATTGCCTCCTGAAATTTCTCATCAAACTTCGACCGGTCGTCTGTGATTATGCTCATTTCATAATCAACTAGCCCAACTGCTTAAGTGAGATCCAACCCATGTGTCTGCAAGTACTTTGTTACAGGTTCGCAGGTTTTGAGCAAATGTTTTAGAATTATGGCAGTAAGAAGCGAACGAAAGGTTATCCAGTTAGTCAGTAGACCATCACTGAGACTTTTAGTTGTACACGAACTCTCCGGCTCAGTGCTCAACTCCCACAAAGTTCCAATGAGAATGAAATAGCTTTTTGGTTCGTTGCAAAATTCTTGTAATGGCTTTGTAAGATGACCACCATAGTGTTTTCCTCAATTTCACCAGCTTTTTTAGTTTGGCAGATCCTGTGCAGTGTTTATTGACCCAATTTTACCAAACGTCAATCCTTAACATCAGAGAAAACAGGAGATGCATTCGTTTTTTGAAATCGTTCGAGAACAGTGTTCCATAAAACCAATAAAATGGCTGTTTCGAGTTGTTGAAGCTGTTTAGACAATCCCCTGGCTTCGATCCTGGCTTCCGCAGTTTGGCTGGTATCTGCTGCTAGCTCATCCAGTACCACGATATTCTCGGCGTAGCCTTCGGTTAAAGATTGGACGGCATCTGATCTGGCTGACCAGCGGGTATCGGAGAGACCTTTGTCGACCTTTAGTTTCTCACTACGGGAACTACTGTCGAGAACCTCTACATGTCGACGCCATCGGTATGTCGAGGAGACGAGAAACGTGTAGACATTCTGAATGAGCATAAACAATTCAACGGCTGCTGTGCAACTGTCCACTGCTGATTTACCCACAAGATTTAGTGAGTGGCACATGCATGGCACAAACTCAGCATACGAAGATTTTGACTTGATGTGGCTCTTTACGCCGTTGTATTTCCCTGCCATATTGCTTGCGTTATCATAAGACTGTCTTCTGCAGTCTCCAATTCGAATGCCATGCGTCTCCAGAAAGTTGAGGACCACGTCGGCGATTCCTTTCCCTGTATGTGTGTTCATAGGTATGAACTGTAGAAATCGCTCGACGGACCCAAACTCAACCACATATCGGGCGGTGAAGCACAGTTGATCGGTGTGGGAAACATCAGGCGTAGAGTTGACGGATAGATAGTAGTAGTTTGACTGCTGGATTTCTCGGATAATCGTCTGAAGTACTTTATCGGCCATCAACAGTATGAATTCCTCGCAAATGAAATGAGAGAGATACGAGGTGTGTCCGCTACCTTTGTTGGCATGCTCGCTTATATGCGCAGCTAGAAAACTGTCATACTTACTTAAAAGTTCCAAAATTCCGTAATAGTTGCCGTTGTTTGGTGAACCGAAACGGGAGTCGTGTCCACGAATTGCTAGTCCTCGTGACGTGATATACTTGATAACATCGACACAGCGCCGCAAAACTTCCTGCCAGTAGTTGCACTCCTTTTCAAACTGGTTCACCAGTTTTGAATCAACACGACCGGAGACAGACTTTCTAACCAACAAATATCTCATCGACTCCATATGTTGCTCACATTTTCCGTGTGCTTCGACCGATTGTCTACCATGCTTCCAGTCGTTGAACCCGATTGTGAACTTGCTGTCCGCCTCGACATTAATTTACAGACAAAACAATAAACACAGCCTGTGGACTCAGAATAGCACAGCCATGACACCTCAATCCTCTCATTCGTCAGGCTATGTTTCTTAACAAATAATGTCTTCGTACATCGGCGTGTTGTACCACTTTCAGTAGTTGAAGAGTTACTGAAGTCGCTGTCATAATTTCGGCAATCTGATGTTCCCCGCTCTATCCAGAACTCTCTAAAGTCATCGGTCAGCACTTGTGGCCACAAACCAATGTCATTAATTGCACGTCCTGAAGCTGGTGGGCCTGCTGAACGCACTGACGTAGACGGGTCTTCTGAAGACGCAGCTGCTGATATAGCTGAAGCAACTGGTGGGTCTGCTGAAGGGGTTGACGTAGACGAGTCTCCTGAAAATGCAGCTGCTGGGCTTGCTGAACGCACTGACGTAGACGCGTCTTCTGAAAACGCAGCTGCTGAAGTAGCGGAGGCAGCTGGTGGGCCTGCTGAAGGGGCTGACTTAGTTGCTGATGATTTAATCCAATTAGTCAGTTTCGGCACCGTCGCAAGAAACTCTTCTCTGCGCTTCTTATCCTTACGCTTTTCACTAACAGGTATATATTTCCTCCTTCGATCCCAGTCACGGCTCGTTTCCATGTTGTACGTATTACAATGCCAACAATAAGAACATAAATCATGAATCTGCAACAAAAACAAGAAGTTAGTAACAACATTAGAAATGAGTAACATTAACAAGCACAACAAATTAACACCATCAAAGCGGATATTAAAATGCCTGATGCCATGCCGCCTGCAGGAAAAAGTAAGACTCGTCGCAGATGGCAAATACGTGACGTTTAATTTTTTCAATTGAAATTTGCGGGGCCCATCAGGCGCGGGGCCTTGGACATTTGCCCGGTGCGCCACCCCCTAAATGCGGCCCTGCTGTCGTCATCACAGACTATCACCCCCAGACAGCATCAGACTTGCGTTGTCAATACTTTCTGGGCCCCTTTCTTCGTCAGAGACTGATCGTTGATTAGTTGCAGACAAGGGGGCAAAGCAGAGTTTCTTCTGGTTTGGATCAGAACCTGCAGCATGAAGGTCTCTTCTACACTTTTCTTTTCGAAATTGAGAACCGCTTTTTCGTTTTATCCATAGCACACCACTAAAATAAAAAAAAAAAACACATGTAAAATATACATATATATATATATATATATATATATATAGTGACTACTGAAGTGGCAGAGACGTTTTCAAATACCTTAGCAATGTTCCATCAACACAATTAGCGATATTCCCTCAACACAAACACGACCAAGATGACGTCACACAAGCACGACTAAGATGATGTCACAGCGCGGGAATAAGTCAAGGCATCAAACACTTCAACTTCGTTACAAGGACTTCTGGACGCGGCTTCATCTCTCTCTTCGAACACCAATCAGTGACCCCAGAGCTACCACCATGTAAACATCTTTTGTGCAGGCCCCATTTGGGCCTGGTGCATTCACCTAACTTTATATAAAGACTAGTCATTACCTCGCGCGTTATTAATATCAAGTCATTGTTATATTGAAATCATAATTCAAGTGTACACATTATTTCGACTGTAAACAATCCTCATATTCTGTCTCATTCATAACTCGTTTTGTTTAATAAAGGAAGAAAACTCATTCTATCAATCAACCTAATTAATAACTTTATTAATAACATTATTTGATCTGCAAAGATCTGGTGACCTCGGCCTAAGCATTTATCATTAACAATCAATTAATGTAATTATCATCATTCGTATTATAGTACCGCTTCACGCATCAAAGTGGTAACCATAAATTGGTACCAAAAAGTGGTAAATATATATATATATATATTATATATATATATATATATATAGATTAAAGATCCAAAGGAAACAATTGAAATATATTTAAAACTATGCCTCCCTCATGAAAAATCCGAGTTTCCCAAATAAAAAAGATCAGACATGTCTAAAGTGCATCAAGGTTGCGCGGCAGATTAAATTGTTCGTAATCTGTGTTGTTTCTATGCATAATGAAATATAAGACGTATAAGAGAAGTTGGATTATTTGGTTAGGCTTCATATTCATATTTGCATTGAAATTATATTTTTCTTTAACATGTAAAATAAAGGGTTTCTTTCAAAATTCCAAGGCAGATGCCCAATAAACAAATCACTTAATTGTGCGATAACACACTTGCTTTTGATCAGAGTTCTCAATCATAGCTAATCTAAAACAAATGACAATGAAAAATTCAATTACACCTTCAGAAAATATCGGAAATAAAAAAAAATCAAAATATCCTGCGTATACCGCATTGTTAGAAATGGCAAACGGTTTTATAGACATATTAAAGCTGGAAAATAACCTAAGATTCAAAATCAACACATTTGAAAATCCTAATATAAAAAATCCCAGTCTAAAACCTAGAAATGGCTGACCTATACCAGAAATTCACGGATCAGAGGCGGGTAAATACAATTGATTGAAGCAAACAAACAAATAATAAGTATCAAGTAAGAGAAAATGATTATTATTAAGGTTACCTTAGAAAACAGTACCAGGATTTTGGTTTATGTTGAAGGCTAGGTTTTATCTTAATTTATCTTAGTTTAAAAATTAAACGAAAAAAGCTCAAAAAAGTTTTTGGCTGCTTACTTTTTCAATATATTTATGTAGATTTTATTGAGTGCATAAAAATTACATATTTCTATGTATGTTTTATGTAGCACTAAAATTTTCAAAAAATTTTAGGATGTTTTCTTCAAGGGTATTTTACATTATTCATGAGTTAAATGATTCGCAAAACAATATATATATATATATATATATATATACACACACACTTTTTTTCATCATATACGAAATACATAAATACATAAATACACCCTTGCCACTACATGTACAATCATGCACCAACACCTCGCGCCATTAAGGTAACACCAGAGAGACATTATAACCAAATACTCCATTCCATACCACGCCCCACAGACATCACACAGTACAGAAAACACATACACACACACCTAACCCACAAAGCACTGACACGACTCGGTCCGAATGTGGTCCTCGGTGCGAAGCCGCCACCCATTAACAGGTCAGAGATCAGCCTGAGCAGATCGGATCGAGTTAACTTAGTACGATTCCGATGTGGACATCACCCCAACTTACGGACGTATAGACACAAACTAGACAACTCCATAGACGACTCCTGCCACTTGTGCCAGGACACACCACAAACAATTGAACACATTATGAGAGACTGTACCGCTCTAGCACAACAACGAACACAACACAACATCACTAGTGCGCTGAACATCTGGTCCACTCCGGAGAGGGCGATCGGTTACCTGCGTGCCGCCGGCTTGCTCGATCAGGGTGGGCTGATCGGCTAAACAACAACATAAAAGGCACATTTTTATATAGAGTTTTTACACAAACAATGTAAATTTATGGACTTTTCATTGACTTTTAATGTAACTCCTAAAAATAAGTACATTTTATTGAGTTTCATTTTTACAAGGGTGCCGTGGGCGGGTGAGGAGAGTGCACCGCATAGAGGAGGTAGACGAGAAGGGCGCATAATTGGGGTGGGCGACTGGGGCGCGTGTGCCATGGCACAATAGGGCATATCATACTCTGGGTTCAGGGTTGAAATTTTGGAAAAACAAAGTGGCTAATATGTATTCCTACGTAAAAATTAATTCTAAGATGGGTTTATTATTTGCAACTTTTCCGAAAAATCTCATTTTCATGGTCAAAATCGCGATTTTCTGATTTGAAGGCTGCCTAACGCAGCCTCAGGGCACCCAAACCAAAGCGCGCAGCTGTTCTGCATATGATTTAGTCTAACAGCTGCTTTTCTGACCTCATCCTTGCTTTCTTGCGTGTTTCAACACCTCTGGGTGCTGAAAAAATGTTTAGATTTCACGTAAAACTTAAGAATTTTAAGTTTTTCTTCAAAGAATAGGCGCGGCTCACCAGCTCTACTCTAATCGAGTAGCAGGAGACTTGCCACCTCTACGTGTAGGTTTAAACATGTTCTTCCTGGATCCCTGAAAAGCGTGGCCTCATAAGCTCTTATATTATGATCTTATGAGGACTTTCAGCTCTTATGAGCATTAACGATGGCTTTAGCCTCTTCATCAGCCACTCGAACCTGAAAAGCTCTTAAGTATGTCCTGCTTCGATCTGAACACTGGGAGCATTTCTCGATGGTCTATCCTGGCTCTCACCCACCCATCTCTCCTCTCGTGACCGTACACAGCTTGGGAAGCAGTTGAGACTTCCTGTACAACTCTCTCGCAGGACTGAGTGTGAACAGAGAAAGCATCCACTTTGAGTGGAGTTTTCCCGAGATCCTCGAGCTCAGTCAAGGTCATCTTGCAGGTGAAAATAGGCTCGTAAATATTCTCTGATTCCCAGTTGATGAGATCCTCAGGTGAAGTGGCTCGCAGATTGACTTTGGGATTTTTATGGGGCCTCACTGTCGTATCACCAAAGTCTCTTCCTTCTCTGATCTTCTCTATCTGGCTCACAGCAAAAGCTCTCTGATGCTCAGCCTCACTGCACAGGAATGAAGCCAGGATGTTCTCAGGATGTGCGTGGTAAGCTCCTCTTATCACTGCAGCAGAGATGATGTTCCTGACCTCGGTAGTCTGGTTCCTCAGCAGCCTCAGGCTTGAAAAAACGTGTGCAGGACCAAATTTGAGGTGGTGCTTCACCTTGATGTCGTAGTACATTTTGAAGTAGAAGTTAAGGCAGAACTTCACGAGGACCTCGAGCCTCCTCAACACCTCCCCCTTCAGTCTGTGCTCCCTCATCTACAACAGCAAGATGGCCTGTGCAGTAGTGAGCCACCTGGATTGGTTCAGAGGTCCGCACTTGAGACCAGCCAACTGTGGACTGAGACTTCCAGACTTAATGGCTTTGATCAGAAGATAGCAGTTGTGCTGGTCTGTGGAGAGAGATTTGACTATCTCTACTGGCAGCTCTATGATATCGTCAGCTCCTTCCACTGGTTTGAAGTTGAAGTTGACCTAAGTTTATTCACTTTCTCAAGAAGTTTTCCAATAGCCCACTGAAGCCTGACCGGGGAGTTACATGGCCGTCCAGCTTGATGATTAAGTGCCTCAGGGGGAGCTCGTTCACATGGAGCTGACAGATCATCCAGTGGCACTTGCGAACCAGCATCTTCTCCAATAGGGCTATGGCGCCTCCATACCACCCCGTGTTGGTGTTGATAGAGTCTCCTCCAATCATTACAAGGCTCTCGTCAGCTCCGTGATCCAGAAGCCACGCAGGCTTTTCTCCTTCCTCAGGTTCCTCGGGAGTGAAATGGAAGAGGTACTTTCCTTGAGGCTCTCACGTGATAGTGTAATGCTCCTCGATCACTTTGCCAGGATGAAATCTCCCTGTCACTTCGTCATATTTCAACACCTTTGTGTTCCTATCCTGCTTGCCATCAAAGAATATCCCAGAGATCTTCTCCTCCTCTGACCTCTGCGTGAGAGCTTCAACTGATGAGGCCATTACTTCTTCCTTGGCCCTCCAGACTTTCATGCCATCTATGGCCAAGTAAGCCTTGTCTTTGGAAAGATGATCGGCCTTACCGAAAAAAAATGGCGTCCACTCGCTTCTACTTCATAATTATAACTGGCGTAATTGCTCAGAGCCATCTATTAAGAGAATGTTTTACTTCGCCTTCTGCGTCCAAATGGTTACAAAGATTAAAAATGGAGTAGATTTTTTCTTATGTATGTATGTATTAAACCTGTGTAAGAGTTAAGCAAAGTTAATGTGTCTAAATGGCAACAAATTACGACAAAGGGTTAAAAATATGAGGTTGTGTTCAATTGAATATTCGGTATTTCAACATAGAATAGAAAACCGCAATTTTGAACATAACGCAATTTTTGGGAAAAGTTGCAGAAAAGAAACCCCTCTTAGAATTAAATTTTACATAAAAATACATATTAGCCAGAGTGAAATTCCGATTCGGAAAAGTATGATATGCCCTAATGGCACAATGGCACTATGGCCAGTCTGACACTGCTGTGAGGATGCAAGTCATTGGTTCTAACTGTTGTAATACATGTCATCTGAATCTAGATATTTACTGTTGCATTTTTACCAAGCATTAAAAGTTTAAGATGAAAAAATTAGTTATAATTTAGTGTACATGACTGAGTTGGTTGCTATAATGTAAGTTGGTTGCCATAATTCTTTTGCTTTATATATTTGCATTCTGAATAAAGTTTACAGAAATCAATGTTGTTTGTATTTTTTTTTTTACTTTTGTTGAAATAACTTTACTTAAATATGTAGTGATTCGTGAAAAACAGAGTTTTTCGAGAACTTCTATTAGTGAAAACTCGTAACCGGGGCCCGGGCCCACTGTGGCATAACTTGCTCCGACCAATTCAAGACCTTAAAAACGCCCCTGCCAACAAGTACTAGGTTTTCTCTATAACTATTCTTTCAAATATTTTGGCGAGACTATACATAGTGGTCTACAGTATAGTTCTTTACTCGAGATCTATCCCCTTCTTTATGTACAGGGATAATGTTCGCTCTTTTCAGGATGCTCAGCAACTTCCCCTTGTCCAGGGATATTCTCCATAGCCAGTATAGGGGTGTAGCCATTTCATTTTTACAGCTATTTCTATTTACGTTATCGAACCCATTCATAATTTTAAAAACCTGGATTAGATCACTCCTTAGCTTCCTAATCTCGAGTGTAGTCAATTTTAACTCCTTAAGTCTATCCTCGTACGACTTTGACCTAAGCGACGGAATCATCTAAGTTGCTCGTCTTTGAACCCTTTCAATTTTGTCTATATCTTTCTACATATGCGGATTCCAAAACTGGATCGCGTACTCCAAATGGAGTCTAACTAATGGTTTATAAAGAGGAACAATAATTTCGCACAATTTGTACTCAAAATTCCTAGCTATAAAACCTAGCACTTTGTTCGCCTTATTGACCGCTGCTGTACTTTGTTTCGCTACTTTTAAATCACCAATGACTATAACTCCTAAATCTTTTTCCTGTTCTGTGCTTGACAACTCCTTTCCTGACATACTATACGCAAAATTACCGCTACGCGATCCTATATGTAAAATTTTGCACTTATCGACGTTAAATCTCTTTTGCCATGTGACCGGTCAATCTACGATTTTATTCAGATCTTCCTGGATTTTACCTCTCTCTTCGTCATTTATCGCTCTACCACCCAGCTTCGTGTCATCCGCAAACTTTGAAACTTACTGACTAGGCCGACGTCTAAATCGTTATTATATACAAGAAAAAGCAAGGGGCCCAATACAGAACCCTGAGGAGCGCCGCTCGCTACATTAGCCCAAGAAGACTCCATCCATCAACGATCACCCTCTGTTTCCTACCTCGCACCTACTCTTCTATCCAATTTATTACTACACGCCTGATCCCATGAGCCCTAGTTTTTTCAACGAATCTTTTGTGCGGTACGGTGTCAAACGTTTTTTGAAAATCTAAATCTACAGATCTACAAAAGCAAAGGCTAACAAAGACCCTAAGATCCACTCCAAGGTTAGCCCGAGAGAAAGGAAAGAGAAGGGGGTTAAAAGAGGAGAATAAGGGATTAAGTAAGTAGCAAAACCTATCATTCGTGGGTTACATTCATTCAGAAAAAGAGAAAGATTCCCCATCATCATCCGCCGGCCACTGCCGACAAGTCGGAAAAATAGTCGAAGAGAATAGGAGAGGGGTAAAAGATGAAACGAAGTAAAATAAGAACGCTTACAAACGATGCAAACACAGTCTTAACTCACTGTCATACCATGCAAACTACAGACATGCAAGTAAGGAGAGGATTAAAAAAAAAAAGTAGGTAGATAACAAAAAGTGGGTTAGTTTACCCTACGAGCTACATCTACGTACGTGTTAATCTAATTTTTTTTTTTAATTTTATTGCTGGCATCACACGCTGGCATGTCCCAAGCTGGCATTAATCGTAAACAGACTCATCCTCGACCACCCCACCACCCCGAGAGCTCCTGCTGCTAATTTTTTTTTTTTATTTTAAACGTTAATATTTTTAAAATGCCTATCTAAACGGTTCTTAAACATATTAACGCTGGTAGAGTTAACGACTAACGCGGGAAGATTATTCCATTTACCAATTACTTTAAACGTAAAGAAGTTTTTAGCGATATTAGTAATGAAACATCTGTCACGCAACTTAAATCCGTTATTACGAGTATTGCTATTATCGAAAGTGAACAGTTTGTCAAAATTTACGTTATCGATGTTATTAACGATTTTGAAAACTTCAATAATCTCCCCCCTTAATCTCCTAGTTTCGAGTGAAGGCAAGTCTAACTCTTTAATCCTATCTTCATAAGGCTTGTTGCGCAATGACGGAATTAGTTTCGTGGCACGACGCTGAACCCTTTCTAACCTGTTAATATCCTCACGCAAATACGGGCACCAAAACTGAACGGCATATTCTAAATGAGGCCTGACTAGGGACTTGTAAAGGGGCAATATAATATTCTTCGATTTAAATTCGAAATTACGCGCTATGAAGCCTAACATCCTATTAGCTTTTGCGCAAGACTCCAGGCACTGGTTCCTAACTTTTAAATCCTTAGATACGCGTACGCCTAAATCTACTTCCTCGTCAACGCTCGCTAACTATCATCCATCGTGTACGTGTAATTATTGTTACGAGAACCTATATGCAAGACTTTTCATTTGTCTACGTTAAAGTGCATCTATCATTTAACCGTCCACTCCATAATCCTATTTACATCGTCTTGGAGCCTATTTCTATCGTCCTCGTTAACAACCTTACCGCCTATTTTAGTATCGTCCGCGAATTTTGACACGTTACTAGTCAATCCTACATCTATGTCGTTAATGTATCATAAATTACGAATAGCAATGGGCCTAACACTGAACCCTGTGGGACACCGTTACCTACATCCAACCACCCCAATTCACTACCATTAACAACGACCCTCTGTCTCCTAGCACGAAGCCATTCCTCTAACCAGTTAGCTACCTGACCGTATACCGTGCACTTTAACCTTCGCAATTAATCTTCTACGCGGAACTGTATCGAACGCTTTTTTAAAATCTAAATAAATAACGTCAGCCGCTCTATGCCTATCGTATTCGCGCACTATTGCGTTATAAAATTCTAACAAATTAGTTAAACAAGATCTATGGCGTCGAAACCCATGCTGACTACTATTAATCAAATCTCTACTTTCTAAGTGATCGATGATACGATCCCTAACTACGGATTCCAAAAGTTTACCGACAATTGACGTTAAGCTAATGGGCCTATAATTGCTAGCTACTGTGCGGTGGCCTTTTTTAAAAAAATAGGCGTGACGTTAGCTAATTTGAAGTCTTCAGGAATAATCCCCGTTTCGAGTGACTCATTAAAAATCTTCGTTAAGGGGCTTACGATAACAACTTTCAAATGTCTGGGATAAAAAGCGTCAGGGCCTGGAACCTTGCTAACTTTTAGCCTATCGATATAATGCGCAATCTCACCCTTGTGAACAGTTATTTCATCCAAAATAGTCTCGCTACTAAATGGAACGATATCGTCCACGTCGGGGACATTATTTACGTCTTCTACGGTAAAAACTGTCAAAAAAGTTATTGAAAATACCCGCCATCGCCTGAGCGTCAGAAGCCAAAGCGCCGTTAACATCCACTAGAGGGCCTATGTTATCTTTTATCGGCTTACGATTATTGACGTATTCAAAAAACTTTTTTGGATTATGTTTACTATCCGCAGCTATACTGTAAGTATCTCTAAATTACGCTTAGCATTCCTAACTGATCTTTTAACCTGGCGTCTAAGCTCGATAGATCTATTAAAGTTAGCTGCCGTGCCATTGCGCTTATTAAGTCTATACCCTCTGTTACGCTCGTTTATGAACTCGCCTATTTCCCTAGTTGTTATTTTTTATTTTATTGGGTTCAGCATCCCAGCTGAGCCGAGAACGGCCAAGCTCTCAAGGGCCAGTTTAACCTACATCCCAAGTTAAGCTAGACTAAAAACTTACTGACTTGGAGGTCCTATTAGGTCCTACCTCAGGATTGCTGACTCGACGTGGGCCTACCTTAGGTCTCAGTTGCATAAAATTAAGCTAAAAAACAAAAGGGGCACTATTTATGATCTTCTTTCTAAACCTTACAACAACACAACCTGCACCATTGCACGATGCAACAATCTTGTATTTAAACAATCAAACTGAATTGCAAGAGAGCTCTCTATAAGACCACGCCCTGTAAGTGCCGCATTCAACAAACGAGTAGGAAGAACGCGCAGTGCCCCAAAAAAATGATGCCACAAGAATGCCCAAACAATGATGCCACAAGAGCCCAAAAATGCTAGCTCTAAATTAAGTGAATTTTTCACTAACCTTACAATTATGAGATGGATATATATATACACCTTAACTTAATATATACAAACAATGCTACATCAATCAGCTTAGTCATCATATCGCCTTGGGACAACAATGGCTCTTCCTCTTCTAGATTTTCTAACAATAGTCCACCACTTGGGCCTACCATGATTTCTAGCATGCTTGGGCCTACGAGGAATAAACTCCCTTTCAATATTCATAAAACTTTCTTTAAACACCTCCCAATGCAAATTTGTGTCATTACCTATAAATAAGTTATCCCAGTCCACAAGAGCCCAAAAATGCTAGCTCTAAATTAAGTGAATTTTTCACTAACCTTACAATTATGAGATGGATATATATATATACACCTTAACTTAATATATACAAACAATGCTACATCAATCAGCTTAGTCATCATATCGCCTTGGGACAACAATGGCTCTTCCTCTTCTAGATTTTCTAACAATAGTCCACCACTTGGGCCTACCATGATTTCTAGCATGCTTGGGCCTACGAGGAATAAACTCCCTTTCAATATTCATAAAACTTTCTTTAAACACCTCCCAATGCAAATTTGTGTCATTACCTATAAATAAGTTATCCCAGTCCACTACTTTCATCCTATCCACAAAACTATCAAAATTGGCCCTACGAAAATCAGGGACTTCTATTACGTTACTATCCTTAGTGTTTTCTATCAATAACTTAAACCTAAGAATTTAATGATCACTACATCCTAAACTCTCGCCTACTTCTGAACCTTCGACTATATTTTCGCCGGTCGTCATCACCAAATCTAAAATATTGTCACCGCGCGTTCGTTTGGTAACCATCTGTCGTAAAAAATTATCTTCCATGAACTCAATCAATCTCAAACCCTCATTATTACCAGTAAAAGTCTCGTAATTAACATTAGGGCAGCTAAAGTCTCCGACAATTATACTATTCCGATTGTCAATAAAGTACCAAGAAGTGAGTAAAATCTAGTATCGGTATCGAGGGGTTGAACGGGAGGTCTATAAACAACAACAAAATTAAAACTAATACTACGCACCCTAACTTCAACGCATATCGCATTAATTGCTGCCGGAAAATCTATCTTAACCTCGATAGCCCTAAGGGAATTACGAATGTACAGCAAAACGCCGCCACCAATCCTATGTAACCTATCATTAGTAGAGAGTTTAAAACCCGGTATATCAAATTCCCCCAACAAGTCCCGAGTCACGGTATTTAACCACGTTTCAGTGATAGCAACGCTATCGTAGTTACCGGAATAAATTATCGCCTTAAATTCGTTTAATTTATTTCTAATACTACGCACGTTATAATAAAAGACAGTTAAGTTATTTTTTACCACCGGTCGGCGTTTTAAACTATTTCTCACGTCGGGCCCACGTTCCCCGGACCCACAACGTTTAAAGAAGGCTTCGACCTATACAGCTTTCGTACGTTTTCGTCAATTAACCTACCTAACCTAGCATTACCTATTTCATTAAAATGCACCCCCATCTTTTATAAAAAGGCTAGGATCACTGAATTCTGACCATAGCTTTACGAAGGGTACATTTTCCTCAGCACAAATCTCTTCTAATTTAGTATTAAAATATATCGTTTTAGACGTAATCCTCAGACCCAAACCGTGCCTAGGGGTAATACCTAGAACTAAAGACCTATCTGACCTCGCCTTTAGGGACCTAATTAACCCCCCCATATCTCTCCAAAAGGTCAGGCACTCTCGTATCGGGTCTATACGAGTCGTTGCCCCCCCGCCCTACCATCGTCACCAACATCGAGTGGCGGGAGGCAACGTCAATCCTATCCACTTCGTCTCTAACCCTGTCTCTAACTACCGCCCGATGACTATCAAACTTCAACCACGATTTGGAAAAATTCTAAAAGATTAGTTAAGCAAGATTTGTTTCGCCTAAAACCGTGCTGCGTATTTGTAATCAAGTTACACAATTCTAAGTGTTCGACTATACGATCTCTTATTACACAACCTAACAACAGTTTTGCTTCCCGGTAAAAACATACTGTTTTATACTAATTATAGGGTGCTGATTTCGAAAATGAACTTCATTTTTGTACGTTAGGTCAGGTTTTGTCAGAATATGATGTTTTATACGGTAGTTTTATCCTAATTTTATATTATAGTTCATTTTACTTCAATACAAAACACAATAATTGCGTTTTTACTTTTTAGATTTATGGTGTGTGCTTCAAGGGGTTGTGTGAACAGTCCAGATTTATTTTATTACATCTGTGGTCTATTTACTCTAACTTCGCAGCGCAGAAATATGACTCCTCTGATAAGAACAGCGTATTATCACTACTTCGGCTGTCATATTGGTGACCAAGACAAAAGATGGGCCCCACATGTTTGCTGTAGTAACTGTGCAATGAATTTACTTGACTGGTTCAATGGTAAAAGGAAAGGTATGGGATTCGCAGTACCTATGGTTTGGCGTGAGCAAAAGAACCATGTTGACGATTGCTGTTTCTGTCAGAGCAAAGTAGCTGGCCTTACATCAAAAACTAGGAATAAAATTGACTATCCTGTGGTAGCCTCTGCCATCAAACCTGTTCCTCATAGTGATGAGCTTCCGATTCCAACACCACCAGCAGATAAGAATCTTCTGCCAACATCATCTGAAGAGGAAGCATTGTCAGAACAAGCAAATGAATCTTCTGATACAAAGTACTGTCCAGAATCTTTTTCTGAACCACATTTCATAACTCAGCAAGACTTGAATGACTTGGTTAGGGACTTATATCTTTCAAAGGGCAAGGCTGAACTTTTAGCTTCGAGACTTAAGGAGTGGAACTTAGTTCAGGGTGATGTGCGCATTATTTCTTTTCGCAAGAGAAGCTCCGACATATCGTGCTACTTTTAAACTGTAAATCAGCTATGTTACTGCTCAGATTTGGAAATTTTATTCTCGTATTTTAAAATAGAACATGTTCCAGACGAGTGGCATCTGTTCATTGACTCTAGTAAGCGGAGTCTTAAAGCTGTTTTGTTACACAATGGGAACGTTCACTTCTGAATGCAATCAAGTATGTTCAATATAAGTGGAAGATTTGTGGAGACCTAAATGTGGTAGGAACTCTCCGAGGAATGCAGGATGGCTTTACCAAGTACATGTGCTTTCTGTGTTTATGAGACAGTAGAGCAACACAGCAGCATTATGTAAAGAAGGACTGGCCACCACGTGAAGCCTTTGTGCCAGGACAACAAAGTATGAAGTATGAGCCATTAGTTGATCAAGAAAGGATTATTTTGCCCCCTCTGCATATCAAACTAGGGTTGATAAAGAACTTTGTCAAAGCGCTTGACACAGAAGCAGCTACATTCAAATATTTGCATTCAAAATTTCCTAGCGTTAGTGAAGCGAAGATGAAATAAGGTGTTTTAATTGGTCCCCAAATAAGAATGCTTTTAAAAGATTAACAGTTTTTGAGCACGCTCAATGCAAAGGAACTAAGAGCCTGGAATTCTTTTAAGAATCTTTGTGACAACTTCTTAGGCTCAACAAAGTCCCCTCACTATGAAGCAGTGGTCACCAAGCTGCTGGATGCATACCAACAACTTGGGGCTAGAATGTCTCTGAAGATCCATTTTTTGCACAGCCATCTGGACTTCTTTCCAGATAACCTTGGCTGTGTCAGATGAACACGGTGAGCGGTTTCATCAGGACATTGCAATGATGGAAAAAACTACCAAGGACGATGGAACCCTTGCATGCTTGGTGACTTTTGCTGGATGCTAAAACGGGAAGGCTCTACTGAGTATAGACGAAAATCCAAGAAAACTCACTTCTAAGAAAGTGAACTATATGTAGCAGTTGATATGTAATAATGCATGTGTACGCATCCTTTTTTGTTGTTCTGTTCTGTTTTAATACAAATACAAATAAAAGTAGATTTATAAGTAGATTTTCAAAAATTTATTCTCTCCGTGATACTGAACTTTCAAGTTTTGAGTGTATTCTGCCTGTAAACGTCTAAATAAGGGTTACAGATATCTAGATAACCTGACCCGATAGAGAAAACCTAATGTGATTTCCAGATTCAGCACTCCAAAATTAGTTTAGATCACCCATTAAATTGGGAGAAGCAGATTTTTTTTTTTTTTTTTGTAGACCAGTGTTATCGATTCCAGTAGCTTACCTACAACAGACGTTAAGTTGATTGGCCAATAATTTCTCGCCGGCCGCACTTTTATCGCTTTTCCTAAAAATAGGGGTTACATTTACTAACTTGAAATTATCCGGTACGCACTCCTCAGAAACAGATGCATTAAAAATCTTTGTTAACGGTACAAGTCAACAATGCCTTTTTTTAATTATTTTAGTTGTATGGGATATATGGAATCCGGCCCCGGTGATTTAAGCATTTTCATTTTACAAATATAGTGCAGTACCTCTCTTTCACTCACCACAATATTATTTAAAGTATTACCATTATCGAAAGGTATTATGTCTATGACCGTAGGGATATTAGTTACATCTTCTACTGTAAAAACTGACGTAAAAAATTCGTTTAGCAGAGTAACCATTTGCTTTTTCTAGGAAACTAGCTCACCGCCAGAATTTCTCAACGGTCCTAACACGCCCTTTACCGGGGTCCTATTATTAACGTGTTGAAAAATCACTTGGGGGGGGGGGGTTCTTTGTCGTCACGAGCTAAGAAAATTTCAAAATCGCCTTGGACTTTATTACACTTTTCGCTTCACGCCTTAAAGATATATAGTTGTTTCGTAACCACAAATTGTTTTTATCGCACTTAGGTAGCCTATAATTCCTATCCCTACTCTTTATATCCCCTACGCTAGAAGCAAACCACAAGGGCTTGTTATTTACTTTCGCATGCTTAATCTTGTACGGTACACATTCCTCATTTATAGTTCTAAACACTGTTTCAAACAATTCCCACATTATTTTTGCGTTGGAGGTCCTCATTACGTTTTCCCATTCGACGCGTGACAATCCATTTCTAAATTTACAAAAGTCTGCGCGCTGGAAGTTAGGGATTTTAAGCGAGTTAACTGGTTTCGAGTGACTTACCGAGAGGACAAACTCTACCATATTGCGATCGCTATTTCTTAACGGTTCTATTACTTGAAGATCAGTAAGCCTATCATCCATAGTTATTACTAAATCTAAAGTATTGTCCAACCTCATTGGTTCCCCCACCTTTTGAATAAGAAAGCTATCCTCGAGAAAATTAACTAAACGGTTACCTTCCGCGTCTCACTGCATTGTATCGTAATTCAGTAATTCACGTTAGCGTAATTAAAGTCACCCATAATTAGGCCTACTCACTTCCTATTATTCTCTTTAGTTCACAATATAGCGCTTCGTCCGTATCAGCTGTTTGATTCGGGGGTCTATATATCACGGCAAGTAGTAGTTTGAAATCGCTCACTTTAAGTTCTGTTATACTGTAGTCGAATCTATCGGTTCTGGAATTCTGTGCTTTAATTTTATAGCGTTCGCAATATTATCTTTGATATACAACATATAAAAAAACTATATAGGGTTATTGTTGATTGTTGTCAACCCTGATCCGGTGAAAATTTCCGCCAGATATTGCACCAGAGTTGACGGCAAAAACCCTACGCCTTTTCGTTAAAAAATTGTGTGTTTATGGAGGTCTTCAAAAGACTTGTTAAGTAGTGTTTTTGGGGGGGGGGGGGTAATGTTTAATTTATTTGTCTTCGGTATTTAGCGGTGCCTAATGGTAAAAAAGGAAATTAGGTGCTTTCCTGTTAACGGGGATACCCAACCGCCCGCCATCATCTGGACTCGTATCTTGCGGAATTCATGTGACGACAACGTACCGAAAGCAGCGACGTTTTTTCTGCGATTTTAGATGACACACATTTTGGCCCCCTACTAACTGATTATCGCTTACATATTAACTAATTTCATTTAAATGATTAATAAATTCGGTACTTACGTATTATCGGGACTACCAAACTGTTTATGATGTATTTTTGCTCTCGTCATTTTCGTTTAAACTAACGAAAATATCACAACTTAACCTAACCAATTATCAAAGGCGTACAGTTGGCATAACCGGGCATTCAATTAGCCTAACTGGGCATTAAGTTGACCTAACCGGGCTTTTTCCGTTATATTAACCTGTTAGGTTAATTCAATGCCTGGTTAGGTCAACTGTACGCCCTTGATGATTGGTTAGGTTAAGTTGTGATATTTTCGTTAATTTAAACGAAAATGACGAGAGCAAACATACATAACAAACAGTTTGGTGGCGGGCGGTTGGGTATTCCAGTTAACAGGAAAGCACCAGAAATTACCATACCTTATTATTTCGTTGGACCTCGCTTCTAGTTGTAGGGCGCGCGGCTGCCTATCGCGCTTCTCTTTCGATGTAGGCGATGGGGTTGCGAAAGGAGTTTAATATAGGCAATTCACTATACTTAAATACCTGAAGGAATAGGCCTATCCTTTCGAGTCATTAGTTTTATATTATTAGGTATTCACTCAGAACTTCTAGGACGATTAAGCACGTCTTCCTTGCCTCAAAGCAACGCTCGTGACTAAACAGACCTGAGATGAGTTAATATAAATTTCTTTGTCTTAAAAATTCGCTTACTTTACAAAGTCCCCAAACGTCTATTTTTGCGTTTTCATTATTTCTTCTCTCGAAGTAATTTTCATGCGTGAGCGATGGAAAATTTTGATACGAAACAATACTTTTTTCTTGTTGTTATGAGGTTCTATGCCTGGCAATTATTTTCATTCCCAATAGGCTTCGTCGCCAATCCCGATACAATTTTTGCAGTTATTTAATTCAATAAATTAATAATTTGTATTTAATTAAGAAATAAAGGTACCATATACGATACCATGTTGTAGGCGTGTATAGTTTTTCCATACAACATAACACCTCCTCGCCTACCTATACTGTTTTTAACAAAGTCTATAACCCACTCCCCTATAAAGTCACGTGTTTCAGTGCTAAGCCACGATTCGTTTATCGCAATTAAATCATAGTCTTTGCCAGTAATTAAAGAAAAAAAAATCGTTTATTTTGTTTCGTAGACTGAGCATTTAAAGATAGAACCTTCAAATTGTTTGTTAAAACTGTTTTCTTCGTGCGCGCACGGTAAATTCATATTTTTTGGCCTGTATTTTAAGGAAATTACGCCGGCACCGGTCGAGTTACGGCAACCTGAAAAGAAGAGACAGTATTATGAAGTAGTCTTCCTAAACGCGCAGTTCCAACGTCATTAAGATGAAATCTATCTCCTAGGAACAAGTCCCTCCTGTCGTAGAAACGGTTCCAAAAACTTGCAAAATGCACTCCTTCTGTTCGCAAAGAGACTAAGTTATTGTTAATATAGGTCGCCTTGCTATAGAACTCGTTACGTTGGATAATTCGAGAAAGTATGCCTGTTAAAACAATCTTAGTTTTTTCCTTTAGTTGCTCTCAGAAGTCCCTGTATCTAGCCAGCAGCTCTTCCGATCTAGAATTTAAAACGTTATTAGTATCGACACGAATAACAAATGTTGTGTCCTCAGCAACTACAGGTTTAGGTGCAATAAGCATCGATATTTCGAAATATCGATGTGGCTCGCCACACATTTTGAATTTTAATAGTGGCTCATAGCCGAAAAAAAAAAGGTTGGGAAAGCTGCAAGTTTATAACTTTATATTATATACAGGAAAAATAGCCTAATATGTACACGATAGTTTTTTCTGAGAGAACAATAATTACCGGTATACATCTTCAGTACAATAATTTATAAAATCCAGCCTGCAGACGAACAAGTTATGCAGTTTATACTGCAAACAAACAAAAGCCCTTAACTTAAAAGTAAAGCGTTCCAGGCTAGTTTGCTCTAGGACCGTGGTATAGTTAATTTAAAAGTAGGCTTAAACTGGAAAAAAATGAAGCCTGATGAAGCGTTATTACCTGCTACTATTCCCCAAGTAAGGGATAAGTCTGGCCCTACAGTACTTTAAGCCTCTTAGGCTTCTGCTGCCTGCTGGTAATGGATGGAGACAGAGTTTACAACAGTTTGCCAATTTGGTAAAGTAGGTTAGGTTAGTAATTAGGAGCTATGAACTCTGTCTCTGAACTGTGTCAGGAGGCATCTGAAATTTTACAAAAGTTTCGTGCATCATTATGAAATGTTAATACAAAGTCTTGACTATGTATTAAATCTGACCAGAGATATAATATCTTTTATGCAGAGTGTCTCAAATTCTAAAAACTGTTACTGGTAGCTATGCCCTAACTTGATGTTCATCTCCAACTTATAACCCCAAGGGCCAGTGGCATCCCAAATTATTCAACCAACCAGTTAGGTCAACTGTACGCCCTTGATGATTGGTTAGGTTAAGTCATGATATTTTCGTTTAAACTAACAAAAATATCAAGACTTAACCTAACCAATCATCAAGGGCGTACAGTTGACCTAACTGGCAGTCAATTAACCTAATTAACATAAACAAGTAATTTGAAAGTGTTGGAGTGCCATTTATATTTGGTTTTGGTTGGTTGAATAATTTGGGATGCCAAAATAGGATATTGCCAGCCAAAGGTCTTTATGCAAGAATATTAGCCTAGATAAGACTAATTAAATGTGAAATAAATTACCTTTTCATTTCTTATTTTAAGATGTTCTAATGCTTAAGAACAAAAATTATTTGAACTCAAACTACATACATTTTCAAGGGTGGATCTAGGCATTTCAGTAAAAAGGGGGGGGGGGGGGGTCCAAAGAAAAAAGTGCACAGTACTAAAATTTTATTTTTTGAAATACTACCAATGAGCGAGTGTAAAATTAATTGGGTCATTATGCAGAAAATGACATGGCCTGAAGTTGAATTAAAAAATATGGTTAATATTCATTTTTTGACCCAGTCACACCCAGCTATAACAGCAATATATATTGAATAACAAATCAAAGTTGAATAAGAAAATATATATATTATCTTGTGCAAATTTGTATAAAATGTACTTTTTAAAAAAAAATCTACCTTCTAATATGTATGTATATAAATTTCGGTTGGTTTGTTTATTTGGGCTACCTTTTTTGGAGATATTTCTTGGCTTTTTTTGGCTACTTTTTCTTGCTTTGGCTACTTCTTTCTGTTTCTGGTCAGTGTGGTGGTTTTCATTCTAGTGGTATGACGTGTGAATCTTGTGAACTTGATTTCAAAGACCTAATCCGCCTTGTTGGCCTCGATGAAGATAGAAGTTTAGATGTTTTTTCCAATCATGGCATAATTCCGACATCCGTGATTTGCCCTAAATGTAATACTGCCTGTATTTTAAGACAAGATTCGAAGGTGTTTAGGTGCTATAAAAAAATGGAAGGATGTGAAATTGTGGGTTTTATGTGCTAGGAATAGACATCCTCATTACCGGAAATATTTTGCACGATACTTGTTCCTGGCAGAATATCCTGATGATTCTACAGTTCTGCATCACTTCCTTACTGCAATTGCAGAACTATATCCTCCAAAATAAGGTGACTGGTTAGGTTAAGTTAGGTTAGGTTGTGTTTAGCATGAATGCAAACTTTTCTGGTCGATTTTGAGGTGTTTTGCACGAATCTGCCATCCATTTCCTGTGCAAATGCGTAGTTTTTGAGATGACGATATCTCAAAAACTACGCATTTGCACAGGAAATGGATGGCAGATTCGTGCAGAGCACCTCTAAATTGACCAGAAACGTTTGCTCTCATAAAAAGAGTGGGTCAAAAAACGAATAATTACCAAAAATATACTTTTCTAGTGTATTTTGGTGTGGTCTGTTCAAATATAACCTTCATTTCTTGTGCAAATGAAAAGAAATAGGATTTTTGGTACATTAAAATATATATATATATATATATTAGTATATTTGTAGTCGGGGGGTGGTATGATGTTACTCTGCGACTTAATTAGTTCATTGGTTTCTGTTCTGGCTTTTTTTTTCTAATTGGATTCAGTTTGATAATGTTTAGTTTGGTGGTGTTTGTGATAGAATTATGATGTGCCATTCGTGTGGTTTTGACTTTGAGAACTTGATTCATCATGTGCCCTAGATGATAATACGAAAAGATCAGAAGATATTTAGGTGAAATAACCAATATTAACTAGTTAGGTTAATTGAATGCCCAGTTAGGTTAATTGAATGCCTAGTTAGGTCAACTGTACGCCCAGTTAGGTCAACTGTACGCCCTTGATGATTGGTTAAGTTAAGTTATGATAGTTTCGTTAGTTTAAATGAAAATGACGAGAGTAAACTTTTCTGGTTAATTCTGAGGTGTGTTTTGCACGTTTCCTGTGGTAATGCATCATTTATGAAATCTCGTAACATGAACATGTTAAGTTATGCTTTATTGTATAAAATGTAGTAAAAAATATATTTTTCAAGTATATTTTGGTGTGCTTTGTTTGAATATGACTGTCATTTCTTGCGCAAATGAACAGAAATACAGTTGTCATTGCATGGTCCAAACACATATTTCTGTTTATTTGCACAAGAAATGAAGGTCATATTTGAACAGAGCACACCAAAATACACTAGAAAAATATATTTTTGAATTCAACTTCAGGCCATGTCATTTTCTGCATAGTGACTGTTATCACAGAAATTTTTTTAAACAATTACAAATGTCTTGCCAATTAAAAACTATCAGAATAAGATGAAGATAAAAATAGTGATATGGGCTGCACCAGTACTAAGGGCACCTTTGAAAATTATTACAACTAAAAGTTTGAAAGTACAATGTATACAGATAAAGACTCAAAATAGAATTTGAATAAAATAAAATAACCCATGATCTATTTAAAAACAAAATTTAGGTACTTTTCTGTTATCTGCCCCCCTTGAAACCTACAGAAAAATTATTGATGCCCAGTTAGGTCAACTATATGCCCCTTGATGATTGGTTAGGTTAAGTCGTGATATTTTTGTTAAAGCTAACAAAAATATCATGACAACCTAACCAATCATCAAGGGTATACAGTTGACCTTACTAGGCATTCAATAATTTTCCTGTAGGTTTCAAGGGGGCAGATAATGGGAAAGTACCAAAATTTGTTTTCAGAGGCATGCACATCATTCAAATAGGGCACTTGCAAGAAATTGAGGGGGTCCAGATGTCACCAACACCCCCTCGAGATCTGCCTATGCTTTTTAGAAATCTATGAGTACCATAATGTAGCTACTGTATGTCAGTATGAAGTTAAACAAATAATTTTTGGAGAAAGTGAAATATGCCAAAATTACTTTCAGAAATTAAAGAAAGCCAAGTTATCTCATTGTGATATGTTTATTCTTTAATCTTTTCATGCCTGAATTATATTCAAGATTAAAACAATTTTATACCTTGCATTATTATTCATAAGTACTAAATTTTCATAAAATTTTATGGTTGCATTTGTGACCATATAGCATGAAAAGGTTAATCAGAAAATAATTTGGGATTATTATACTTTGAGGAAAAAAAAAAAAAAAAATCAACTTCACCTTCCAGGTTCACATCACCCCACCATACAATAGTATATAGCTATTAAGTGTATCATGTGTAGTTCTCTGATAAAACTTACTGCCGCTGTAACTGCAAATCTATTGATACTAGGTACTAATATATGTAGATATAAATTAAAATAAATGCATGTACGTTAGGGTGGTCCAAAAAGTTAAAGCATCGACTAAGTTCGCTCCACAAGGTTGGTTTTATGCCTCTTGGTGTGGACAGTATTTGTGCAAAGTTTCACGTTATTCGGTTAATATTTAGGGGTCGCCCCACTTGCCCCCTTTTTGAAAATTTGGGAAAATATATAGACAACTGAATAACTAAATTTTTTTTGGTTCTCAAAGAATATGAAAGAAAACAGTAAGACAATAGGACATGATAATGGGTGTATCTTCATTATTTCTTCTGCATCAGAGTCGCCTTGGATGGTATTGGTATCTGTTTTCGGTGGGCGGCTACGAGTTGTAGGAGGTACTGCTTCTGGTCCTCGTTCGTGTCAAAGTGTCATTGTAGCGTTGTGCGAGAGCAATACCTCGCTCGGCAGCATCATTGACGACTTTCATCTTTAAGGCGCGATCTCTAAGTTCCCTGTAGTTCTTGTCATTTGGCCATTCCCGTGGATCTTTTTGAAGTAACTGGCGCTTGCTTCCTCCTTACCTCCAACTTTCAAGGCATCAAAGAGGGTCAATGTCCTTTTCGTGACGAAGGATGCCACATCATTTTCAACACCAGCTTCGCCATGTCGATTCGTCGGGGGCAGCCATTCTTTTGGGATGTTGGAGGTGTTGAACCATTCTCCTTTGGTATCAGGATCGATCCTATTATCGAAGAAGGCCAGTCCAATCAGATGCTCCGACAAGTACCACAGGTGGCGTCTTAGAGCTGTCTTCGCCGCTTGTGCAGCTCCTCCGTGTGGATATTTTTCCAGAAGATGCAGCATTTTGAGATCATTGAGAGGAGCTTGTGTCCCCATTGGCGCTTCATGCCAGTACTTGATGTAAATCAGACTGACAAATAAAGCCAGCTGAGTCACGTTTCATTCTTCGCGTGCTGTGAGCTTGAATTGATAGTGAAAGAGGTAGATTTTGAGCGCATAAATCGCCTTCGCCATCCATCTCGCGTGGTGCATGGGACCCGGAGCTTGGATAAAGAGTGACCACCAGTCTTTCCCCCCAGGAAGAGCAAAGATAGTTCAAGGAACTCCTTGTAGTCGTCACGAGGTTGGCTTGCCTGAAGAGCATTAGGTAAGTAAGTGAGCATCTCTTTTCTCATCTCTTGGAGTTGAGGGTTCTCGAACAAGCTGCCCGATGCTGAGACAAATGCTTCGTGGGAGAGAGAGGGCCATTCCTTTTGAAATCGCTTAAAAAGGCCTGTTTCAGGACTTCCTGTTGAGCCAAATATTGAGGGCAAAGACATCAGCAAGTACGACTTCAAGTATATGATGTCGACAACCGATCCAAACTAGCTCATGACCCAATGCTTCTTCAATCCTGACACAGGCTCCGCGATGTAAACCCGTGTTTGACGCAGTGGTATCGAAGACGAGACCTCTCACATGCTGTTCCATGATTTCATAGTTTGAAGGCATGCCTGGGCCTGTGCTTCTCCAGTTCCTTGTTTCATCTTTGGGACACCAAGCAGCTTCTCCTGTCCATTGAATGTTATAAGGATTGCTATCCGATGCACATTCGTCTTCTTCCCTTCAATGCCGGGGAGAAGCTTTCCGTCCCAATGGAGAAGGACAGGGTCTTCTCGAGCTGCCTGTTCTCACCCACTTTCTCTGTAGCGATGAATAGAGCTCCGAGAGCACGTCATCCCAGACAGATCATGCCCCGCGGCCTGTAATACAGCTCCAGTTACGAAAACAGCATTCTGGTCAGAAAGATTGGTGCGATCCATTGCTCCAATGACTTCTGGAGATTGGAAAATGTTCGTAACCTTGTTCTTGGGACGCTTTGGTGCCGGAGCTTCAGACGAAGAAGGAATCGGAACCGATGGTCTATAGTCGTCGTCTTGCGAAAAAAGGGAAGAAGAAGAGGAAAGATCAATTGATGACACTCTTGCTTCTTCCAAATCTTTCTGTGTTGCTTCATGCCTTGCCTTCCTCTTGGCTTCCTTCTCCATTCTGGATCGCTTTCTGTCCTCTTGTGTAGTCGTTTCCTTATCAATGCCAGCCATGCTGCAAGAATTGACGTCCTTGCGCTGCATGGACAGGAAATTTCGGTCCTCAATGTTGACAATTGTGCTCATGGCATCACTGGTTGCGATGTCAAACAGTTCCTGGATGTCCGCTTTGAAGATGTCTTCATTCATTCTATCGCTGGCACGTTGCCTGGTCCTGTGCTTCTTGAGTGTTTTGTAGCGGTCTAAAAGCTTTGAAAGCTTACGGACACAGGAGTCGATCCGTTGAGTTGGGATCCGTGCTCGGGTCCAGACTTCAATCACCCTCTGGCATGCCTGGTTCAGACTGTCGGAGGTGGTTTGCTTTTGATTGATGTGGTGGTATTGCCCCAAGAGGAGGGCGTCAAGGCATGTAGGGAGCCTTGACGTGGATAAAGTTCCAGTTGCCATCCTTAGAAGCCAAACTTTTGGAATTGATCGAGTTTGAGCCATCGGACCTACGGAAGAAAAAGTACATTATATAATATATATATTCAGAGTGGGGCGACCTCTAAATATTCACCAATCACGCTGCAATTTTGCACAGACCATGTGGACACTAAATGGACAAAAACCACACTTGTGGAGACTATCTAAGACAATTTTGAAATTTCTCCCTATGGATTTGGACCACCCTAATGTACGTACTGTATTATATTTTTACAGTCTTCTTGTCTGATGTATAATGAAGGACTTCTGACAGGTGTGTGTGTGTGTGTGTTTTTAGGAATTAGGCCCTATGCCTGATTTTAATTAGATATCAAATTATATGCATAGGCATATGTATGGGACATGGGGGATCATGTGCTTTGATATATAGCTAGTGAAAGTTAATTTAAAGGAAATTTTTTCTTATCCTGATCCTCCCTTTTTGTCTTGCTTCATTTATGGGATCACTTTGTTAGATCTACTCTGTATTTAAGAATTAATCTCGATTCATCCTTGACCTTTTGTGAAACTAACCCACATTTAATTACTTTCAGATTCCCAAATGTCTTCAGCTCCCATCTGTTACAAAGGGTTTAGTGAGTTATGCAGATTCTCAAAATTATTCCCACTACAAAAAGGCTGCCCATGTATTTATATGGGCACCATGGGAAGGGCGGTCTGCATTTGGAGAATATAGAGCAGCTGTTATGGTAAGCCGTTATCTACAGGACTATTAAAAGTGGCATTTGTGGATATTAATTTTTTAATCTTGTTTGGCATCAAGATGGTAATTCAAAATTACAATTTCTGGTACAGATGCAGATGAGATTTGATGGTACATTTGGTTTTTCTGGAGGAATTATAGAGGAAGGGGAAGATCTAATTGAAGGACTAAACAGAGAAATGGAAGAAGAAATTGCATGGGACTCAATTAAACACAAAATTACATTGGTAGATTATTATAACACTCAAGTAAGTTGTAAGGTTATCTAATAGGACCATGTAACTTGCTTGATGTAGCTACCATATTTTACCGAATGCCCTTTGAATGTGGTGACTTAGAAATTTGTGCAATAGGGCTTCACAGTGTTGCCTCAAATGATATAGTAACTAGTGTGATGTGCCTAGATGTTATAGGGTAGATTATTAGTTTCCTGATTTTATTCAGCTGCTAAATGTTTTAAGTGGTATAATTATAATTCTTCTAGATAGTCCTTAAGTAGTCTGAAGTTTCTATTTTTAAACCTTTTTCAAGTATGAAGTGAGCTCAAGCTAATAAAAGCTGTTGCCTGCTTCAGCCTATTTTGTAGGAAGGTTTGAATCCCACTATCTCCTAGTTTCCCTCTTTATTGCCCTTTCCCTTTCATTCTTATTTAGGCTTAAGTGCAATTAGTGCATTTAAAATATATTTACATGTGTATATACAATACAAATTTAAATCAACCTTACTTTACAAGCATTTCAGCCACAAAAGTTCTTTGATGTAGCTACATTAGTTGGTGTAATGGCATGAATCAGAAGACTTCCAACTTCATAACTTAAAATTTGATTATTCAGTTACTGTAGGCTATTTTGACTTTTTTAGTAAAGTTCAAAAGTGGATGAGAGTGATGAATGTATGTACCATAACAGGGTGCCAACAAAATGGGGCTCATTAATTTCCAGTCATAAATTTACTGATGCTAAGAATGCTTTATGTAATTTCCCTTAAATGAATTTTTATCAGTGATACTATAACTTTACAGGTTAATCAAGGTAAACAGTTAGTTTTCCATTTATTCATCAAAGAAATTCCTTTTGAAGATTTTGTTGAGCTTGAGAAAAGATGCTTGACATCCAGAGATTTTGGCTCGGAGGTAGGACTGACTGTACAGTGTAGGTTAAGTGTTCCTTGCCACTATTTTTTATTAGTATTGTGTTCATGGCAGGAATGTAAAGGTCAGACATTTGAAAAATTATGTGATTGGCCAAAATCAACCACTCGCAGCTCTTATTTTTTGTAATTGTGTGGTTTTGCATACAAAGTCAGAGTTATAGATTGCACTGAAGTGTTTTGAAATGTGTTACTTAGATAGCAACAGTCTAATCAATTGTAAACCTGTGAAGCAGGTTTTAAATGTTTTAAATTGTTTAATTTCATCTTTGAAAAGTATTAATTAGATATTTTTATTCTACATATTAACCTGTAGCCCATAGGTTTTCTTAGGATACCATAGAAATTAACCTTTAAGAATCAGTGCATTGTTAACTGGTTTGCAGAATTTCTCACCTACCAGTACAGTATTTGATATTTCTGAAGGGAGAATTAAAGTACAGGGGACTATTAAGGAAATTTTCTGAAATTAGGATATGCTGAATTTTTTCTTGTGCTCAGGCTCTTCACTACAGAAAAGCTTTTATAATTCAAAAGAATTTTTTTTTTTTATTAATGAAACCTTCTTCAATTTAACGCACTTTGGATTTAGAATTAAAAGCTTAATTTTTTAGGATATTATTAACATAGAAAATAAGAACAGTTCAGAATTTCTTTATCTACATGAACAAAAATTATAATGATGGCAGGGCTTACGCAACAGTGGAATGATTACTCAATGTATTTTATAGATAAAACTTTTAAATCAACATATAGTATCAAGACTGCCAATAGGGATAAAGGAGCTAGTTGTATATTCTAATATACAAAAATCCTAACCCATATGAAAAGAAAATAGTTATTTTTTGTTAAATATTTCAATGATTTCAACTGTAACAAAGAATTCAATGACCTAGGTAATGCAATGTTAGTAGTCTACAAATTGTACCTAAATTGAAATGTATTGGCCATTACACACCTGCCATGAGTGTAAACCCATCACTTAAGAATTTAATTTATGTACTGTACTGCATATACTGTTCTTTAAAATACCAAATTTATTTTGATTTTATGTTCAACTGAACCTCTTTAGACATCCGCATTTTTCTCAATTTCTGTAGTATGATAAATAAGCATTAAGCTATTGAAACAAAATTTTCAGTTTGATTGAATTGCAGGTGTTAGGATGTACTCGCGTTCCCCTTTACACTCTGGAAAACAATTATGGAGGTCTGCCAGCATTTTTAAACAACAGATTTGTAGGTGGGGCTAAGCAGCAGCTCCTCCTAGCTCTTCATCACTCTAAGATATTAAGCGAGGTTGAGATAGAAGTAGTCATGTATAAAAGTCAAAATATGAAGCTAGCAGCATCGCGATTTTAGTCAGTAAGTAAACACTTTTGTCTGGAAAGAGGTGTCTTATAGGGGAAGACACTAATTGATATAACAGTCAAAGAATTTAGACTAACTTCATCATTCATGAAATTGTTAAAGTGGTTTTTTCCTTTTCCTTTCAGTTATAGGGTACTTTTCAAGTGATTGCTCTACCAGGTGTTTTCGAAAAAGACGTAGCTATTTAGATCCACTGGGTTGTGAATGTCTAGCAGGTCGTTCAGTAGCCTCTACAGAGTAACTTGATAAGATTAAACTTATGCAGGAAATGCTCTTTGCTAGTAGACACTAGACAGTTATGTTTTCTTCGAAGACTTTTAAAAACCTTAATTAATGGAAGCGTCTATTTCCTGTTATGTTTCTCATAAAATACTGGAGTTTACCAATATGTAAGTAAGGATTGGTTTATTGTAAAAAATTTCAAATTCGGCAGATGGTTATAGTGAATTAGCTTTTCCTTTTCGCGGCTGCCTCACTGTGCAGCCTAAGTTTTAAATTCAGTCTTCATGATTTTGAATAAAAATAGAAAAAAATAAGGGCGCAAACTAGAAATTTTGGTTATATGTAGTACGTTAATACGTGCGGCAGTGAATAAGTTATGTACAGTATAACACTTACAGTTTCTCCAAATAATTATCTCAAGGCAAGTTAATGTGATATTTAAGACTTGCCGTTACCATCTACTAGTCAACTTCACTTCCAAAAAGGCAAAAGCATTGTTTTTATTAATTAAATGTTAATTGTACAAAAGCTATCATAATTTAAAAGATTATATTTTGTAATTGCATTCCAACTACACTTGTGTATTAAGAATAAAAGGCAGATTATGGGTTGAGATTATATATGTTTATACAGTTGTGGACTGTGGTTTAAATACAGCTGTATATTATCATATTTGTTCATTTAAAATCCCTATGAAATTTAACCATGCGTGTGTGTGTGTTTAATGAACGTGAAATATCGCTGACTAATTTATACCAGTCTAGTTTTTGTTATAGTTAACACTACCTTAAGTTGTCTCAACATTTACTTAGCTTCTTGTGTACAAATTTAAGTACAGTACAACATTAAAATCCTTTGTAGACTGGTCAAGCGACGGAACATTCAGGGAATTTCCTGAGTAAACCTTTTCGGTAGTTTCCGTTGGTCAGAGTACAAAACATGAATTGCTAAATACTAGGGTGTCCCGCTTATGACCTTTTTTTTTCAGATCCATTGAACACATTTTTTCCTGTTAGAAATGGTTCATTTTTACTAAATATATCAAAAAAACATTCAATTTAACAATTTTGGGGTCCCCGACCCACCCCTGAAAATGTTAGAAATACCCATTTTTTGCATTGTAATCAACCTATTGTGTTCCACTTATGGCTTTTTTTTTTCAGATTTATTGAACAGCTTTTTTCATATTAGAAATGGTCCACTTGTACTAAATATATCAGAAAAAGATTCAATTTCAATATGTTATGGGTTAAGGTACAGTAAAAGGCATTTGATCAGGTTAGTGGGGCTCAAATTCTCAACTAAGAAAGGGACTTTTTTTATTTTAGCTGAGAAAGGCGCAAGAGTTTGTGGAATTAACCATTTTGTGATTTTTTTTCTAGGTATTTAGATAATAAAATATGTTTAATTATGATGTATTGTAAGAATGAATAAAAATAAAGCTGTATTAAGAAACAATCCAACTAACTTCGACTCTCTGCTTGGTGCATTAAAGGATGATCTAAGTGGCCAAGAGGATGCATGCTGCCATCAAAAGGAGACGTTTTGAAGCATTTTTTCTATCTCCAAAGAAAACAAATGCAAGGCTCTAATATTTCCAAAGAGGAAAACATTTTGAATGTTTTGAAAAAAGTTCAAACAATTTGGGAAAAGGCGGGCATTCCATCAAAGGATGTCGCAAGACATAAAACCCCCACGAACCATGCTACTAAACTTGATAAAATTACATGAAACAGTAATAAAGAGCAAAAATGCTAAATGTTATGAAACCAAAAAAACAGTTACTTGGGTCAGTTGAATGATCTGTTTGATATTTCTACACAAAACGTATTTCATGAGATAAGAACGGATTCCCTAAGAACTCAGGAACAAATTAAAGAGGACATAAATTTCCTAGAAGACCAAAGAGGGGAGAGGAAGATGTGTCTTGGCCCTTTAGATAAAGCTCATTTGTCAAAAGTGCAAAGGAAAGAAGTAAGATTCGATGAAGAAAGAAAGCGACAAATGAAAGAAGCTGAACGAAAAGCATTGGAAAAGAGATCAGGCAATCCAACCATCACTGAGTGTGATGACACAGATAATTCTTCAGGTGAAGAATATTCTCCAGAACCCCAGCCAGGCAGATCAAAACCAAGACCAAGTAGTTTGCTTCAATCAACACTAATATCAAAGACAGCAGATCGTCTTGGACTCTCCATAAGGCAACGTACAGTTTTTGCATCAGTTGTCGCCGCAGAGCGTGGCAAAAACATAGAAGAAATGAGCATATCCAAAACTACTTCAGCTCGAGCAGCTACAATATCAAGAAAAAGAACGTGGCAGGACATCCAAGGTGATTTCGTTCCTCCCCAGTATGTTCCGATCCATTGGGATAGCAAAATGATTTGTAATTTATTACGTGGAAAGGAGGAAAGATTGGCAATACTAGTTACTGGGGAAAATGATTTTGAGAAATTACTCTCCGTCAGGCAAGTCGCCAGGTCTATAATCATAGGGGGGCAGAATAATTTATATATATATATATATACACAAAAAAAAGTTTTATTAGCTTTAGCTATGGCTACACACAATTATTCAGAATAAATTAAACGATAAATTAGACGATACAAATGAAAAGGCACAGGACAATGGCACGAGTTTAAATTTCGAACTCGCTACTAAGAATGTCGAGCACGTTATGTACAATAACTATAAATACCGCCACGAGGTTGCAGCACCAGTGCGGCGCCAGATTCAAAATGTTTTTGCCAACTTCTTGCGAGACCTTGAGACCATAATTTTTCTCTCAACGTTAGGTACAAGTGTAGATCGATATTCAAGGGGAGAGAGAGCTAGAGGATGTAAGTAAATTTGAATTAGACGAATTGTAACCACAACCATAAACCATTCAGCTTTAGTTTTGATGATAGTTATTTGACTTGGGGTGCAGTAAATGAATTGGGGGGCAGTGCCCCCCATTGGCCCCTCCCGTGGCGACGGGCTTGTTCTCCGTAGCAAAAATCAAAGACGGTACTGGATCAGCTGAAGCAACAAGCGTGTTTGAAACCATCTCAGAATGAATGGAAGCTAGAAGATAATGTGTATGGGCTAGTATTTGATACAACTGCCTCAAACACCGGATGGAAAAAAGGTGCATGCCAAAAGGTGGAAGAACTTCTTTGGAAAAAATTACTGTGGATGGCATGCCGCCGTCATATTTCTGAGGAGATTTTGGCTACTGTCTACATCAAAATATTTGACAAGACTAATTCACCTGAAAATGAAGCCTTCAAGAACTTTAGAGAAAGTGTATGGAAAAATATTGACACTAAACTGCCTCACAGACACCTTGAAATAAAAGATAGGTATTTAAGAGATACGAGAGAATCCAGCATCAGTTTCATGAATGATATTCTTAACCAAAAGAGTTTCCTTCCTCGCGATGACTATAGAGAATTGGCAGAGACAATTCCCTCATTCTGAATGAAGTGCCTTCCAGAGGAATTCATTCGATTAAGCCAGGAGCCTTCCATCATGCAAGATGGATGGCTTCAATCCTTTACACCAATGAAATGTATGCCTTCTCTCACCAAGCTGGCTACGATGATGTCACTATTCAAAAACCTGAAAGATTTTGTCAGTTTACATCCCTTTTTTATGGAAAATATTGGTTGTCCTGTACTAAATCAGCCGATGCTACTGTAAATGATCTTAGATTCTACAATGAATTGATAAAATACAAAAAAAATAAACAGTGAGGTTGCCGAATCTGCCATAGCCATTTTTCGAGGTCATTACTGGTACTTGACTGAAGAGCTCGTCCCCATGGCTTTGTTTGGCTCTGTTAATAATGAAGAAAGGGTTAAGATGGCCAAAGAATTAATAAAATATGATCCTCCTCAAGAGTTCACACCAGGTCAGCCTATCTTCCCTATTCTGAAGCAGGGTATCAGACTTCATCGCCTTATAGGTCCAAAATCTTGGTACCTATTCAGACTTCTCAACTCATCTAGGGAATGGATTAAAAAACTCATATTATGGGAAGATGACGACGATTTTAAAAGAATGAGGGGCCTTATTTCGTCTGCCAAACTAGTAAATGACGCGGCAGAGCGTGGCGTCAAGTTCATGCAAGATTTTCATGGGCATTGTAAGGATGAAAGAGTTTCAACAACTTTTGCAGGTCGTTGAACAAAATAGACATGCAATCCCAAACATGAAGAAAAATTTGGTCACTGCTCTGAGATTTAAATGTAATCAAGATTATTTGTTTCAAGCGAATAAAAGTTTGTTCATTGCTTTAAGTGCAAAAGGTTCCTAAGATTAGTGTCTTGTTTTAACCTTTATTTTCTTATGTTATTGGTAAAGATCTTTTTTGTGTTATTTTTGAGAAATAAATAAAAAAAAAAACGATGGGGCTTTGTTAACATTGTCAAAAGCTTAAAGTATTTTAATTTATATAATTTTAACCTAATTATGGAAAACTGATGATGGGTAGTTGGGAGGTAACGAAAATGGTTCACTGAGTAGGTAGGTAGTTAATCTAACCAATTATTAAATTCCTTTTATGTCAATAACTGGGTGGATGAAACCAATTGGTTGCTCACCAGTTATTCTCCACACTAGTATTTATACTGTGTGACAAGCGTGCTCGGTAATAGATATACATTACCGATCAACCAACCGGAAAAAACCAAGACGACGCTGGTGGAAAAAGCCCCGCTAAAAAGGAGAACAAAGGAGAACGAAAACGAGGAACGGGGCGATAAGATGGAACGAGGGAAGGGAGAAGAACAGACAAGAAAATAAGATCCCCACCAGCAAGTACGCTCTTAATAAACAAACAAGACGGGAAAAGGGACTCTCTAATAACTAGCAGTAAGTGACTAATTGTGTTTTTAGCCCAGTTAGATCTTATAACTTCTAACTTAGAAGACTCATTAAATTAAGCTGGGTCAGACAACTTAGGCCTACATTGTGGCCTAAGACCCAGCATCAACTCATAACTTAACAAAGGTGAAGGTAGATTGCCCTAACCTAGTTTGGTGAGGAATCCTACTGTGGACCTCAATTTATCTGCCCGCTCTGGACCATTTCCGGAATCTCTAGGCTGACCCCTACAGGGCTAGACTTAATCTACTCTATAGTTAGACTGGAGATATAAGGGGTGGGTTAATTGTGGACCAATTCATACAGAGCATTTTTCACACTAATGTTAACCAAGTTGTTCCCACTTCGATTCGGTAAGATGAATAAAGTTCTTACTCGTCTTATCCTTTCGAGGCCCATCGCCGCAGAGCTGCATTGGGATGATGTTCCAAGGGGAGCGGTAACACCCTACTACTGTTTCTTGTACCTTACTGAATAAAGCTTCGAATTACCTTTCTTTTGATATCAAATATGTTGATATTTGACAAAAATCTTGTTCATTTAGGTTGATTACAATACAAAAAAAATGGGTATTTCTAGCATTTTCAGGGGGGGGGGGGCCATTTTGGCGGGGTGGGTCGGGGACCACAAAATTGTTAAATTGAATCTTTTTTTTGATATATTTAGTGAAAGTGAACCATTTCTAACAGGAAAAAAGGTCATAAGTGGGACACCCTACTGAATACTGTTCGATCATCAGTCCTTCATGGCCAAGAGTTTTTCAGGATCTTAAAAGATAGGATTATTGCTTTGCATAGTGATGGAAGGCTTGTTATGAAGCCTGGTCAACAACATCCTGTGCATTTTACTCGAGTTTCAAACATCATTCTGGCGCTTTTTCGTTAAAACTAACGAAAATATCACAACTTAACCTAACCAACTGTCAAGGCATACAGTTGATCTAACTGGGCATTCAATTAACCTTTTATTTATATCGAAAAGAAGATGCGGGTAAATAACGAAAAAGTGCCCATCATTCTTAAGTGGAAACACCTTGGAATCAAATCGCTCCCCCGTAGTGGACAACCACGAAAGATTCCTCACTGTACTGTTCATAGAATCACTGAGGCTACTGCTAATTCTCGGTTGAATTCTACGGACCTAAAGCATTTTGAGCCAAATTGAAATCCATGTTTATTCCTCCACTAAGACACTGAGCAAGAATGGCCTCCTTGGTCGAGTTGCAAGGGGAAAACCACTGCTCAAGGATGCTCATTTAAAGTAGGCCCTATGCTAATGACCACCAAAATCATGGAGTTGACTACTGGAAGACAGTACTGCGGATTGATGAGACCAAGATTGAGCTCTCTAGTAACAGTGATCATTGATTGATTAATGGCATATTTGGAGGGAGTCTGACAAAGTACTTGAGATAAAAAAAACACCCACGGTTAAACATGGTTGTGGCAGTACAGTATTCTTTTCACACGACTGTTTGGATTATGATGATAAAAACCCACTCTGACAGACAGAGTTTATTTCCACAACAGTTTCGATGCCCACTGGCATCCTCTTCGGGTGGATACAGAAAAACGTTTTTCTGTATCCACCCGAAGAGGATGCCAGTAGGCATCGAAATTGTTGTGGAAATAAACTGTCTGTCTGTCAGAGTGGGTTTTTATCATCATAATTTGACCTTCACGTAGAAAAGAAGTTTTTTGCATCGACTGTTTGGATAATATTCGTTTTAACACCACTCCAAACCATTAACAAATATTAATATATTCTGAATCCTCATTAAAAATTACTAAGGAAGATGGCCTTCTTTTGTGCAAATCAAATAAAAAAGTACAAGATTAAATGAAAATAATGTCATCCTTATGCCATCTAGGACCATCCAATGACGCTATAATTATGACATCATCAAGCCCTTTATAAACGGATGACCGCGAAACAAAGGCCTTTTATATTAATTGCGTTTCCTCTTATAAGGATGTGTGATTCATGTAGCTTCGATTTTGAAGAAGTCATCAGACGCGTTGGCTTAGATCCTTAGACGATAGCGAAGCTTTGAAACTTTTTTCTGATCATGGTGTAATTCCTACATTCTTAAAATGTCCAAAGTACAATAGTGACTGTATTTTCAGGAAAGATCAGATTATTACCAATAAGGTAAGATTAGGTTGGGTTAGTTTTTTTTCAATATAATGAAGTACTTTTTAGAGTAATTTTGATTTGATATGCACGAATTTGACTTCTGTTTTCCGTGCAAATGTATATTTGTTTACATAATTTCATTTGCTTGTATCTCAAAAACTACATTTGCACAGAAAACAGAAGTCAAGTTCGTGCACAACACGTCAAAATTACCCTAAAAAGTACTTTCTTCCCCTAAAATCTAGAGTGGTGTTAAAACGAATATTTACCCACTGTTTCGGTACTTCTGGGCCTGGTATTCATGGGATCAACAGATACATGGATTCCACCAAATATCAAGAAATTGTGGAAGAAAATGTCCTGCCTTCAATTCGTCAGCTCTCCACGGGTCGCAGTTTTATTCTGCAGTAGGCCAATTATCCGAAACGAGTAAATCGTTGAAGAAGGCGAAATGGAAGCTTTTGAAGTAGCCAAGCCAATCACCCGACCTCAATTTGATTGAGCATTTGTGGTTTGATCTCAAGAAAGCTGTCCACGCAAGGAGGCCAACGGCCCAACTACTCCCAATCAGCTCCGCAAATTTTGTCAAGAAGAATGGATCAGAATCTCTTCTGGGAAGTGCATGAAGCTGGTAGAGGAATACTCCAATCGTCACCATAAAAGAATTGACCAAATTCAAAGGTAATACAGTGGTGTAAACTAATAATTCCAGAGTAAATAAAGAAAGGTTTTCAAAAGTAAACTAACCAAAGTTAAGTAATCACCAAGGTTGTAAGCGGCGTTAAATCCAATCTAAAATGCTAAATTTAACAAAAATGTTATTTCAGCCGTATACACTGTATCGGCAAAAGGCAATTTAAACAAAGAGCCTATTTTGTACACAAAAATTCAGGCCTACGATAGTTACTTGAAAAAGCAGTCAAATTAACTCAAATAACTTAATCAAGTCAAAAGTAAATACACATATATATATAATATGAAAATAATTGAATTCAATTTACCTGAATTGTAGAAGCCATCGTAAATGAGGACCGTCTCAGTCAATAATAAAAATAAGAAATATATAACTTAAAAATAAAACACAAGAACTGTTCCAGAATTAGGTCTGCACAATACCGAAGACAAAAATTAACTATTCACAGTACAAAAGCTAGGAGTGAACTTCCGTACAAAGCAACTAAGAACGGATTGAAGTGACTTCACTGAACTCTATTAAAAACTCACACTGTCTTAAACTCTCGACTTAATGGAATTCCAATAATCTTACGTTCATAAATAACTTCATATTTAATCTGTACAAAAATACTTGCTTATCAAATTTTATTATTTTCACAGCACTATATTGTACACTTAAATGTTTTTGCTTAACCTTACGAATGTTGCCGCGCTATATTTTAAAAGCGGATTGCTCAAAACAGAATTCCAAATATTGTCTTCAACAAAGTACCAGTTTAGGAAAATAACGTTTTTACAAAACCAAATGGTAAGGCTTTGCCTATTAAATAAGCACTTATTTTACCAGTTTCCGGAATAGGCTTAAACACAAACATATTGGGCCTAAGCGTAGAATAGAGATTTTACCACTGCTAGAGATAGGCCTAACATAGAAGTCGGTGACCCCATACTAGCAGGGCGTGTAAGCCAAGCTTAACATAGGAACAGTTTAACTTTGCCAAAGGCCAATTCATACAGTAAACTTGGTTGTTCTTTGGGTGTCTTAAGTCTTGGTTGACCTGGATCCAAATTTTAGAAGCGTTAAAATTTTCTTCACAAAGTTATTCAAGTTAAAGGTAGCCACACAGTGCATTAATCATTTGCACTGAAGCATTTGCTCAGCGTGAATTTTACATTTTTTTTTCTATTTTGTTGCATTTTTCTTAGTTTATTCATTTTATGATTGTCCAATAAAGATTGTTTTTGTTTTTTCCTTTAACTGTTACTAATACTCAACCAAAATGCAATTTTTCATTAGGTTTTCAAGTGTACTTGAACTTTTTCACCCAGCTATATATATATATATATATATATATATATACTGTATATATATATGCAAACTCACAAGGGACAAGAACAAATAATGTCAAGGTTTTTCGTGTACTCACTATTTCAAGGTTTTTCGATAATACACAAAAGGTCTTGGAATAATTTTTCCTTTTCCTTGTGGGTTTGCATCACTCATTTCACTGTTTTAGCGTGAAATTCATCATATATTATATATATATATGCCTCATTTCAAATTGGCTTGGCGGGGGCGAAGAAGGCAGTGAGAGGCCCCTCATGTCAAAATCTATTAAGTGCTACTCTCTGTACTTTATAATCAAATTAATATAAACAAGAATGATTGAATGGTATCAGCTAGACTGGTTATTTACAGTTAACTTTCAAATTAAGTTAAGCAGTAAATCATGAAATTTATATCACCTAATGTAGTAGAGGATATCTTCTAGACTTCATTTTTGCAAAATCACCAACCAAAACATCAAAATTAAGGTTTTTGACCACTTTTTCAGAGGCCATCAAAAGGAAGTCATTCAGTCGATCATCTCTCATCGTAGTTCGTAAATAGTGTTTCACCAAACTCAACAGTGCAACACAGAAAACAATCGCTCATTACATAGCAGTGGTTACTGGAAGAGTGATTATTATATTCTGAAAATTTTAAAAATTTTGAAAAAGCTAATTGTAAAGGTCTTACCTCTTCATACAACTGAATCAGATTCTTTGACTTTTTACTTTTGTTAGAAAAGTGTCTTTTGGCAACAGAAATTTGAGATTGCAAAAGGATTTCATCCACACCAATGCTCTAATACGTGTGTGCAACAGAATTAAGTTTCCCTAATTCTAAAAAGTCTCCTGGGTTACAGTCAAAGGAAGAAATAGCTGTTAAAAGGGGCCATCACCAGCCCATCACAAGCTCCAATGCTCCTGTGCTCATTTGTTTTTTGTTTACTGTGACGTCAGACGTTACTCTCAGAGTTTTCAATTTTTTGTCATAATTCATTGTCATTATTTTATTCAAATTCTAAAAAGTTCTTAAACTAAGCAGTTCATTATATTGGTAATCCACAAAATATTAGGTGCCTTTTTTTATGAAACTATCATTTGGAGGGCCTTGGAGGCCCCGTGGTGAGCTTGAGGGGGCGACTGCCCTCACGGCCCCCCAAATGACGCCTCTGAGTATATATATATATATAATATGAAATTATTTCACGAAGGTAACACGTGAAAAATATTTATGATGAATAAAACCACGAAGGAAAGGAAAACACAAAATGGTGCTCAAGCGCTTTCGTCTGTCATTAGACGAAAGCGCTTGAGCACCATTTTGTGTTTCCTTTCCTTCGTGGTTTTATTCATCATATATATATATATATACTGTATATTAATTTTTCACCCCCTTTCATAGTGAAAAAGAAAACCAGACACTCGCGTTTTTATATATATATATATGAAAAAGCGACCCCTAGCCTTCTTTAGTTACCTTTATAAGGTTAACTAACGAAAATATCACTATCTAACCTAACCAATCGTTAGGTCAACTGTACGCTCTTGACGATTGGTTAGGTCGTTATATTTTCGTTAGCCTTATAAAGCTAACTAAAGGAGGCTGGGAGTGGCTTTTTCACTGATACACACACACACACACACACACATATATATATATATATATAAAAAAAAATTTTTCACCCCCTTTTATAGTGAGGGTAAAAGAAAACCAGACCACTCGTTGTGTTTGTATTTGGTGCACCCAAATGTTTTCGGATGCCAAAATTTTTTAACGGCTTTATATTTAAAGATTTTCAAAGTTAAGTTCTGCAAAAAATTTATTTATGACTTTTTCTCTCTCCCGTCTCAAAGTACGGTACCTTACTCTTAAGTCTGAGTAACGTAGATGTATTATAAATCTTTTCATTGTTTCGCTAATTCTCCATTTCATTATACAGTATTTCTTTAGCATCTTTGGTTGTATTCTCTGGTGCGCAAAGTCTGGCAACTTCCTCCGTAAGCTTCGTTCAGACATTGCTGGAACGTGAAGTTCACGTCAAATAGTATTGAAATTAAGGATAATGAATATTCATCTTAATCAGTTTTGTATTTTGGGTAAATATAAATGACCAAATTTATCTTCCCTTTCCAATCAATTAATAAGATCTATAATACCTAAGTCAATATGGCGCTATTTCTTAATGCTTTGTAAAAA
Source organism: Bathynomus jamesi (assembly GCA_023014485.1). NCBI lineage: Eukaryota > Metazoa > Arthropoda > Malacostraca > Isopoda > Cirolanidae > Bathynomus > Bathynomus jamesi. The sequence continues at coordinate 452,146 of JAJOZX010000211.1, read as the reverse complement.
TTGCAATGTTTACAGTTCTTTTTGTTTATTAAAAATAATGTGATCAACTTTGAACTTTTAAATATAATAATATTAATCTAAAGTGTATCTAAATACCTATATCAACTAAATACATAATAATGGCCGCTTATAGTAAAAAGTTGTTAGACCAATTTGTGTGTTCCTCGTCTCGGTATGATTACTTGACCTTTTGGCTTAAAATTTTGTTTGAGAAAATAAAATCGTCCGTATTACCCACAATGAGTGAAATGGACCCTATGCGAGAAAAGGTTATAAATACTTTTAGATTTTACAAGCAGAGGAATCATTGTGTAATTTCGAGTAGTACTGAAAAATTTACAATACTTTTATTCTAAGTAACAGGACGAGTTTTTCCCCAAGAATGCACAATGATTCCTACAGTAAATACGGATTGAATAACATTCAAAAGGAGTCTAATAATTCTTAGTCGAAATTTCAACGTAAAATCAGTAATTGCGTATCATCAAATCAGCCCCTTACATAATTATATAATATGTACAATAAACGAGGAACTCTGATCAGAACATTGAAATGAGACACAAACATCCCTTGTAGCTAATTGTTTGAAGTGAGCATTGGATAAATCACACAATTTGTCGTTTTCTCGAGTACACCAATGTTTCAAAAAAATAAGCAGACTAACGTCTTCCTCCTATATTATTAGCTCAAAACTTATTTCCTCCAAAATATTAGTAAAAGTTGCCACTTTTAAAAAGAAATTTAGACGATGATTTGTAATTACACATTATTGATACCGAGGACACAATTTTTGTCTGGAAAAAAATTGAAATTCATCCTATACATCTATGGTAATATACAATTAAAACATTATATATATATATATATACATAACATTTAACTTTATTAAATCCAATAATATTGCCATACATCTTAATATTACATTTATGAATTTATATGATATATATTTATACAAACGGTATGGTATTTAGTTAAAAAAAATGGTGGTGGACAAATACATAATCTTTCAACATTATATACTGTATGAAATATGCAAAAATGTCTTCTCATGCTGTATACAAAAGTTCTAATTGATATGACTCAGTATTTACAATTTACAAAGAATTAACGTATTTGTATATTCATTTGTTTTTGTAAATGGAACGAGATTACATATATATACACATTCAAGTACTCTGTGTTTTAAAATTTTACTTTTTGCCTATTTCAGATAAAAAAAAAGGAAAACCGTTTTATAACGCTTTACTATCAAAGTTGTTTTTAGGCTAAGTTTGACTAAGCTGGAGGCCCTGGTATAAACTTGGCTTAACCATATACCACAATGGCGGCAGTTGAAGAAAAAATATATCGTGCTCTGTGATTAATTGGATTTAAATCCGTTACAAAAAGTGAAAGAAAGTTCATAGAGAGAGGAAGGGTTAGTGCATGATGATAAAATTCCGAGAGACCAACATTCGGTGAGAAATTAGCAATTGTGCTTCAAAGGAGATGAGCATTTCAGTACGAGTAGTGCGTAAAATTATAAAGGTGAAGTTGCATGAGCGGGCTTACAAATTTCAAGCTGTTCTGGATTTAATGGAAGATCATGTCACCGGGTTGGACTTCTGCATACATTCTTCAACTAAACTCAGCATCGTAACTTTTTTTTGGAGCATTTGCCATTTTCAGATGAACATTTCATCTTAGTGGCAATGTTAACCACTGCAATTGTTGCGTTCGGGGAAGTGAAAAAATGCACTGATTTCGATATTACATTTCGATATTACATTTCATTTGGATAGCATGAAGCCACTCGGCCCCGTGGAGGTTATACAAGTCAGATGAATAGTCTAAAGCTATTTTTCATGAAATGAACAGCGCTGCCTTACAATGTTGCGAAACTTCCTCCATCAGCTTACGGTCTTAAGTCTTATGGACAAAATAATTTTCCAAATAGACTGAGCTCCTTGCCACTATGCTTTGAATGTTAGAGAATTTTTAAAAAATTTCCCAAGGAAAACATTGGGAGGCGAAAAGTTTCATGCTCACCATGCTCAGCCGACCTAGCCCTTTTATATTTCTTTTTAAGGAGCCATATAACGAACATTGATTTTTTTTTACGCTGAAAGGAGGGGCCAAGGGTGAATGTCGGCAAAAATGAGCCCCCAATAGAAGGAGAGAGAGAACTGAAATCAAGGTCCAGAGTTTTCAAGATGCCTGAACACATTGAAAGATTGGAGGTCATAGAGAGGGAGAAAGATGGATTGAGGAAGGTTGTTCCAAAGTTGACCGGTTGAGTAAATGAAAGATTGAGAACACCGATTAACCCTTGAGTTAGAGTTGGACAGAAAAGGGATGCGTGTGTTAAAAGTCTGGTACAGCAAACTCTACTTAAAGGAGGAGGCATGCAGCTAGAGTGTTCAAAAGAATATTGTCCGTTATAAAAGTGATAGTAAAAAGAGAGTACGGCAACAATGCAGCGAAGAGTGAGGGATTGAAGACAGTAAATAAGAGGCGGGAATTGATGAGACGAAAAGCCTTTCATTCTACCGGTCAAGTAGAGATGTGTGGGTTGAGCCACCCGACACACGAGAAGCGTACTCCATACTTAAGACCAACGAGACCCCTGTACGGAGACAGCAAATGAGTTGGGGTTGAAGAAACTGCGGAGTCGGTACAGCAAACCTAACCTCTTGGGTTAAGCCACAGAGCCTCAGCATCTGACATTTGGCAAAACTAAAAGCTCCACTCGAAACAACACCCCACCATATCACAACAAAAAATTAAATATGTTGAAATATTAAATGTTAGTATACAAATAAAGTGCGCAAAACCTCTGATAGTTAACCCTTTACTGCCCAAAAGGACAAATTTGTAACCTTTCAAATACACGCATTCATAACTTAACCCTACAAAATATTTGGCCAGTAAAGGGTTAAGTTGTATAATGCTGTTTACTAGTTTACTTCAAATAAGTAGCAAGTAATTCAGTTTTAAAACCATAACTAATAATGATGATGATGATGATAATTGTATATACTGTACATACATATATACAGTACATATATATTAGTTCCTGCCATTAACAATATTGGCGGAATTTATATCTTGAAAATTATGAGAGTCATGATTTAACAATAATTGCATTTTCAGTCATTGGGATTTTGGTCTTGTTCCTGTTTTGACGTGTGATGATGTATAAACTACAAAATAGCCAACGACCAACACTACTAAGGAATGGATACCTGTCTGACGATGACGTGGGGTGGGGTACAGTTACTATATACAAATAGTAGGGAAACCCCCTTCGTAATTGGGTTATAATTGCAGAAGTTACTTTATTGGGTTATAATTGTAGGAGTTACTTTAACGTTTGGAAACATGGAATAAAAGTTTATAAAGAATTTCTTTGATATTTACAAACTAGACTAGTAATAATGGACCTTTTCCAGTTTGTGTACCGTTTTCATATAATTTATTTTTGAGAATATTTTTGTTAAAACTAACGAAAATATCACGACTTAACCTAACCAATTATCAAGAGCGTACAGTTGATCTATTAGTAAATAGTAAATACTATTCCAGAAACAAACAATGTTATAATTAATAATAGATCAACTGTACGCCCTTGATAATTAATTGGTTAGGTTAAGTCGTGATATTTTCGTTAGTTTTAACAAAAATATTCTCAAAAATAAATTATATGAAAAACGGTACACAAACTGGAAAGGTCCGTAATAATATCCATACGATCAGATCTAGATTTTTTTTTTTTTTTTTTAACAGCATTATAAATTCATCCAAAGAGAAACGAGGTCATTTGAGTCCTTAGTTGTTGTAACTTTTCTAGGAATGAAAAATGTTCATAAATCGGTATTGCGACTTATTTTAAATTTATTATTCTTATTATTATTAGTAATAATAATTTATTTTATTTTATGAAAAGCAATGTCACAAATCGAACAATTTTTTAGGTAAATATTAAGTTTCGGGGACACCAATTTTTTGACAATCGAAATGTTAGAAAGATTCTGATTAACTTGAATGTTGATGATACCACGAGTTCTCGGACAGTCAGAATCCTTGCAACAAATTTCGACATACATACATACATACACCATATATATGGGTGTGTGTGGGTGTTGTAAATATTAAGTTTCAGGGACACTAGTTTTTTTTTTTTTTTTTTGATTGGCCGAGAGTCGGTCACATGATATCTAACCATCCTTGAACGACCACCTAACCCGGATGTAAGAGTCCCTGATTGACCCAATGTATGAAATGGGGTGGTCAATGAAATCTGGTGTCCCCGAAACTTTATATTAGCCACAAATTGAATTTGAATTTGAATTGATAGCTTGTTTACAGTATAAAGGTGTGGTGAAACTAATTTTTACTGAATGTGATATCCAGTGTCGTTTGTTTAAAGTGGGTTAGATATTTGTGCTCAAGACGTTTGCAGAAGAAATTTACATTTATAGGTCTAATTTAAGTTTCGTACAGTTTTGTTACTTATGCATTCGTCCATAATATGCCCATTTCTCAATGATAATTTCAATTTGGCGTCATTCAAAACGGTTTGGAAGTAAATTTGGAAGATGGAAAGATCGGGGACGTTGTGTTAAAGGGATCGCTAAGTTATGTTTATAGGCTACAACAGGCAACGGGGTGAAACTTTTATCCGGTTTAGATGTACTTACACCCAGTTAGGCCAACGCTAGGCTAAGTAAAGTGCGGTTAATCTTATGCCAGTGTTAGGCGTAGTCTAGGTTAAATTAGTAGAGAGACCAGATTACACTAGCTTAGATGGTCGTTTTAAATTGATTTAACTTATTTTCCACGCGACCAATTTCGGACAATCTTTGTAACAAATTTTGACTTTGGTCACAAAACTGGTCTCCGCGAAACTTAATATTGACCCAATTTGTAAAAGTTTTATTGAATCAATGAATGCACAAAGGCATCCTTCCTTCCCGGCTGTTCACTGAAACTAAATTATGTATTTCTACGGTATGACGTAAGACGGTGAAGTAATAAAAAAATATTGCCATGATTGGCTAAGAGCTCATATAAGGTCAATTTTCAGGCCAGTCAGGATCCTTGTGACAAACGTTGACTGTCAAAAAGATGGTGTCCCCAAAACTTAATATTAACCAGTTTTGATAACCGAAGTATTAATGTGGATTCAAATGACTTCTTTTGCTGCTACTATTTTTATAGACTAATTCAGTCATAGAAAAGTACATTTTATAAGTCTAAAGCTTATAACATCTAGTTTTGTTTAGGCACAAATTTGTTTTGTTCATGAAGCAAATCTATGATAATTTACAATGAACTAAAAGTAATACGCAATTTCTTTAATTTACAGAATTTGGAATTAAGAAATTCATGAAAAAATTAGTTTTTGTCAACATATATTTTGTTTATTACTGTAGTGCATTTCTTGGTAAACGAAATTCCCTTAAAATTATACAAGCTAAGTTACGACTAAGATTTCTATTTTTTTCCCCATACGATTAACTATTAACAAATACTATTAACAAATTCCTAGAGAGGATATATAAATATCGTTATATAAATACAGCTAGAAATAAAATGTACAATCTCCATTGTTTGTTCGATCCTGCGTCTGAGTTTTTAATGAATGATATCAATACATGCATGCAGGGAGTCCACAAACTACTGCAAGAGATTCGGACAACACCTCACCTTGGTGGATGATTTAATGGATGTGTATTTGTAGTATCCTTTATACATACACCGACTGAACTACATTGTGCCATGTCGTACACCGGTTCCCGGTAGAACAGCGAAATTAAGTGATATTGGGGGCTGTTCAGTAGCTGGATGGGTGACCCTCTTCTGTCCAGGTGATGTAACGACCCGTAGATGGTTCAGATTCCGCGTTAAGCTGCATTTGCCCTTTGTGATATGAATCTGGCTGTTATAGTGCAAAGGATAAATCATTTGGTTAACAACAGAGACCGACTAAAAATTGTCTTGTAAATGTTACCTTATGAATGAACTGGAACTTCCATACATCCAATTTCGCTGACACACACTTGCAACAAATGAAATAAGACTCGTTTATCTAACATTATTCTAACTTATGAACTGTAAACAAAAGTATTGAGTTCAATACTAGGTTTGAGTCCGGAATACATTATTTCGTTTCAATCTTCGATAATGATTTGGAGTGTGTGTTCACAGAATTTTATTGAAAATGTAGAATCTCTCTTTTCGATGGTTTAAAGGTCTCGCAAACGAAGATAAACTGGTGTTCACCGTCATAATAAGAAAGGTGAATAATAATAATAATAATATTATAGAAGTTCAGAAGCGAGTTTATGTGCAAATGGTATACGAAGTACAAAGATTCTTAATACGTGATACAGTAAGACACCAAAGTGCAATCTGCCAATTTTGAAAGCTTCCTAATTTCAAAATTTAAAAGTCGCTTAGAAAAAGTTGGCAAAGATTTAAAAATCGAGTGTCGCCAAATTACTTTTGTAAAAAAAAATAAAAAGGATCATGAAATCGGATGAAAATCTCTCGACTGCAGAATGAAACATCAAACAATAGAATCAAATTGGTAAATTTAACTTTTTTTTGCTTTTCCTCCAAATTTTGCAAACTTTGAGAAACTTCATCAGAAAAATAAAAAAACAAGAAAAAAGTCGAAATATGTATATATTTTTTAACGAATTATTAAGGGGACTCTCAAGAGTATATAAGAAATTAACACGAAAGCACTTCGTCACTGATGTTTGACACTATTATATATACTCGTATATTCCTGAAAACTTGAACATAAACAGCAAGTTATTTTATATATATATACATATACAGTATATATATATATATATATATATATATATATATATATATATATATACAGGGTGTCTCAAAAGTCACTATCTATTTCGGTGACATTAGATGTTTTTTTAAAAATGCTATGCTGGCATAAAGATATGTACTTCTGGTGCAAATTTGTGTATTTAAAAAAAGTTAATTGGTTTATTATCTTGACATGCTTGAACAATTCCTCGAACCTCAACTTCTTACAGATGGCATTCTTGACACAGTAGTTTTTCAGCAGGATGGAGCACCGTGCCATTATGCAATAATTGTACGTGATTATCTTGACAGACGCTTCCCCGGTCGCTGGATTGGTCGTGGAGGAACACAACCATGGGCAGCACGTTCACCCGATTTAACACCATTAGATTTTTTCGCCTGGGTTTCATTAAGTCTAAGGTGTACACTGGTAGAAGAATTAGTGATGTAGCCGAACTTCGAAATCGTATTACCGATGCAGTTCAGAAAATAACACCTCAAATGCTGGAAAGTGTGTTCCGGGAAACAACTTATCGCTTTGAGCTCTGTAGAGACACTGATGGTCGCCATGTGGAGACAGATAAATAAATAGCACTAATTCTTTGTGGCACTTACTTTGAAATAAATATATTTTCATGTCTTAAACCAGTTTTTCGTAATTCCCATTATTTTTCAAAATGGATAGTGACTTTTGAGACACCCTGTGTATATATATATATATATATATATATATATATATATATATATATATATATATATATATATAGTGTTACACCGTGTGTGTAACAATTTCAAATACTTTTTTTCGATAGCGTATTTATTTGTTGTAATGATTTTTACGTGAAAGGAAACGTATTGTGAATGTAGAGAAAATGAGAGAACAAAATCTAAAGTTTTGTATAAGGTTATGTGAAGACCAATACCTGAACAACATTCGATATCCGCGCTTGCAGCCAATGTCCACAGAGGCAAGAAAATTGGAGAACTTAAAAGCTAAAATGCGTGGAACAAACACCACATTGACTACCATTCCATGTGGATGAACTATAGTGAATTGCAACCTCTGATTATGGAGGTTGAAATTCACTAATTATTATTACATATATATATATGTAGGTGTATATTATTAAACTGCAAACCTTAAACATTTTGATTGTATACTTTACATGTGTGACAGGAGTTTTTAATATTAAATTTCACTCTTATTTTCTAGAGCTTCTAATTTCAAATAACAAAGATGTAAGAAAGTGGTTGGTTTACATTCAAGGCAGTCTTATTTTCAGGAGTCATATTACAATTTCAAGATATATATATATTATATATATATATATATATATATATATATATATATATATATATATATATATATATATATATATATATATAATATTACTGAAACCCATTTTATTGACAACTCAAACTAAAGTAAATAATTTTATTACATTTTGTAAGACCTGTGAAGAATAGATGGTGTGCCAATATCAGAATAAGTTGACGGTCCATCCGCATACACAGACAGAACAGATGGACCTTCTATGGAACAGACAGATTCTTCGGGTGTTTTGTTGTCATCAGCAACCTCAAAATGGTGGTGGTGGTGACGTCTTGAGTGATACTGTAAGCAAACGGTGCCCCATCACAAGTAATACTATGAATACAATGAATATTATATATACACATACATATATACATAACAGGTACATTTCTGTTGCCTTGGAAAAGGAACAAACTTACGGAGCATCTTGCTCCTGATGAATCATGCACCCGGACCTACAAAGCCAGGGGTGTCTGAAAGGCAAACTGACAGTACAAACAATAAAATGATTATGAATGTGAACGTTCATTTTATTATACCACAATGCACTGCTGTTTCCAATGGTGATGAACCACATACATATTTGTCAATGATGATGCGAGCTGCTCGTACCCTAAATGGTTGTATCAGCGGAGCGATGCATTGTATAATATTGCAGCCTTTCTTCTACTCATGAATTAATCTATTAATATATGCGTGTCAAAAACATTAAAAAAATGTGTGTGTGTGTATATACACACATGTGTATGTGTGTGTATGATATATATATATATATACACACACACACACACACATATATATATATACAGGATGTCCGAGAATTATCTGTACAATTTTTGGCTGTTATTAAAAGTCAACCATGAAGTGTAGAAATTCCAGTGTTGTCCCATTTCACAGAGAATCTCATTAAGTTTTTTCTGATACCAAGTTTTGACAAGTTTTTTAGAAATTCCAGTGTGTCCGAACATTATCTGTACAATTTCATCTTTTAATAAAATTCTTGATAACACACGTAAAATTCTTAAACAAGATTATTTAGAATCTGTATTTTCAAAAGTTTCTTTTATTAAGTAACGTTGTTACAAACATTCGATATGTGCACCATTAGTGATTCGCAAAACATCCAATCGATACTCCAAATGTTGCCATGTACGCTGCAGCATATCCACATCAATTCGCTCAATAGCAGCTGTGATTCTTGCTTTTAAATCATCAATGTCTGTCACCCGCGTACAAAAAAGAAAAAACTTGTCAAAACTTGTTATCAGCAAAAACGTAATGAGTTTCTCTGTAAAATGGGAGAACACTGGAATTTCTACACTTCATGGTTGACTTTTAATAACAGCCAAAAATTGTACAGATAATTCTCGGACACCCGGTATATATAATTATATATATATATAACTCTTCGCTCAGACTTCGCCTCCACCTCAGCCCTGGACGACGCCGGTGCTGTTCCTCCAACTCCTCCCTCTGACTTAATTATGTCAGAAATTAGAATCTCTTTCACAATGATTATTCTGTCCTAGCTAGTCTCAACTTTAGGAATGCGCACGTCCTGATGGGGTCCCTCCTATTGATTTCAAGAACTATGCTGACACCCTGCCTAGGGTGTGAAGAAGAGAGCAACAGCATGGTAGGATGCTAAGGTTCCATCAGCAGTTAAGGATAAAGGAGGAAATCGTTATGTGCAGAGGGTAATTGTGATAGGGAAGAAAGCGTGCATGAAGAGAGCAAGGTAAGTGTGAAGGGACTAGTGTGGCAGAAGAAACTCTTGGCAAACTCTTTCGTCTTTGTCTTCCATCTGGTACTTTTCCTTCCTGCTGGAAGTTCGCTTTCATTCAGTTTGTCCCAAAGGATCTCTGACTCTTGGTCATCCTCCTTTGGGTATTTTGGTGAAACCTTTGCTATTACACTAGACATATCGAAAGCTTTTGAGAGCCTGGCACAAATCCTTAATTTCCAAACTGCCCTCCTTCGGTTTCTACCCTTCTATCTGCGCCTTCATCTCTAATTTCCTTTCTAGCCGATCTTTAGCTGCGGTTGCAGATAGCCACCGTTTTTCTAAAGCTATTAATAGTGGTGTTCCTCAGCGCTCTGTCCTGTCACCCACTCTTCTTTTTATTTATCAATGATTTATTAAGTCGCACTTCCTGTCCTATCCAATCCTATGCCGATGATTTCAAACCTTCACTTCTCCACCAGCTTCCCAAAGCGTCCCTCTCAACAGTCACTCCATAAATCGCGTAAGACGGCTATGGTGCACCTGACCTCTGAATTTTCTACTATCTCTGAATGTGGCAGAAAAAAATCTCGTGCCTTTCAATTCCTCAAAAACTCGGTTCCTTCATGTTTACTCGTTACAATCTTCCTCTTCCCTTAACATTCTTGGAGTTTCATTTTCTCGTGATCTTTCCTGGAAAGATCACATATACTCTCTCTCTAAAACAGCTTCTAAGTAGTTAGGTGTGTTGTTCCGTTTCCGCAGTTTCTTCACCCCCACTCAGTTGCTGTCTCCGTACAGGAGTCTTGTCCGCCCCTGTATGAGGTACGCTTCCCATGTGTGAGGTGGCTCAACCCACACAGCTCTACTTGATCGGATGGAATCAAAGGCTTTTACTCTTACCAGTTCCCCGCCTCTTACTGTCTTCAATCCCTCTCTCTTCGCCGCAATAGTGCCTTACTCTTTCTTGACTATCGTTATTATAACGGACACTGCTCTTCTGAACTCTCTAACTGGGCGCAGGACCAGACTTCAGACACACACTCATTCCTCTTCTGTCAAACTTTCTAACGCAAGGATTAATCGGTATTCTCAATCTTTCATCTACTCAACTGGTCAACTCTGGACCAATCTTCCTCACTCCATCTTTCCCTCTGTCTACGACCTCCAATCTTTCCAAAGCAGGGTGTCCAGGCATCTCGAAAACCTTGGACCTTGATTTTGGTTCTTCCTCTATGGTGGCGAGAGGAGTTTTTGCGGGCGTTCGCCCTTGGCCCCTCCTTCCCGCATAAAAAAATAATATATATATATATATTTATTCAAAGTAATAGGTGGTTTTATCTATGAAGAGTTATTTTCTTTATTGTTTGCAGGGGATTTTATTGGTTTAAAAAAATGAGAAATTTGAAAAGTAATTTCTTTTAGCCTCGTATACAATACTACAGTTTACATAATTTGTTTTGTGCTCCAGCAGTAAATTTTCCTTATTAAAGAGACAGTTTTAATATGGTAATGCAAAAAGCGATAAACGTGACATTTTGAAAACATGAAATCTAACATGTAAATGGAAAAAAAAAGTTATCCAATTTTTTTTCGATGGGAGGGGAGGGGCGGAGGAGGGGAGGGGTGGAGGAGGGAAGAAAAGTGTAAGAGCGTTATTTTGAAAATTTTTACTGCCTGACGTTTGAAATGAATGGCGTAAAGAAACATTAAATCTGAAAGCCGCTAAAGACGGAAATGGTTTTTGTGAACTTTTGACGTTAACAAAAAGCAATAGTGAAAAGGAGTTAAAAAAAAAAAAATTACATTCACATCATCAGCGAGTTTTACTCTTTGGGCGCACTTAACTCTTTCCGCCCCGATTTATTTACAAATTAGAGAAAAGATACTCTGTTATGGGGTCCATATGAATCCGCTGACCCGGAAAGAGTTAAATCATTTAATTCATCATCATTTCCTTGTTTAAAGAGAAAAAAGTCGCACGAAAAAATATACCCGATTGTCTGCTGGTGGAATCGGACGGAACACTTCTTTTTAAGCATCAGGTTCTCGAGTTCGAAACCCGATCAAAAACGGCTGATTATATTATTTGTCGCGGTTTTTCATAACACTTAAAAATTAAAAAAAACATACCTTATCTTTGCTTCCTTTCCGACTCTGCAAAAATAATAAAAAATATATATAAATAATGAAGTCTGACAAATTACTAAAATGAGTGAGAATTAATCGTTTCAAATTATATCTGCTGCAGTACTCCTTTCACATTTTTCTCAGAAATGAATTTGATGACGTCATTAAAGTGTAAAGTTATTAATAATGTTACTAATGACGCGATGATAAGTTATTTTGCTAAAGTTTAATCTTTTTACAGCTTTGTAAACCGAAGTTAAATTTCTGAAACATTATCTAACTCTGTTGCATAAAATTAGTTTGTACAAAAATAGGACAATTATGTGTGTGTAGACGTAGACAAGGGACGTAGACAAGGGGAGAGGCTACGGGGGCTTCAGCTGCCTCCGAAATAAAATCATAAGTTTGACATTTGTATGCATTACTTGTGAGCAAGTACACCATGCCAAGTTCCTTCGGCACATGTTTAATTATTGTAATACATTTAGGAATGTGGTTTTACTTATTTACACAGTTTAATAATATATATATATATATATATATATAGAGAGGAGAGAGAGAGAGAGAGAGAGAGAGAGAGAGAGAGAGAGAGAGAGAGAGAGAGAATTTTACAATTAAACACATGAAATGAATAAATGATACAAACCTACAAGAAAAAGGAAAATAATTCCAAGGCTTTTCGTGTATTCAGAAGTACATTCCCTGACGAGGTGTACTTCTGAATACACGAAAGGACTTGGAATAATTTTTCTTTTTCCTTGTGAGTATATATATATATATATATATGAAAAATTATGTCACGAAAGTAACACGTGAAAAATATTTATGATAAATAAAACCACGAAGGAAAGGAAACACAAAAAGGTGCTCAAGTGATTTCGTCTAATGACATCCTCAGGAACACTGAAGTACATAAAAGGTTACGGCCCATATATAGGTTACAGAAAGAAAGAAAAAAAAAAAAATAACATACATACACACAAACATATACAGGGCGTCCCAAAAAAATGTATACACACTTTAAATAATTATAAAGGCAGTGTTTATTAAAATACATTTCATTTTCAAAATGTAATAGAATCTACAGACATTATTTAATTGTTTTGTCAACGCCTGTTTTCAAACTGACGTCCGTTCTGGTCCAGGCACTGCTGATAACGCGAAGCAATGGAATCGCAAACATCACGAAACATTTCGTTTGGTATTTGTGTGCATTCTCGTTCAATGGCTGCTCTCAATTCAGCGACTGTTGCAGGTTTTATAGCGTAGACTTTGTCTTTTAAGTATCCCCATAAAAAGAGTCTAGTGGTGTGAGGTCTGGTGAACGCGGAGGGTATTCTACGAAACCCCTTCGTCCAATCCACATCCACATCGTGCCAAGTACCACTCGCAATACTCCACTCTTCGGTCCGGATCATCATCTTCATTAATAGCATGGACTAATCTTGGAATGTAACTTTTCCATTGACAGCGCTTCAAAATGCGTTGGACAGACGATTCTGAAATTCCTACCTCACGACTCGCTTGCCGCACAGATTTTCTTGGACTTTGGTGATACGTTTCCAGTACTCTTTCTTGCTTTGTGGGGCTTGTCGATGTCCGTGGTCTTCCGGAACGCTTCTTGTGGACATTCTGAACAGTTCCATCGGCTTCAAACTTATCTCTAATTCGAGTGATGGTAAGTCGCGTTGGTGGATCTGTTTGAAACTCCCTCCTAAACTGTCTTTGCACTTCAACTGCGTTTTCACACTTCCAGTAGCATTTTAGAATGAATTTCCTTTGTTCAAAGCTTAGTCTGACTGCCATTATTAATTCTAATGGGTTTAACTTGGAAAGAAAGAAACATAAATTGAGCTATCAGCTGTTAAAGTGTGTATACATTTTTTTGGGACGCCCTGTATATATATATATATATATATATATATATATATATATATATATATATATATATATATATATATATATATATATACATATCTACACACATACATATATACATATATATATGCAATAAACGGAGAAGTAAAAATAAAAATTAAAAATTAAAAATTAGAGGATTAACAAAGAGGCATACAGATTTGCAAGGAAAAATATCGATTCTTAGCACAAGATCAAATGAATTATAAAAATACAAATTTATACTGGAAATCTGCCCGGGTTTTAACACTTTGCCTTTTAGAGTCAAGTTTCGATATATATAAAAATAAAATGAAGATTAAAAGTTAATAAAGTAGCATACAAGTTTACCAAAGATTTAGCGTCTACCCTTTTTATCTAAATTTGTTTTGAAGGAATTCAAAACAACAGGATCGAGTTGAAAAAGACCTTTGCTTATGTTGAAGTTATTTGAAAGTTGGATAATGACATACTCAAGAATATTTCTATTAACAATGTTGCTAGAATGAAATAAAACTGAAGCATTATTCCAATCAATACAGTGGGATAACTCTGACAAATGGACAAAAAGAGCACTGGACAACTGTCCTGTTCTAACGGAATATTGATGCTGTTTTATACGTGTGTGCAAATCCTTTCCCGTCGTCTGACCTATGTAAAAGGAATCACATTGTTTACACCCAATTTTATAGATAATGCCTGAATTATTGGTAGGGCTATTTTTTACTATGATATTTTTCACAATATTGTTATATGAAAATACTACATTAATATCCAAAAGTTTAAGTACATTAGCAATGCCTAAAAAGCCCGGGAAAAATGGAAGTACTAAAATATTTTTTGACAAAGTACGAGTGTTATTATTGACACGATAGAAAGTTCGTTTTGCCTTGTTGAGACAAGATTCCATAAACGCAGATGGGTAACACAGATCACTTCCAATACCGTTGATTTTTTCCAATTCGGCATCGATGTATTCCGGACTGGCGATCCTAAGGGCGCGGAGAAACATTGATGAAAAAATGGCCTTCTTAGTGGGGGTGTCATGTCCCGAGTAAAAGTGTACGTATGACAAATTGTTTGTTGTTTTCCGATAGATGATATGCTTGACTTTCTCTCCCAAGAATTACATAAGTATGACCTGCCAGTACCTTCACACATTGTTTTGGAACTTATTAAGCTTTGCATCAAAGACTGTAAATTCACTTTCAATAACGAGTATTATCAACAAGTGTTTGGGATGGCCATGGGCAACCCTTATCGCCCCTCCTCTCCAATATTTATATGGAGTTTTTCGAAATTACTTACATTCCGAGAATCCTGGGGGTTGGCATCCCTTGGTTGCGGTACGTCGACGATATTTTGTGTATCTGGCCCATGAATCGTGACCTGGATAATTTCCTCCTTCAGTTAAATGATCAAGTCCCCTCCATTAAGTTTACTTTAGAAGTGGAACAAGACAATTCAATCCCATTTTTGAATGTGCGTGTACATAGGGAAAGCCCAGGTTTTAAGTTTAGTATCTATCGGAAAACAACAAACAATTTGTCATACGTACACTTTTACTCGGGACATGACACCCCCACTAAGAAGACCATTTTTTCATCAATGTTTCTCCGCGCCCTTAGGATCGCCAGGTCGGAATACATCGATGCCGAATTGGAAAAAATCAACGGTATTGGAAGTGATCTGTGTTACCCATCTGCGTTTATGGAATCTTGTCTCAACAAGGCAAAACGAACTTTCTATCGTGTCAATAATAACACTCGTACTTTGTCAAAAAATATTTTAGTACTTCCATTTTTCCCGGGCTTTTTAGGCATTGCTAATGTACTTAAACTTTTGGATATTAATGTAGTATTTTCATATAACAATATTGTGAAAAATATCATAGTTAAAATAGCCCTACCAATAATTCAGGCATTATCTATAAAATTGGGTGTAAACAATGTGATTCCTTTTACATAGGTCAGACGGGAAAGGATTTGCACACACGTATAAAACAGCATCAATATTCCGTTAGAACAGGACAGTTGTCCAGTGCTCTTTTTGTCCATTTGTCAGAGTTATCCCACTGTATTGATTGGAATAATGCTTCAGTTTTATTTCATTCTAGCAACATTGTTAATAGAAATATTCTTGAGTCTGCCATTATCCAACTTTCAAATAACTTCAACATAAGCAAAGGTCTTTTTCAACTCGATCCTGTTGTTTTGAATTCCTTCAAAACAAATTTAGATAAAAAGGGTAGGACGCTAAATCTTTGGTAAACTTGTATGCTACTTTATTAACTTTTAATCTTCATTTTATTTTTATATATATCGAAACTTGACTCTAAAAGGCAAAGTGTTAAAACCCGGGCAGATTTCCAGTATAAATTTGTATTTTTATAATTCATTTGATCTTGTGCTAAGAATCGATATTTTTCCTTGCAAATCTGTATGCCTCTTTGTTAATCCTCTAATTTTTAATTTTTATTTTTATTTCTCCGTTTATTGCATATATATGTATATATGTATGTGTGTAGATATGTATGTGTATATATATATATATATATATATATATGTTTGTGTGTATGTATGTTATTTATTTATTTGTTTTTTCTTTCTGTAACCTATATATGGGCCGTAACCTTTTATGTACTTCAGTGTTCCTGAGGATGTCATTAGACGAAAGCGCTTGAGCACCTCTTTGTGTTTCCTTTCCTTCGTGGTTTTTATCATATATATATATATATATATATATATATATATATATATATATATATATATATATAATATGCTCCTCCCGAAAAGAAATTCTGGCTACGCCCCTGTGTATATACACACACACCACACACACACACACACACACACAGGGTGTCCATAAAGTCACGCATCATAGAACACAAGCAATGTCTGTCTCCATCAGGACAAATATGTTGAGGAACATTCAAAGAAACCTACTTTTTCTTTTACAAACATGTTTTGAGATTGGTGCGAATCATTTCGAACAAAATAAAAAAAATATTTTCCTATGAGGCGCGACTTTATGGACACCCTGTATATATATAATATGTGTGTATATATATATATATATATAATATATATACACACACATACTTTTGATATACCAGAAGTACATCCATTACTTCAAGTATATATACATATACACAGAGGGTTGCCAAAAGTAAATAGACAAATTCGGTTCTTTTCACGATTTTTATTTGAGAGAAGTCAATAAATAAAAAAGTGATTGAATCAATACATTTAGAATCGTGTTGCTTTCCCTTTTCCATTATGTAAAGCTGATACATTCTGGCATTTCAGTGATGAACTTTGCCATTTGTTCTCGAGGACAATCATCGTGGTATCTATTTAGTTTTGTCACTCCTTTGTATGCCCCTTTTTGTATTCGGGTCCAGAATTTAATTAAGTTGTCTAAAGAATCAAATTTAGTTATGAATGAAGGGAAAGTCTAATGTCTGTCTCATCAAAATTCGCATTCTAAGCATACGTAGAAAGATGATTGTGTTTTCGACTGGTTAAGTTCGGGCTCAGAAAAATTACCGTGATTGTCTGACCCCAATTTGGCCAAACAAGAACTCAAATTAGGACACGTTTTAAATATAAATAATAAATATTTCCCAGCTAGACAAGGTAGAGCACGTTTTTGATATATCAAAGAACACGTTTATGCAAGGTTAAATTATTGATATTTATAGAGAATATCTGATGTTATAAAAGCTTCCTGGAACTCAATTATCTTTGAAATTTAAATGAAAATCACGCTTGATACTTCATATATATATACCGGGTGTCCGAGAATTATCTGTACAATTTTTGGCTGTTATTAAAAGTCAACCATGAAGTGTAGAAATTCAGTGTTGTCCCATTTTACAGAGAATCTCATTAAGTTTTTTCTGATACCACGTTTTGACAAGTTTTTTAGAAAGGTACGCGGGTGACAGACATTGATGATTTAAAAGCAAGAATCACAGCTGCTATTGAGCGAATTGATGTGGATATGCTGCAGCGTACATGGCAATATTTGGAGTATCGATTGGATGTTTTGCGAATCACTAATGGTGCACATATCGAATGTTTGTAACAACGTTACTTTAATAAAAGAAACTTTTGAAAATACAGATTCTAAATAATCTTGTTTAAGAATTTTACGTGTGTTATCAAGAATTTTATTAAAAGATGAAATTGTACAGATAATGTTCGGACACACTGGAATTTCTAAAAAACTTGTCAAAACTTGGTATCAGAAAAAACTTAATGAGATTCTCTGTAAAATGGGACAACACTGGAATTTCTACACTTCATGGTTGACTTTTAATAACAGCCAAAAATTGTACAGATAATTCTCGGACACCCTGTATATATATACCGTATTTTCCGGCATATAAGGCGCGGTATTTTTCCCCAAAAAAGTCTCAGAAAATCACCCCGCGCCTTATATGCTCAAGGTCAGGGACTGGCGAAAACAAGAGGCCGAGCAAGTACTGTATTTTTAAATTTTTTTTTCAAGAATATGCCTGCCAAAATTGGGGTGCGTCTTTATATGCTCGTGCGCCTTATATGCCGGAAAATACGGTATATATATAAGGTGTCCCATAAGTCCGGTCTCATAGGATAATTTATTTTAAATTAAATTTACAAAAGTAATACAGGGTGTCCACAAAGTCCTGTTCCTGTTTAAAAATTTTACTGCAACAAATCCGAGAGAGAATAATGCAGTTTTTGCAATTTGTTGCTTAACTAATGAAGTTTTTTTCTTGATTTAGAGGTTGTAATCCGAGTGTAAAGTTGCTATTGATAGAAGCTTGAACGAAAATGGCGACTACACAGGAGAAAGCTCAGTGTGTAATCTGGTTTGCGGAGTCGAAATCAGTGACAACTGTTTAACGGAATTACCGCCGTCAATATGGCAAGGATCCTCCCTCCAAACAGCATTAGGAGGTGGTTTTGCAGGTTTCGGGAGACAGGAAATATGATCGACTCGCCAAGGCTCGTCCATGAGACGTTCCAACGCAGCCCTGGAAAGTTAATTCGTCGTGCTTCAAGTGAACTGCAGCTACCAAGATCAACGGTACACAAAGTTGTACGCAAGAGATTGCATCTTAACGCGTATGAAGTGCAAATACTCCAAGCTTTACAAACCAGATTACACATTGAGCTTTCGCCCGTGTAGTCGCCATTTTCGTTCAAGCTTCTATCAACAACAACTTGACACTCAGATTACAATCTGTAAATCAAGAAAAAAACTTCATTAGTTAAGGAACAAAATGCAAAAAAATGCGTTATTCTATCTCTTGGTTTTGTTGTAATAAAATTTTAAAACCGGAACAGGATTTTGTGGACATCCTGTACATTAGAACTAAAACAAATGTAACTTGCTTCCATATTAGCCACTGGGTGTTGTTTTATTTCCAACAAAAGAAAAGATCCCTAAACAAGACATCAATTTGAACATTTTAGTTCTAATGTATTACTCTTGTAAATTTAATTTAAAATAAATTTCCCAATGACACTGGACTTATCGGACTATATATACATATATATATATATATATATATATATATATATATATATATATCTACTGATCTCTCTCTATAAAAATTGCATGTGCCATAAAATAATTTCAAGTGAAATTACGGGCGAGAGGAGAAAAATAGTTGATGTGCGCGCTTCAGTGAATTACAAACACTCTTATACAAACTATACCAAACCGTTTGAAACGTGATTTAACGAGTAAAATAATTAAATCGCTTATATTTGTATTGATTAACCACAACTTCACATTTATTTAATATTTAATTTAATTTCCGGCTGATCGAACGCGAGCGATAAGGCCATCCACTGAATGGTGATCAAATCTAAAAAAAATTGAAGCGAATATTTTCTTCGTGGGTGATGACTGTAAAGCGGAGGAAGGGAAAGAATCGTATATCTTTCATCTTTAATAAAAAAAATCTATACATAATTTGAATGGTGCAAGTAAGCTATAGAATCTATTCTAGTGTGAGCAAACTTTGACTTTCGGAGTTGCGAATGAATGAAAATGAATGATGTATGTTTTCAAAGAAAGACACTTGTATTTTAAATGACTGTACAGTAAAACTACATCATGAAATGTAGTGTAGAATACATTAAATTGGCGAATAGAAGTTGAATTTGGCGTTTCTTGAAAATGACTCATTGCACCGTTCGGAGATCAAAGTACTTTTTGGAATTTCTTGTCCAAAGCAAAAATAAAAATTTTTTTTTTGGTATGTTCCGAATTTAACTTTCTGACAGTATATTTATATATAACCTTGGTTTTGCTTCCGCCCAAATTGTTCATTCTGACGAAGGTCAAGCTTGTCACTCCACCTTATATTTAATATTGGTGAAAGCATCATTCGCTCGACGTGACATTTAATCAACTAGTTATTGTCGGTTGGTTATAAGTTAAGGTTAGGTTAGGTTAACTTGGTTAGGTTAGGTTGCTAGTTTTTTTAGTGTTGATTAAATGTTCCATCGAACAAATGGG
Source organism: Bathynomus jamesi (assembly GCA_023014485.1). Taxonomy (NCBI): domain Eukaryota; kingdom Metazoa; phylum Arthropoda; class Malacostraca; order Isopoda; family Cirolanidae; genus Bathynomus; species Bathynomus jamesi. Next base: position 431,747 of record JAJOZX010000211.1, on the reverse strand, counting down.
CATGGGTCCTTCGCATATACTCTGACATTCATAAGAATAGTGCAAGAGAAAAAATTAAATTTCCCCATAAAGAAAATTCATCAAATTAATTGTAAATAGAATAGAGAAGTCGATCATTTATAGTAAAAAAAAAATTTTCGACAAATATATAAACAATGTATTCATAAGCCAGCATCTCTAAGTAAAGTGGAGACACTGAGGTCAGGGGTTCGACTCTCGATGGTGCTTGTAATAATAATAATCTACGAATTAGCTGAACGAGCCGCATCATTTGGCCTGAGTGGTGCGCCAGCTACTGACATTCCTCACTCCTTATCGAATGTATTCCTATTGGTACCAGCCATTTCGTAATCCAAAACTTATGAAGAAAAGCTAGTTAGTCCGCTTCTTTGTGAAGGTGAATATCATTAATTACATACTTGTAAAGAAAATCGTCTGTGCGTTGGTTTTCTTCCGCCACGACGTTTCGAGATATGAGGATTATCCTTCCTCATTGTCCGAGATCTGAGTTCTTCCAATTGAGTGTAGACCCGTCGCAGTTCTGCCTATTGTGAGAGGAAGGGAAATAGGCGTAAGGAATTACGATCAGGGAAAAATTGAGAGAGGGGGAAAAAGAAAAAGGGGAAAAAATGGCACGAAAAAAGGGAAAGAGGGGGAGAAAGAAAGGAGTTGAAAGGAGATTTATACTCGGAATAAAGTGCGTTGATCTAGATAAAATTGATTACCTCACGCAGTCCAGATATGAAAGAAAGAAAATGATTTTATAGAATATCTTCAATGAAATATTTCTCGTTTTTATTGTCACGCAGTCAAAATGGCGTTTTCATCTTTTGTTCTGCAGAGCAAATTGAACATATTAAGCTAAATGCTTCAATAAATTAAATATTTTGTGTGAAAATCAATCCTCTTTATTTTTCATGATTTAATTTATTGTATGGTGGCTGTACTTCAGTTCTCACACTCACACGTGCAAAAACGGATGCTGCACGTCTATTGTAGTTTTAAAAAAGTGCCTCGAATCAAAATTTCTAAAAAACAAAAAATTACTAATCACTAGAGTTGGGCACGTTACTTTCTATAAGTAACGGCGTTACCGCTACCGTTATTTCTATGAAAACGTAACGCGTTACCGTTACTTTTAAAAGACTAGAGAGTAAAAATAGCCCGGTGCTTTCCTGTTAACGGGAATACCCAACCGCCCACCATCATCTGGACTCGTATCTTGCGGAATTCATGTGGCGACAACGTACCGAAAGCAGCGACGTTTTTTCTGCGATTTTAGATGACAGACATTTTGGCCCCCTACTAACTGATTATCGCTTGCATATTAACTAATTTCATTTAAATGATTAATAAATTCGATACTTACGTATTATCGGGACTACCGAACTAACGAAAATATCACAACTTAACCTAACCAATTATCAAAGGCGTACAGTTGACCTAACCGGGCATTCAATTAACCTAACTGGGCATTCAGTTGACCTAACCGGGCATTTTCCGTTATATTAACCTGTTAGGTTAATTCAATGCCCGGTTAGGTCAACTGTACGCCCTTGATGATTGGTTAGGTTAAGTTGTGATATTTTCGTTAGTTTAAACGAAAATGACGAGAGCAAAAACACAAACAGTTTGGTGGCGGACGGTTGGGTATTCCCGTTAACAGGAAAGCACCAAAAGCTTTAATAACAAATTATACTCTATATGGCAAAAAAAAAAAAGGCCTGTCCAAAAAAAAAACTAATCTTGCAGATTTTTTAGGAATATTTTGTTCGATTTCAGGAACACAAGTTTTTCAAAATTAGCATCTGATAGTCCTCGTCGTTTGGAGGAATTAACAGCTAATAAATGATACTAGTCAAGTGATCAGTTTGAAAGTAACGAGTAGCGAGTAACGATTGAAGTAGCTCTAAAAAGTAGTGCCGTTATCATTTTCGTTACATCTCGAAAGTAATGGCGTTACCGCTACAGCTACCAAAAAAGTAACGCCGTTACTCCCAGCACTGCTAATCATTAATGATTGGGTTTATTTTTAAAATGTTGCTATTATCCCAAAAAGAATAAAATATCCAAAAGAAAGACTTTTTTAAAGCTGTAGAAATTTTGTTTTTTAGGTGAACCTTTTATCGAAACTGTACAAAAGATTTTAGCGTGATAAAATGCATACACGTTTTTCCTTCATATTACACTAAATTTTGGGAAGTTTCATGAACTCGAGTAGGATTATAATGAACTCTCAGAGTGCATACGAGGCCATCCTAAGAAGAAGTGGCTTAGCGACAAGAGTAAAAAACGCCAGAAAACGCAGTAAAAACTTTTACCAATTTGAAAGTGCCATAACTTTTTAACATATTTCGTCGAAATATTTTAAAAAATTATGGCACTTTCAAATTGGTAAAAGTTTTTACTGCGTTTTCTGGCGTTTTTTACTTTTGTCGCTTAGCCACTTCTGCCTAGGAGGGGCCTCATCTATAAAGAACTAAATTGAGAGAGCTCATTTCACTCTCCATTAATAACAAATAAAACTTCCTGAAAGAGTGTACTGCTTTCTCTTTTCGAATTAAAGCAACTCATGAAGGTACGACAGTCCATTCCTAATCCAACAAAAAACATTTGCGGCTCGTGTGTAAGGAGTTAATTTAATCTGTGGGTGGCACCATCTATTGGAGAAAATGTCAATTAAATTCCATTTCAGTTTATTTTCATTAACCCGGGTGTAATTACATGCATATTTTTATGTTAATCAAGAACAACATTAAGAGCAACTTCAGGTTTAAGTTTAAGTAAATTAGAAGTAAATTTGCTTTACTTCGGTGGGATTCCAACCAGTGTCATTGAAAATTAAAATTTTGCGAGCTGCCACGTTACTCATTCGGCCACAAGACGATACATGATGAGTTCTTGTATATACTTTCTTCCGCATTCATTTTAGTATGTATACTTTGACACATTTATTGTCCCCATTATGGTGGAGGTTAGCCAAGTGCGGTGGGGTTAGTGGCCCCAAGCTTGGGATACCTTAACCCCAGTCGCAACCTCATGATATTAAACTGTACGAACAACTTACCAGCTCTGGAATACGAACTAGCGACTCGAGAGTAACGAGTCAACCCGACCAAGCGCTCTAACCACTACGCCACGGGACGCTTAATTATCTGAATGAGCGTATTAAAAAATTTGGGTTGACTATTCCGCGATTTCTTACCTTAAATTACACTTTTACAATCAATTCTTGTAATATTCAAAACTATCACAGAAATAATTGTTTAAAGGGCTTTGGTTGGGGTGTTTGCTTACAATAAATATTTATGAAAATCTACATTTAATATAAATTTTCAGTTTTTACAAACTATAAACTTTTTAAATGCTTAAATTATACTCTTATTTAATATTTGAATGAACGAACGATGCATTTACAGTCGAATGTAAATTAATTTTCCGAATAATAAATTGTTATCGTTTGAAGCTCAATACTCTTCCTAAGTAATGAAATTGACTCTCTTGACAGTAAATAATATACACTCGAGGAAATTTAGTGTACAATACATTAAATATACAAAACTTGGGAACTCTACATAATTAATTGATAAATCTTCGTAACCTTTTGTAAAATACAAAAATGATGCCTAGCGCCTAATCACCTTTCAAAGCTATTTTAAATATTACCTTTTGTACATAAAACTTGCCTACAAAATGCCATTAAATAAATTTAAAATTACATAAAAATACATTCCACAAAGAGCTAAACTCCATTCTTCTTACTCTGATTTCTTCAGGGTCCATTTGGCTTAGATTAGCAGTTTCAAGCTCTCCATTCGCTATCGCCTCGCAAAGTCTGAGCTCCTGCGCGCCCTCTGCCGACGAATAGGTTCTGCGTGACGCTTCACGCCCTTTCCAACCGCCTACGCACCATAACTTAGGGCGAAAGAACAATGAAATATTCATTAAATTTTAAATTAAAAGTTTGAAAGATAAATAGCTTTGATCAGTAGGCGTTTCTGTTGATTTTTTTAAGAATACAGGAGGATGTTAGTGTATTCAATTCGATTATCAATAGTAAGTCTTTTTCATTGTATGATACGTTGCGGCGACAAGTTAAACATTTTTCTCAGTACTGTATTATGATAAATATGACCCCTATATAATATTAGATTTTGTTTGTAAGCAAACATTCATGGATGAAATAGCAACTATGTTCGCATACGTTACATTACATCATCAATATATTTTATTATTCGATTTTACATAGTTTTCGGTTTTTGCATTTGTTGTAACACACACACACACATTGTACTTGTGTGCATATATATATATATATATATATGCAAAAAATCACAAAGCAACACGTAATCTTTTTAATAAGCAAAGAACCACAGGGAAAAGGAAAAGGAAACACGAAGTCCGAGCACTTTCGTGATATATTCACATCTTCAGGGACAAGAAATTTCTCTCTCTGTTAATATCAATTTGCACAAGAAATACCATAGAAGAAAATAGATTCAGATTTAAATTCTACACAAGAAAAACCGGATCTTATGGGTTGTTGTATTATATGAAAAAATGAAGTAAATCCAGTAGTTTTTAGAAGTTTTGAAAATACAGTATACGTGGGAATGTGAAATACTCATATATTTTACAGGAACTACAATACTATACATACGTTCGTAACCACAAATACAGAATAAATGCAGGGTTCTCTCCTTTGATTTTGTTTTTGAATGGACAATTATAATAATTATTTCAGAATTGTAAATCAAGAAATATTACCCAGTAAATAATTTAATAATAACTTAATGCGGCCCTTTGCTCTAACTCCTGTATTATTATTATTATTATTATTATTACCAGCATTATCGGGATTCGAACTTCCGATTTCAGCACGTTCACTGCGCTTACATGCAGAAACGTGTTACTCACCAAGCTACGGACCGTGGCCAGTTTAATAGATATTCTATTTTAATCCACACCCGCTAAACAAATCGGGTGACATTGTGTTCATAGCTATTATAAACTTCAGAATCTACTTCAGCCATAGACGGATCCAGGAGGGGGGGGGGCAGGGGGCTTAATTGAAGTAACGTGGACATAAGCATTCAAACGTTTTACCTAATTTCGTTTAACCAGGATGTATGGGGCCTCCAAATTAAGCCCCGTGGCTTCAGTTAAGCCCCTTGGGCCTTCCTCTGGATCCGCTTATGACTTCAGCGATTCCAAATTGTTTACCTTTTCGGAATACGTGAAAGATACAAGAAAGATTGTTTATTCCGAACAGGTGAACAATTTGTCTCAACGTCCTTCACACCTTTTTAACACATAACACCATTACATCTAACTGTGTTCGTAATTGTGTATTGTGCATGTCCTCCGTGGTGGCGGAGAGGACCTACAATTTTACGTGGGTTCCGAACCACAAAGCCTTAATTTTACTACCTTAAACTACCCAATCTATCAACATATGCGTCTAATCGATTTTTAAACATGTTTATAGACGTGCTACTAATTACTTCTACCGGCAAACTATTCCAGCTATTTACTATTCTATGCGTAAAAAAATTTTTGGCAACTGCTGTCTCGAACCTTCTACTTGTCAACTTACACCCGTTATTTCTAGTCCTACTATATTGAGATATTTCGAAAAAGCTATCTCTATCTACGTTATCGAACCCATTCATAATTTTGAAAACCTGGATTAGATCACCCCTTAGCCTCCTAGTCTCGAGTGTAGTCAATTTTAACTCCTTAAACCTATCCCCGTACGACTTCGACCTAAGCGACGGAATCATCTTAGTTGCTCGTCTTTGAACTCTTTCGATTTTGTCTATATCTTTTCGCATATGCAGATTCTAAAATTGGATCATATACTCTAAATGGGGTCTAACTAATGATTTATAAAGAGGAACAATAATATCGCGCGATTTGTACTCAAAATTCCGAGCTATAAAACCTAGCACTTTGGTCGCCTTATTGACTGCTGCTGTACTTTGTTTCGCTACTTTTAAATCACCAGTAACAATAACTTCTAAATGTTTTTCATGCTCTACGCTTACTAACTCCTTCCCTGACATACTATACGCAAAATTACCGTTACGCGAACCTATATGTAAAATTTTGCAATTATCGACGTTAAATCTCATTTGCCATGTGACTGACCAATCAACGATTTTATTCAGATCTTCCTGGATTTTACCTCTATCTTCGCCATTAATCGCCCTACCACCCAACTTCGTGTCATCCGCAAACTTTGAAACTGTACTGACTTGGCCGACATCTAAATCGTTAATATATATATATATATATATATATATATATATATATATATATATATATATATATAAACAAAGCAAGGGGCCCAATAGAGAACCCTCAAGAACGCCGCTCGCTACATTAGCCCAAAACGACTCCGCTCCATCAACGACCACCCTCTGTTTCCTACCTCGCAACTACTTTTCTATCCAATTTATTATTACACCCCTGATTCCATGAGCCTTAGTTTTTTCAATGAGTCTTTTGTGTGGTACGGTGTCAAACGCTTTTTGAAAATCTAAATACACTACATCAACCGCCCGATGACTATCGTAAACGTCAACCACGCTTTGAAAAAATTCTAAAAGATTAGTTAAGCAAGATTTGTTTCGCCTAAAACCATGCTGCGTATTTCTAACCAAGTTATGCAATTCTAAATGTTCGACTATACGATCCCTAATTATCGATTCCAGTAGCTTACCTACAACAGACGTTAAACTGATTGTCCTATAATTTCTCGCCGCACCTTTATCGCCTTTCTTAAAGATAGGTGTTACATTTGCTAACTTAAAATTATCTGGTAGGCACCCTTCAGAAATAGACGCACCAAAAATCTTTGTTAGCGGCACAATAATGCTTTCTTTTAATTCTTTTAGTTATATAGGATATATGGAATCCGGCCCCGGTGATTTACGCATTTTCATTTTATCAATATAGCGCATTACCTCCCTTTCACTAACCACAATATTATCCAAAGTACTACCATTATCAAAACGGCATTATGTCTATGACCGTAGGGATATTCGTTACATCTTCTATAGTAAAAACTGACGTAAAAAATTCGTTTAGCAAGGTAGCCATTTGCTTGTTTTCAGTCGAGTCTATCGGTTCTGGAATTCTGTGCTTTACTTCTATAACGTCCGCAATATTATCTTTGATGTACAACATAACACCGCCTCCTCGCCTACCTATTCTGTCTTTAACAAAAAGTCTATAACCTCTAATTTGATACTCCCCTACAAATTCACATGTTTCAGTGCCAATCCAAGATTCATTTATCTCAATTAAATCATAGTCTTTACAAGCAACTAAAAAAAAATTCGTTTATTTTATTTCGTAAGCTACGAGCATTTAAGGAGAAAACCTTCAAATTGTTTGTAATTGCGACACCTTCGCGAGCGCAGGGAAAATTTGAGGAAATTACGCCGGGACCGTTCGAGTTACGGCAGCCTGAAAAGAAGAGAGAGTATTATGAATTAGTCTTCCTAAACTCGCAGCTCTAACGTCATTAAGATGAATCCATCTCCGAGGAACAAGTCCCTCCTGCCGTAGAAACTGTTCCAAAAATTCGCAAAATGCACTCCTTCCTGTTGGCAGAGACTTTAGGTTATTGTTGATATAGGTCGCCTTGCTGTAGAAATTGCTACGTTGGATAATTCGAGGAAGTATACCTGTTAAAACAATCTTATTAGTTTTTTCCTTTAGTCGCTCTAATAAGTCCCTTTACCTAGCCAGCAGCTCTTCCGATCTAGAATTTAAAACGTTACTAGTACCGACATGAATAACATACGTTGTGTCCTCCGAGGTTCCGTCTGTAAAATGGTCAACACTATTAGTTATATCCTCCACCCTTGCACCAGGGTAGCAGTAACGGCGCCTACGACGAGGGTTTCTCCCACAGAATTCCTCGAGCTGCCCTCGAACATTGGAATCACCAACGAGTCGTATTTCCGGTTCATCAGCATCTTCGAAACCTAAAACAGAAAACTTATTGTTTGTTATTACTGGTAGACAAGTCTTAGGTTTTCTCAATGGTGCTCCATTACGCACTCGAACGAAGGGTTGGGAACTAGGGGAAGAGAGAGGGCTATTAGTACTATTTATATTATTAGTAGAAACTGAGGCAGGAGGGGTCGTAACTGGAGTCTCAAGGGATTCTAGTTTTGCCGTCAGGAGCATCACCCTTTCTTCAAGCCTCACTGTGGCCTCCCTCTCACGTTCTAACTCGTTCCTCAGCACTTCAATGCTTGAGCACCACCTGCAAACTAACTGTTCATTATTACTAGCCAAAGTAAACGCGTAAGCGGCAAATTTCCCTTCACAGCGACTGCAAGTACTTGACGTGGGTGCCATGCTATTAATTAATTAAAAAACAAACAAAAAACGAACGTTTGGAAATTAATAAATTACAACGTAGGTTTTTCCGCGTGCTTATTATGCCGTCACCTGCGCAAGCCCGCAGAAATGTTCTTGAAACGCAGAAACAGGTTCTTGTAACACAAATTTATACTAAATGGATATATACTTAATTAAGCTACCGACGAACGATCTGTAAAAGAAAAAGTATTAATAAAACTTATCTGTCTGCTATTCGACCGACTTTTTTCTTTCCTTTTTTTCCTTTTTCCCACAGAGGGTGATCACACACTACTTGAGCCCGTAGCAAGGCAAAATTAACCTTATGAAACCTCGTTTTCTACTAGATTCGAAAAACAAAGAAGGTAAGCAACGTGCACTAGCCTTGGTTTAATCAAATAATATAGTGATGAATAAAGTCAATAACTGAAATATAATCGTTAATGAATGATTGTAACACGACATAATTTAGTTAAGAATGCACCAAACACTATTTTTTGAAAGACAATTCAACAAAAACCACTTATTCAATTGGTAACACTGGACACTCGATAAAACACGTATATATATATATATATATATATATATATATATATATATATATATATATATATATATATAGGGTGGCCAATAAACCTGACAAATTAAATTAATGTCGAGTCCAAAGTAGAATATTTGTTTCTATTTTTTGCATTTCAGATTGTCAAGCACTTACGTAAGATTGGTAAAAATGGCTACCTGGTCAAATGTCAACAAAGCAAAGATCTTGAAACTCTACTTTAAAAATGGTTGTATAGTACAGGCCAAACCGTGGAATGAGCTGTTTGGAAACTGTTGTCTCAGCGATGTCACTGATGCATGAGCATCATGGTAATATTTTCAGGGGTACGCACACTTCTGGGTCATCCTGGAGGATGTGTAGCTTCTGCACAAGCAATTTCACAGAATAGCTTTGCGTAAGCTAGTACTGAGTTCTTTGATGGATATTTCTGAACAAGGGTAAAGTTACTTGCAGTTCCTCTGAGCCTGTACCATACAACCAGTTTTAAAGTAGAGTTCCAGGATCCTCGCTCTGTCGACATTCGAACAGATAGACAGTTTTTTCATCTTACATAAGTGCTTGGCAATCTGAAATACAAAAATAATTTTTCGTATTTTACTTTCTACTCGACATCAATTTAATTTGTATCATAGGTTTCCCGGCCACCCTGTATATATATATATATATATATATATATATATATATATATATATATATATATATATATATATAACTTAGTTATAAATAACCTCTTTCCAATAAGACGTAACGAAAAAGAAATCGAATCTCAGCTTCTGAGATACAATCGTGCCTAACAAACAAAAGAAACTGATCACTCGGTTATTAATAGGTCTATCTATCTCTCCAAGCCCATTCTTGGAAGCATTCACAAAAGCCTCTCATTTGAAAACGCGAAAGTGATTATCAGAGTTATTTTCTATTAACGTTCGAAACTGCGCTAAATACTGCTACATTAATGAATACAAATCTCAATAATATAAAAATAAGGAAAAATTATGATTCTGAATCTCGTCCATTTTCCGAGCGGAAGTCTGTCAGCTATAAATGATGTCATAAAAATGCACTAACAATAAAATGCGAAGTAATCACATTATCAATAAAATTGCTAACATACTGTTTTAACGGCTCTCTCTCTCTCTCACACAGTACTTTAAGTTTTAGATAATTTTATTATGTAACGGTGGCGTGTGTGAACGTACTTGTACCGTTTCATTCATGAATGCTTGTTTACAAACAATATCCAATATGAGGTTGCCATTTATCCTAATACTGAAAAAATGTGTTCACAAACTCGTTGTCTTCACTGTACATAATACTTCAATAAAATGGTCTTATTTTCCTTGAAATAAACTGAAAAAATCCAATTTGACGAGCTGGGCGCTGGGGAAATAAAATAATGTAGGCACGTTGCTTATAGTGATATGGTTTTTATAGTTTTGAGCCATCCTCGATCTTCAAACGACTAACGTTACATTAAAGCAATTTCAAAATAAACAGAACTTCTGTTACACTACTTTTATTTTACTTATGATACAATGAAGTTTCTATCCCTTAAGGACTACTGTTAATACCGTTTTCAAAAAACGACCAATGGTCGTTGGGAAAGAAATAAAGAAGTTGTCTATATAAGGCAGTGTTTTACGGCCGGTAAAAAGTGGAAGCGATAACAATGGTGCTTATAATGAAAAGACAGTGAATGCAATAAAAACTGTAGATAAATTGCTTTGAGCTAAATTAATAGGCGTGGACCCATTTAAGAGTTTTGCATAGTTTTCGTGTTACGTTGCAGATGAAATACATGAAAAATTCATTTTAAGAAGGTTGATTTTGAAAATTTCGTTTGTGTTTTTAAGAAAATTTATCAAATTTAGCATTGGAACAAATATATGAACACGTAAAATAATAAAATTGAATTATTATATTATTTATTTCTGTTTTTTTCAGGCTAACCTACAGTTGATATTAGGGTATTTGCTAATTAATCTGTAATTTTACTTTAAACAATATTTTGAAGTTTCCAAAAAAGTTTAAATGTTATCAATTATTTTATTCATCATACAAAACGAGAATATGTAAAAATCATCGATTTTTGTACTTTTGTTTCATTTTTGTACCAACGAATGCGATAACTGAAGTTTTTGTAAGTTCTTCAAAATTCCTACCATTTTAGCAACCTAATTTTAATAATGATTCACAAACATTCTTTTCTCAGAATCTGAACTTTGCTACTGATTTTTCAATTACAGTGTGATCACCTTTAGGAAAGGGGAGGCGAGGTAACGCAAATAATAAAACGACTGTTTATGGTACTGGTTAAGACAAATGAATGAATGGAGTGATTGCGTGAAGGTACAGTATGATAAAATGAGAGAGTGGATGTTGCTTTCAACTGAATATACTCTGAAAAAAATGCTTAATTGTGCGAAACAAACTTTAGCTATTCCTACCAGATTATTAGTTAATAGTGTGTACTACCAACTAAATTTTAGTTGCCTCTGCTAAATACTAGTAATAATGCTGGAATCTTATATTTTGTGATTTGATCAGAATCACACACACACACACACACACACACACACACACACACACACGTGAAATCACAAAATCTGCGCTGATAAAACTTTTAAAATTTTGGTTAGTGCACTTTAAGTGCGTTAACTAAATATTTTATTCAGTGTAGGCAGTATAGAGTAGGCAGATACTTGTCTAACTCTACACGCAACAATCCCTATTTACTCAAGTCTAAAAATGTAAAACTGTAAAAGTGTAAACTGGGTTCCGCCTCGAAGGACCAACAGTTTTATTTACCGTTCTATTTATATAGGTTTAAGTAGAGTTTCAGGACATTTGGGATTCACAAGCTATAACTCCGCGGGATGCGGGAAAATCGGCTCGTTTCTGGGACTATCCCACGAAATGCGGGACAGGAAAGAAGGTGGTCAACCTAATCGACTACCTTATATTTTAAAACACTTTTTATTTTTCATTTCATTCTAAAATGTTTGATTCTCGTTCGACTTTCTATGATGCAGGTGAATGCGTACCTCTGGACAAGAGGTATTACCCTAAATCATTAACAGTTAATACTCATCTGCATGAGAGTGGGATGACAACTAATCATCTGTGATGATCTTTTACGTGTAAATGCTTGAAATTAAAATTAAATTATCTGATCGGGAGGTCTACTGGCTCGACATTTTCCAGAAAGAATGGCAGAGGTCTTTTGTTCATATACACACTCTATTTCCATTGCTTACATAAATGTAGGAAGAACTGTTTCTTCTTTTAACCAATAACATAAAAATCAATCATGTTAGTTGTTCCGGTTTACGTACTTCGTTCACCAGAGGGCGCTTTGATGGGTTGTAACGCCACCAACTGGGAAAAATAAGTTCTCCTTTAAAAGAAGAACTGAGTCAAGCGAAATACATTACTAGCAGCAGTCTCGTTCCTGCTCCCCTTTCCCAAAAGTCAATCATGTATACAGAACTAGTACATACTTACTTTCGGAAAAAGAATTAGAATTAATGACAAGGAAACTGTGACGTGCGTTCGGACGAAATAAGCGATAAAAACGTGATCGGGATGAGCTTGGAGCCAAACGAGATGGCGTAGTATGTATAACATTGCGGAAAATATGAATTCCAACGCTAAGGATGCCGCTAATGCTCTCCGTTCGCGAAGTTCGTTCAAGTCTCTGACATCTCGCGCTGCTCCGCGGAGTTGCCACGACAAGTAGAGCCCAAAACTAACGAATAACAATTCTCCTGTGGGGTGAAATAAGGAAGAAAATGGCGTACATAAGTAACTTATTGATTTGAGATTATATTATATATATATATATATATAATATATATATATATATATATATATATATATATATATATATATATATATATATATATATATATATATGGTGATCTAATTAAAACGCAACCCAGTACAATACAATAATATTGTCTGGGTTGCGTTTGTTTTAAGTGGTTCACTCTATGTACCGGGTGGCCCAATAAAAATGGCACCAATTTTGAGAAGTGATATCTCAATAACCATTGCAGCTAGGGACTTAAAAAAACAACCAAATGAAAGATACTTCTTTCTCTTTAAATACTTATTCTATGGCTTGATGGTTATAAGCCCATATAATGCCCGAAATTGGCTTCCAAAAAAAATATATAAAAAAAAAGTTGCGCATTATATTTATTCCTTGATCCTAATTTTAAATGAAATTTTTCTATTCCAGACCCCTCAAGATGGGATTGAGAGAATCTGATAAGAACATTATACAAGCACTACGTGAAGAAAAAGGATATTCATTAAACAGAATCCTTTACGAATTTCCAAATAGAAATTGGAAAAAAAGAACTGTGGCACATTTTTTACAAAAACTTAAAGAAACCGGCAGCAGTCAACGGCGTCTGGGAAGTGGTCGACCAGAAACTATTAGAACGCCAGAAAACATTGAAAAAGTAAATGAAATGGTTTTAAGTCAAGAGGAAACAACCGGGAACAAGTAAAAGTGAACGTGAAGTTGCGAAAGAAACCGGGATTTCACGTTCATCAGTACAGCGAATTATTCGCTGTACTGATGAACGTGAAATCCCGGTTTCTTTCGCAACTTCACGTTCACTTTTACTTGGTCCCGGTTGTTCCTCTTGACTTAAAACCATTTCATTACTTTTTCAATGTTTTCTGGCGTTCTAATAGTTTCTGGTCGACCACTTCCCAGACGCCGTTGACTGCTGCCGGTTTCTTTAAGTTTTTGTAAAAAATGTGCCACAGTTCTTTTTTTCCAATTTCTATTTGGAAATTCGTAAAGGATTCTGTTTAATGAATATCTTTTTCTTCACGTAGTGCTTGTATAATGTTCTTATCAGATTCTCTCAATCCCATCTTGAGGGGTCTGGAATAGAAAAATTTCATTTAAAATTAGGATCAAGGAATAAATATAATTGCGCAACTTTTTTTTTATATATTTTTTTTGGAAGCCAATTTCGGGCATTATATGGGCTTATAACCATCAAGCCATAGAATAAATATTTAAAGAGAAAAGAATTATCTTTCATTTGGTTGTTTTTTTAAGTCCCTAGCTGCAATGGTTATTGAGATATCACTTCTCAAAATTGGTGCCATTTTTTTTGGGCCACCCGATATATGATGAAAATAACCATGGAAGAAAATAAAACACGAAATAGTGCTCAAGCGCTTTCGTCTAATGGCATTCTCAGGAACACTGAAATTAATCACAAGACTGAGGTTATAAATAGATCACAAAGGAAAAAATAAACAAAAAAAAATATAATTGGTGCAGAAAATATTTAGGAGCAGCATACAATTCACTTCGAACAGTTACCAGAGTTTTAGCGCCTGGCCCTTCTTATCTAAATCTGTTCTGAATGAATAAGAAGGGCAAGGCGCTGAAAAAACTCTGGTAACTGTTCCAAGTGAATTGTAGGCTCTTCCTCAATATTTTCTACACGAATCATATTTTTTTTCTTGTTTCTTCCTTTGTGATCTACGGTGTGTATATATATAGTCTCAATCTTGTGATTAATTTTAGTGTTCCTGAGGATGTCATTAGACGAAAGCGCTTGAGCACTATTTCGTGTTTTATTTTCATCATATTATATATATATATTATAATATATATATTATATATAATATATATATAGATATATTATATATATATATATATATATATATACACCAGTTGGTCGGTTCACTGTGGAATTATCATAATTCAGTAAATGATGACGGTGAAGCTGGGTACAAATTTACTTTTCACAAGTTTACTTTTACTGTAAGGTAACCTGAAGTATGTGGTTTACAAGTCACGGCCACCGTACACCATTCAGGAACTACCATATAAATGAACATTCGAAAGTGTGCCAACATCCCTACTAAAAAGTTATACACACGTAATGTCCCTAAGAGCTTATATGTAAGAGAATTGACACACTGCCTGCATGCACCATGAACATCTCCTGAATTAACAAACATCTCACATGGAGCCGGATTTTTGGTTTACCCTGTATAGTGCAGCATCTCTTCTCCGAAATAGCGAACAGACGCTATTTTAGGAAAATATAATCATAAGATTTGTCTGGCCATGATTGGTTTTAGTATCGGAGATAGTTTTTTTTCTTGCAGTATACATAAGGAATAGATAATATTTTGGCTCACATTTCTCCAAACTGCTATAATATATAAGGTACTATGGGTATTGATTTAGGTAATATACAGGGTGTGGCAAAAAATCATGCATACTCTTTCAACATTTATCTCAAAAGAGAAAAACAATATACAATATCAGAAAAATTACGCCATGTCAGACTTTTGTCACACACTGTATATTTTTTAAAATTGAAAAATATTAGCGTATTGCATTTTATTTTTCTGTTCGATGTTTTTCCCTTAAAAAAACGCATTTTTTTCTATCTCTTACATTATTTATTATTTTTGTCCAAATGGATGTTTACAGTTATATTTTATACTCTTTTTTTTATATATATACAGGGTATCCCATAAATCCGGTCTCATAGGAAAAAAAATTTTAAATTAAGTTTACAAAAGTAATACATTTGAACTAAAATAAATGTTCAAATGTTCAAATAATAACACGCAATGGTTAATATGGAAGTGAGTTACACTCCTGAGGAAAAGGCGGCATATTCTATCTGCAACCAAAAAAAAAATAAAAGGTCCCAAAACAAGACATCATTTTGAACATTTGTTTTAGTTTAAATTTAATTTAAAATAAATTTTCCTATGACACCGAACTTACGGGACACCCTATATAAAATCACACGAAGGTTTTGCCAAAACGAAATATAAATTGTTTATGATAAAATATAAATGTGGTTGACTGATTGATTGACTGATTCACTGGATTGTTTCTGGTATTTTGACTTCTGAGACATTTCAAGCCGAAAGTCGTCTGGGCTTCCATTTTTTTCTATCTCAGCTAATATTCGCGTTAGATGTGAATTTTCACTAAATTAAAAAAACTTTGGGTAAATTCATCAATGTTGTAATTCTTAACGTTTTTAAAAAGGGTAACATCTAAGACGATCATTTCCCAAGGGTCACCTGAGCCAGAACAGAAACAAAGTAAGCCGCCAACTCAACTCCACCCAATATCAGAGGCAGGGAGTGAACTCGCGCCACACTCAGAGTTTGCCACCATAATCACTAGTAGTATGCCCACAAAAATGTCGAGTGCAATACAACTTCATGCAACATTGCATACAATATGATGAGTGTTTTAACCCCTCACCTCAGCCCCCTCAAAAATTATATATATATATATATATATATATAATATTATATATATATATATATTGTGTGTGTGATCTCCAAGGGAGTAACCTAACCTGGCTGCTCAGGCCCACAAACATACATATATATATATATAATAATGAACAGGAACACCAGAGAAAATACAAACATCCTTCAAGGTTTAATAGTACCAACGTTTCGGAATGCACTAATTCCATCTTCAGGGCTAAAACAAAAAATTCCAAATCACATACAAAATTACAAAATACAAATTGCTTAATAACAATTTAAAATAAACTTAAAAAATTATAAAAAGTAGCTAAGAAAATGTAAAACATTAAAACTAAAAGGTAAATAAATGTGAAGTTAAAAAGTTAAAATTATAAAAAGTAAAAGCATTAAAACTGAAATGTAAATAAAATAAACTAGTACCTTAACCAAAACATAGCAGATCTATCGATGATTCGTCAGAATTTAGGTCTGGTTTTAGTTTATAAATAAACAGAGACTCCATAATTTAAGCTTAAGGTCAGAGCTTCCAGCAGCAAGTACGGTGAAATTAGACTGTGAAATTGGGTGGTTATTGTTGTGCGAGTGATTACGTATGAGAGAATTAGGTGGTTTGCCAAGGGGTAAATTTGTACGGACCGATTTACCGAGATGTTCGTAAATACGAGATTTTAAATGTCTTTTAGTTTTACCTATATATGACCCCATACAGTGGTCACACTTGTATTGATAAACTATAGATGACTTAAGAAGTGTAGGAATAACATCCTTGTATTTAAATAAATGGTAAATCGATTTAGACGGGGTGAATATAATTTTTATACACAGTTGTGGGTAGAATTCCTTGAGCAATTTTAAAAGTTTATTTCTAATGCTAAAACTTGAGGTTCCCATATAGGGCAAAGTGAAATACAGGATATCTTTGGGGACTGTAATTAAGTTTCTAGTTGTAGGGCTTATTAGTCTATTTAAGGTTCTGCCTATTGTAGTCTCCACCAGTCTAGAAGGGAAATTATTCTTGGCAAGGAGTTTTCGGATGAAATCTAGTTCATCGTGTAGTTTGAAGTAATCTGAACAGATATTGAAAGCTCTATGGTCAGAGTCGAGATTAAATTTCGTTTGAAACCTAAAGGGATAAAGGAAGAAAAGTTCATAGTAAGATTGGTAAATGTCGGCTTTCGGTAAACGGAAGTTTCAAAGAGGAATTAGTTTTTATTATCTTAATGTCCAAAAAGGACAGAGAGCTATTAGATTCAACTTCTGAAGTAAATTGAATGTTAGGGTGCTTAGAATTAAGGTAATTACGAAACAAAGGGATATGGTCTGGTGATTTAAACAGGAGAAAAGTGTCATCAACGTGTCAGCTAACGCGTTTCTGTGTCATCATGAAGTCAAATGGTTGAATGAGTGTCCTTCCAACTTTAAACCGGTTTTTTTAGAAGATATATTGATGACACTTTTCTCCGTTTAAATCACCAGACCATATCCCTTTGTTTCGTAATTACCTTAATTCTAAGCACCCTAACATTCAATTTACTTCAGAAGTTGAATCTAATAGCTCTCTGTCCTTTTTGGACATTAAGATAATAAAAACTAATTCCTCTTTTGAAACTTCCGTTTACCGAAAGCCGACATTTACCAATCTTACTATGAACTTTTCTTCCTTTATCCCTTTAGGTTTCAAACGAAATTTAATCTCGACTCTGACCAATAGAGCTTTCAATATCTGTTCAGATTACTTCAAACTACACGATGAACTAGATTTCATCCGAAAACTCCTTGCCAAGAATAATTTCCCTTCTAGACTGGTGGAGACTACAATAGGCAGAACCTTAAATAACTAATAAGCCCTACAACTAGAAACTTAATTACAGTCCCCAAAGATATCCTGTATTTCACTTTGCCCTATATGGGAACCTCAAGTTTTAGCATTAGAAATAAACTTTTAAAATTGCTCAAGGAATTCTACCACAACTGTGTATAAAAATTATATTCACCCCGTCTAAATCGATTTACCATTTATTTAAATACAAGGATGTTATTCCTACACTTCTTAAGTCATCTATAGTTTATCAATACAAGTGTGACCACTGTATGGGGTCATATATAGGTAAAACTAAAAGACATTTAAAATCTCGTATTTACGAACATCTCGGTAAATCGGTCCGTACAAATTTACCCCTTGGCAAACCACCTAATTCTCTCATACGTAATCACTCGCACAACAATAACCCCCAATTTCACAGTCTAATTTCACCGTACTTGCTGCTGAGAAGCTCTGACCTTAAGCTTAAAATTATGGAGTCTCTGTTTATTTATAAACTAAAACCAGACCTAAATTCTGACGAATCATCGATAGATCTGCTATGTTTTGGTTAAGGTACTAGTTTATTTTATTTACATTTCAGTTTTAATGCTTTTACTTTTTATAATTTTAACTTTTTAACTTCACATTTATTTACCTTTTAGTTTTAATGTTTTACATTTTCTTAGCTACTTTTTATAATTTTTTAAGTTTATTTTAAATTGTTATTAAGCAATTTGTATTTTGTAATTTTGTATGTGATTTGGAATTTTATTGTTTTAGCCCTGAAGATGGAATTAGTGCATTCCGAAACGTTGGTACTATTAAACCTTGAAGGATGTTTGTATTTTCTCTGGTGTTCCTGTTCATTATTAAACTGCGTTTTCCACGCCACCAATCAATAGCCGATATATATATATATATATATTAGGGTGTACCATTTTTGGGTCATTTTCAAAAAGTCAAGGTCCAGGAGTCTAATGTTGTGCCAAATGATGTCCTAAACACGAATTTAACAAGCATTTTCTAATCCAACAAATTTTGAATCCCCCCACCCCTCTTGAAATTTTGCCCATCCCCTTTTCCTAAAAACCCCATATATCTAAAAAACTATCAACTTTATCGAAAAATGTTATAGAATAAAAATGATTTAGAATCAAACGTTCTATTAGAAAAGTTCATTAAGATAGAAATTTACGTAATTTTTGAAAATTTTCATTTTCTTTTGTCCAAGAGCACCTTTTGTATTAATATAAAATAAGGTGCTTAAGTTACATTATTTATGAGTATATTGTGAGTATAATCCAAATTTAAAAATCCTTTTTTACATTGAATTTTAATAAACAAGCATTGTTTTTACTCTTATTGTTTCTTTTCAGACTGCTTTATTTGAAAAATAAATAAAAAATGAGTCAAACAGCTACAAAACAGCATGACTTTATTCTTGGTCGCTTGCAGGCTGATATTATGAGTTCATCTAAAATTGTTTTACCATCCAATAAAGATGTTCTAAGCCATTTTATTTATTTACGGAGAATGCAGTATAAGGGTCCAAAAGTTACAAAAGATTCTACTGTTAATGAAGTTCTACAGAAGCTACTAATAATATGGCAAAAAGCATGCATTCCTACTATAGATATTAGTAAAAACCCTAAAGGCAGGAAGATGCTGTTAAATCTAGAAGAAATGCATAATAATTTAATCAAGCACAAAAAAGAGCAAGCTTTGAAAATGAACTCTCTAATTTCTTGAAAATTATGGATTCCCTTTTTGACATCTCTTCTCAAAATGCCGTTGAATTAATCCAAAAAGACCGCATGAGAACTGAGCCTCAGAAAGCATATGTATTTCATTCTTAGAAGATCAAAGAACAAAACGAGAAACATGTTTAGGTTTGCTAGATGCAGATTATGCATCAAAAGTACAGCGCAAGTACATTAGATTAGAGAAAGAAAGAAACGCAAAGAAACATAAATCAGTGAAGCAAGTGAGTGCTACAGCCAGAACATCAGAGACCCTTCTTTCTAGCACGACCAGTTCTGAGACAGACAGTTATGAAGAGTTTCCGACAGAACCTACAGCAGGACCTTCAAATGCTTCCAGCCCCCAAAATATTCTTGCCTCGCCATTGGTTTCCTCCACTGCAGACAGACTTAATCTCTCTATTGGACAACGGATGTTTTTGCTGCTGCAGTAGCCATTAGGTGTGGCAAGGATATTGAAAAACTGTCTCTCTCCAGGACCACATCTGCAAGAGCCGCTCGAAAGACAAGAAAACGAAAATATGAAACTTGCATCAAGGATTTTACTCCTCCTGATCACTGCCTAGTACATTGGGATAGCAAGCTGCTTACTAAATCATGTTCAGAACAAGAAGACCGCCTTGCAATACTTGTTACTGGATACCCAAATGTAGAAAAACTTTTATCAGTTTCTATGATAGATGATTTCACTGGATTGTCTCAAGCCACTTCTGTATTTCAAAGTATTGAAAAATGGAACTTGAAGCAAAATGTCTTTGGAGTATCATTTGATACCACTGCATCCAATTCAGGATGGATGAAAGGTTCCTGTAAGTTACTTGAAGAACTTTTGCAAAAGAAATTGATTTGGTTAGCATGCCGCCATCATGTGGCTGAAAGAGTTTTGTGTGCTGTGTATGAAACCATTTTTGGCCCAAGTAAATCTCCTGAGTTTGAGTTATTCAAAGAATTTCGCGAGTCTAAATGGAAGAAAATTAATACGAAATCTACATACAATGTTCTTGATGTTAAATCAAGGTATCAAAGAGGCCTAAAGGAAGAATGTGTAGAATTTATGACCCAATGTTTAAGAAAATCTGACTGCTTTCCACGTGATGACTATAAGGAAGTTGCTGAAACAACTTTAATGCTTTTAGGAGAGGTTTCCAGAGAAAACAGTCATTGGCGGAAACCTGGTGCAATGCACCGTGCCAGGTGGATGGCAATGATTTTGTATACAAATAAAATGTATGCTTTTGCCCACCAAGCATCATATGATGAATCATTGATTAAGAAATTAAAGAGAATGTGTCTATTTAATGCATTAATTTATGGAAAATACTGGCTTTTATGTTCTAATTCACTAGATAGTCCAGCTAATGATCTGAAGTTTTATCATGATTTGGTGAATTACAAGAAGGAAGATAGGGAAGTTGCAAATGCTGCTTTGAAATCTTTTGCCAATCATTACTGGTATTTGACGGAGGAAGTGGTCCCTTTGAGTTTCTTTGGATCGCTAAGTAATGATGAAAAAGATAAGATCGCAAAATCCTTAAACAAATATCCAGTTCCAGAAAATTATGTATGTGGGCAACCTGTTTTCCCCATTTTAAAGGAAGACACAAAGCTTCATCAGCTAGTAGGTTCAATTTCATGGCATTTATTTCAATGCTGTGGGTCAAAACCAGACTCATGGATAAAGAAACCAGCATCAACATGGGAAGAGGTCGATGACTACAACAAACTAAAAAACATTCTTTCATCTATTAGAGTAGTCAATGATACCGCTGAAAGAGGAATCAAGCTGGTTCAAGACTTTCATGACAAATGTCAAAATGAAGAAGAATTTCAAGGTCTTTTGCAAATTGTGGAAGAGAATAGAAGACTAATTCCTGATCCTAGTAAAGAGACTCTTAAAAGAATGAAACTCAGTAAAGAATAGTTCATTAACAGATAGATTAGGTATTTTTATTTGCAGAGATTGTTTTAATTTAGAAGAGGCTGATTTTTTTTTGTTATTAAATATACCATAAATTGTCTTTTCTTATTTTTATGTTTAAAAAGCTCTTATATCAATGATTTCTAATTAGGAAACTTGTTTCTTTTTATTATTTTGAGGAAAATGTTGAATAAAGGAAAAAAAAAACGATGGGACCTCACAACTATAGATAAAGTGTTAATTTTTAGCTTTATTTTATATATATATAGTTTTGAGGTTGTCCTCACTTTGTATAGGCTAGTTATAATAAAAACTAATTATGATTTGCATTATAACTAGCAAATACAAAGCCCATCGCCGCGAAGCTGCATTGGGGTGATGCTTCAAAGGTGGCGGTAACACCTTATTTAAGAAGAAGGCACTGCAAGCAAAAATATTTTTTTAATTTAAATTTTTAAAAAATAAATGAAAATTTTCAAAATTAAGTAAATTTCTATTTTGATGAACTTTTCTAATAGAACTTTTGATTCTAAATCATTTTTATTCTATAACATTTTTCGATAAAGTTGATAGTGTTTGAGATATATGGGTTTTTTAGGAAAAGGGGATGCGCAAAATTTCAAGGGGGGGTGGGGGGTTCAAAATTTGTCGGATTAGAAAATGCCTGTAAAATTCGTGTTTAGGACATCATTTGGCACAACATTAGACTCCTGGACCTTGACTTTTTGAAAATGACCCAAAAATGGTACACCCTAATATATATATATATGGGTGTGTATGTAAATGTGGGTAGCCTAGCCTAAATTAAAACACAAGAAGAAGGAGAGAGAGAGAGAGATTAGATCCTTTCACTGCTGCATTTTTAATTCTCCACTCACCTTCCTGGGCGGCTTTAGCATCACAGACAGCTGGTTTAGAAGACAGCCAGTCGTATATGACGTACACAGCTATTTCCTTGTACGTACATATAAAGGTGAATTACCATCGCTTTGCTTCAAACACACACACACACCACTGTATCGTTTATATATATACACAAGTGTATATATATATATATATATATATATATATATATATGCCCTTCATTTCCATTAATATTTATTTATATGCTGTAAATAAAACACAACTGCAGCGTTCTGTCTATTTAATATACAGGGTGATCTGTTTGGGTATGGATAAAATAAAATTTATGCGAAATGGAAACAGTAACATTGTATAGTTTAATATTTGGCAAACAATGCCCACAAAGATGGTAGATTGTGACAAACCTAGTCTTCAACATGAACCCCTCCCTTCCGGACACGACAGAGGTCATAACGAGAGGCTAATTCTTACGACCACCTGCATGTGGTTTAGTGGTAGACCCAGTTTCTTCAAATGTGCAGTACCACTGCGTTATGGAGTCGTATTTAGGAGTTTTTCGATCACCATACACACAGCGAAACTCACGCTGTACCGCTGTCACACTCTCAAACTTAGCAAACCAAATGACACACTTCGCACATTGTTGTGCATTCGCCGCCATCTTCAAAACTGGCATTTGTCTCGTAAGTCTGACAGCAGATGGCGCTCGTACGTCTGGCAGCGGATGGCATAGCGTATTACAAACTCCCACATTTTATGACCACACGCGCAAGAGATGAGTGCTGTATCACTTCTCGGTAGATTCTCACAGCGTTTTCATTTTATCCATACCCAAACGGATCACTCTGTATATCGAAATACAAAATATGTATATACATTAGGTGCCAAACAGTGATAATACACACATGATTTATATATATTTACATAAAAAATATCACAACAGTAGAGGAGAATTGCATTAGACGCAAAACAGGAATAATTGGTGTTATTCAACATATGTAGGCTATATATACGTATCAGAACAAAAAATAATACAGCTAACACAGGAGAATTCTATATACAACAAAATACACAATACATGTTTAATATATATATATATATATATATATATATATATATATATATATATATATATATACGCGTCAATAATGGAAATACATGCCTAAGATCAGTTTTTACCACGCTTAAATAAAATAGTAAACTCGCACGTAATCGAGTTCACATTTACATCCTCATTGCTCTGTACTACACAAAGACGATTTAACATTAATTCACCGCTCAAAGTATGCGGGTGTCTATATTCAATATAATGGGGTTTCAACTCGTTTAATTAACACTATTTTTGCTCCCACTTTACAATTGGGGGTCAAACTATCACGCTCTTTAAACACGGATAGAATAAGTCAAAAGCACGCACAAAGATGACATAGTTTACTACAACATCACCACTAAATTCAAGTTTATGAACACTCCTTTCCAAACGGGCATTTATTCTTTCAGAAAATATTGAGGATGCTGCTCAACGGGAGTTCCATCTTTTAATAGTTTTCTATTGATCCTGCGAGGCGAGAACGTCCAGACAGGTCAAACTCTGAGGCGACTATGAGCCGCCAGCGTACTGTTTGACTCGGATGTATCGTGCGGGTGGTTAGGTAAGCGGGAGGCGTGGGGGTGGATATGAGTCACACGGGGTTGCGTCATAAAGGCCTCCAAGCGTTAGTGATTCGTGTACGAGATTGTTCCAACATGAGAGATTCATTGCGCACTGTTGAATCAACCGAATACTTGTAGTTCATTATACTGGGTACGTGTTTAGAGAATTTGTCCATCTGTGATACATGAAGTAATATCAGGTTTAATGATTTATCACACGCACTTCCTGGAATGCGCACCATACATCTTCTACAACGTTCAGGGGTGACTGTATTCACCACTGTACTTTCTCGAACTATGCACATTTATTAACACTCTGACGCTCTATTTGAGAGAAATATATGCCTATACTTGTCCTTTTTGTTGGACAAACGATACTCGTCCCTAAACTCTACTAAAAAAGTCACAAACCTTTAGCTATAATTTCACTGCGCACCTCATCATAATATACATGGATGTAGTGGTAGAAATATTTTAAACTGTCCATAATCACAAGATTTATATTCGCCCCAATGTACGCGTACTCGGTGTGATGTAACATGGTGTAATATCTCTTGTCACACCAATCATCAAGGTTCACAACCCAGATCCTTTGTTTCTCTTCTGCAAGCGTGGGTTCTTTCACTTCACGGTATATGTACTCTCTCGTGCAGTTTAATCCTGCAGCATATTTCATTACATCGTCTGAACCGCGAAACTCTGCAACACCTTCACCAGAATAACCATAGAGTATTTGAACGTCTTGCTCCTCGCGCTTCGCACAATTTAATGCGGCCTTAAAGTTTTCAAAGGAGAGAGGGCTAGAAATTTTTTGGGTATTCACCACATCTGTAGACTTTAGTGAGCACCACTTCAGGAATGTAGAGCATGCAATATCATTGGACGCTATCGGTATTTTTCGTCTACACGAGAATTCTTTAACAGTTAAAAACATACGTCTGAGAACCAGGGCTTGCGGGGGTCAACTGAGTAAGCAGGGGGGAGGTATGGCCAGCCAGCTGGTTTAGTAGCAGAAGTCACGTGACTCTTTTTATTGGTCAGCAACATACAGGGGGCAGTGCTTAGATTTTCTTGTGTGTACACACACACACACCACACACAAAGGAAAAAATGAAACACCAGCTGAAACATAATTAAGTACATGTAATAAATAGAAAAATAAACTAAATTTCGTTAACAAGTAAATATACTCTAATGTAACAATTATATAACAAATATTCACGCCTCACGGTATCCAAAGGGAACAGTATCGTAGGTGCCAGGCACCTGGTAGCGTTTCCTGTATGTGTTACGACACACTTTCGTCCCCCTAACCCCCTTCACGCCCCCCAACTTATGCGCCCGAAAGTTATGAGTTTTTACAGTCAGTTGGGGTGGTTGGTCACTAGGGTGGCCCACTTTTCAATTTTTTTTGAAAAGTATAGGTGATCGTGGTTTTTCCCATTATTTGGCACTATACTAGCACATTGGTACCATTTTTACAAAAATTGATCAATATTTAGGGGTCTCGCATCGACCTTGAAATTACTAGTTTTTTTTTAAAATGTGTACTTTTTAACTTTTTACTGAATCAAGATAAATCATTAAGTAGGGATGTTTTTTGAATCCTCTTAATGAGAGAAGTCGTTTGGTGTGCCTGCCAATGTCATACGACTAACGGTTTAAAGGTTGTGCCTGTATACAGGTAATACCAGTGTGCTAGTATAGTGCCAAATAATGGGAAAAACCACGATCACCTATACTTTTCAAAAAAATGAGTCACCATACCCGGGCGGAATGTATAATGTATATAGGTAATTAGAAAATGCACTATGCCTGTGCCAGGTACCTAACCTATTTCTTTTTTTGCAGATCATAACATTTTGAAATTCTGTCTGAGTTCCTCATCCTTTGTCATGGACAAATCGATGGCAGCCATAACTGGAAGAACTCTTGAAGCTACAAATAGAGAGTCATCAAAAGGAAAGGCGAAAATAACATCGCTACCTTCTCTAAGATCGGCCTCGGAAATTTTTTTAGTTGGCCAACCGTCGTCCTCCATCAGTGGTAGCAAATTGCCAACAACACGGCAGGTTTTGCAATACTTCTTCAGTGTTATCCAGTACACTGCTAACAGGAAAGACGCATTCAAAGAAACCGTAAACAACGTCTTAAAGTTTTGGAACATGGCCCGCATTAAAACAATCACAAAGCTCAACTGCGAACGGAAGCTAGAGGCATTGTGGAAAGAGTGGCACTTACTCCAAAAGAGCAGAAAACGAGAAACTGACGCCGTAGGAAAACGGCAGAAGTTTTCGGACAGTGTGGACAAGCTGTGGGATATCGTAGCATCTGACACTGTCGAAGATATAAAGAAGAATCGACTGCTGTCCGACAAAGACAAGAAAGAAGACATTGACCTCTACCTCGATCAACGTGGTCCTCGGGTGGCAACGATGAGCGGGAACGATAAAGTTTTCGCTGTAAAAAGAAAGCTACAGGAAGGAAGAAAACGTCCTCGCCAGGAGCCGCAAACCTCAAAGTGTGCATACGAAACCGGAGATGAAGCCATGGAGAATGATGATACTGGCATGTCAGGAGAGTCGGAGACAGAACTAGCGTTCCCCCTGCCGAAAGAGCCAAGTGTGTCTGTCAATCTTCCTCGCCGCATCCTTAATGCACCTGCTGTCATGGAAGTGGCTGATCGTTTCCGCATGTCCAATAATCAGGTGCGTATTGTGTATAGTATTCATCGATAGCGTCAGTTTTAAAGTGTCCCGTAACCCACATGTATTCTTGACAGTTTCCTTTCCACTTTCTATTCTCTACATAGGTAGTAAGCATTGTGGCTGCTATCACACGTTCGGCGGATCCACCAGCAGACCTCAATCAGTTCAGCATCTCACAGGATCTGCACAGGATCGTGGTGTTCATCGCTCTTCTGTACGTACCAGCTTGGTTGGCGGGCCCCTGTAGCAGCTGATGCTCCGATGAATGACCTGGTACTATACCGGCGTTTTCTGAGGTATAGGGCAGTGGACCGCGAGGTGGCAGAAGCGTCACTGGCAGTGATGAGGCGGCACTTCTGGTATATGAGGCCTCAGACCGTCATCTTCGCTCTATGCAGCAACAAGGTGGATGGCACTGTGAAGCAACAGATGGCAGAGAAGCTGTCCCACCTCCCTGTACCCAAAGACTTCACATACGAGAACGTCTCAGTCGACGAGATGACGCTACTCCCCGACCTGATCGACGAGTCCTCCTGGTTCTTATTTGCAGGTCTGAAGATGTATGGGTCTTCGTGGCTCACCCTGCCAACTGATAAGTGGGACGAGAACGAGGACTTTTGTCGTCTGAAGGATGTGATCTCTAATCTCCAGGTCATCAATGACGTCGCTGAAAGAGGAGTCCAACTGATACAAGACTATGCGAACACGGTCACAAAGGACGAGGAACAGCTGCAGGATCTTTTGCAAGTGGTAGAAAAGAACCGGAAAGAGCTCGGCGACTTCAAGAAGTCATCACTCGCCACGATGACATAGCACAGAGGGACACGTTGCAGCCAGTGACGTGTGATAGTGGTCAATACAATGCAAAAGTGATTGTTTAAGTTATTGTTTCTTTCTTCCTTATTTGTCTGCTATTTGCTGATTTTTTTGAAAAGTATAGGTGATCGTGGTTTTTCCCATTATTTGGCACTATACTAGCACATTGGTATTACCTGTATACAGGCACAACTTTTAAACCGTTAGTCGTATGACATTGGAAGGCACACCAAACGACTTCTCTCATCAAGAGGATTCAGAAAACATCCCTACTTAATGATTTATCTTGATTCAGTAAAAAGTTAAAAAGTACGCATTTAAAAAAAAAACTTGTAATTTCAAGGTCGATGCGAGACCCCTAAATATTGATCAATTTTTGTAAAAATGGTACCAATGTGCTAGTATAGTGCCAAATAATGGGAAAAACTACGATAACCTATACTTTTAAAAAAAATTGAAAAGTGGGCCACCCTATTGGTCACCCTCATCTTCTAAACCCACTAGCTTTTTCAGCGAATCAAAGTTGACGATCTGCCAGTTCGCCTGGTTAAGAGTGATGTCTTTAGCCTTCACGATATATTTCATTTCCTCCCCCACCCACATCCGTACCCCGTAAGTTTTTGGGCCTGTTGAGACAAAAGAATCAGCGTAGCACTCTCTCCATACTCATCCTTGATCTCGTCCTCTCCCTGAATATTACGCCATCAGTATCTAGGTACAGAACCCTCCGTCCAAGAGAATGCAGAAGACTCTAAAGTTTGATGCGGGCATATGCTGATTTGAAACCGGCTACAGGTATGTTTGTGACACGCGATGTATCTGTAGCCAATTCGGTTCTGTTGTACTTTATTATGTACGTATTACCCACATTCACAATCTCCATGACCTCTTTATCAGAAGCGTTGGCGTATCCCACACCTCGTTATAACTTTGGGCTAGATGGACGTTTCCCTTGTCTGTATTCTGGGAAAGTTTCCCCCAAAGACTATTTAGGCACAACTTTGCACTAAAGCGCTTGCCAGGGTTCTTCGCAATTTGGTCCCGTTCAAGTTGTATCCCTTCACGATCATGGTAGCGTTGAATATATGTCGATTTTTAATTTTAGGTCTCAACTCCTCGCGGGTATCCTGACGCTTCTACCTTATCCTTCAAAAAAGTGTTTATATACGGTGTGAAAAGGTTGGGGAGCTTTTGAAACCTTCACACCTCATATAGCTTCAATATTCTGTAACCGTGACGAATGGCTAGGACAGCTCAGGACTTGTATATACGCCTCTGATCTTCCTCTGGTTGATTGTGTAATTACAGGCCCCATTGTTCTCCTTTCCGCACTTCACACACAGAGGGAACATGAGTTGTCACGGGCAAAATTGGCACCCATAAATCCAAGGGGGGGAGCACATCTACGAAAGAAAGTCCAAAATAGGTCTCGTTCAAATTAGCTGAGAACTCTTTAATGATAGGTATGGCGGAGCTCACCAGTTTTTCAGGTGCGCCTACGGGGTACGGACTGTTTTTCACCAGGTAGAGGTATAAAGAACAGAAGTCGTAATAATGGAGTTTCACGCCCTCCGTTGGTGGAAAGTATAGTTTGAAGGGGTTTGTGCGTCCTCCATACAAACTATCACCGCATTTGAGAGGGTCCAGCACCATTGAATGCTTGATGGTGTTTATTTCTTCGCGGTACTGTTCATCTGTCTCCATCCGTACATCATATTCGTGCTCCCACAAAACCTTGTGATTGAACTGGGCGCTTATAAGTTGATCGCGGGTACGGGTCCATGCGCGACTGTCGGCAGGAGATCTACCGTGGATATCCCCTATGATTCCACACTCAGGACGTGGGCATCCATGCCACCAGCATCCGTTAAAGGAATACGCTGTCTTCTCAACAGTGGCGCGGTCTTCGCTTAGGCCATCCACCCAAAAAACATTGATTTTAATGGGCACTTCCCCCGTGTTGCGAACATGTTTTATGTATACAACGGTCTGTTGTTGTAGGTATATGAGCCAGAAATTTCCTTATGCTCATAACTGCGTGGGTTGTTTCGGGGAATGACGGCCAGTGTGTCTTTAGGCATGAAGCTGTTCTTGAACGCAGTAAAACACAATGAAGCGATCGTGGTTGCGGCTAGTAGCGGGTCGCAGTTGAATCGGACTATATACACCCTTCTAAAGGCCTGGAAACATACTCTAAGTACGCGTACGTCATTCACGCAATAACGTTCACATTCATCCGATATATTGTAAGGATTGTCTTCATTAAAACTGTTGTCGTACTTCTCAAAATCTTCACGCTCACTATCACTGATGTTGGCATAGTTAAAGTAATGTTTGGGGTTGGGGGTAGTGCTACGTAATTTAAAGTGTCGCTAGTGAGAAAAGTGTATGGGAAATATCCTTTTGAAACTTCGGCGGCTACGCGCATCATCTTGGGTAGCTTGGCTAATTTACAAGGTGTTAATAACAAAGTGTCTTTAAACTGAGCATTACCTCTTATTTGCATCTGTATAAGCTCGTTTCCTTTTTTCAAGGGATCGCCTGTAAATATCTCCGATGATTCGTGTTCAAGCAATTCCTTATAAAGGAATTGTGTATCAAATTTTGTGCCGTTATGGGCAAGAATATACACAGTCATTTTTATGAACTTGTCCGCTAACTTGACAATATAGGACACAAAGAGTTTCACGGGGGTGTCTTGTTCACTCGTTTTAAAAACGTTTGTTCGTTTACCACATTTATGGCATTCATCACACTCGACGTTCATGCATTCGTCGCAGATAGTCTGGCTTACGAGTAGATGTGGCATAACCTCTTTGGTTTCTGCGTCCGTGTATGTCTCTATATCGTAGTATACCGTTATACAAGGTTTATTTTTAGGTTTGGCGTCTTTCATATAATATACATGCTTTATACCATCTGCCTTATATTTCGCATGGCATGCAGAACAGTGAATTTCATCGCATTTGTGCTCGAATTTCCCCCAACTGTCCATCATATGAAACATGCCGCACTCACAGATTCCCATTTTCCTGCACGTACCATTTGATTTATGGAATTCAAAACGGTTATTATTGAAAAATGTGCGTCTACACACATTGCAGTCCCTCTTCTCAGCTTCAACTACACGACTTTCACATTTGGAGCTTTTACACTGCTCGCATACCATGTGGCAATCTTCACAATGTCTCACTATATCATCAGCAAACTCGAGACATCCCTTACACAAATCGTGATGCCTTCCATATTTTCGACTTTTATCATAACTCGCGTAAAGAGCCCTTTTATTGCGGATGGGGAGATACGTTGTCCCTAACAGCCCCAAAGTAAGTAGAGGCTTTGTACGTTCTCTCACACTGCTTTTAAAAACACAGTCCTACGACGATCATCCAATCCAAATACAACTATACGAATATTCACTTCTTGCTCTACCCTTCTCAGCTCTTCAAGCCCCATATTACAGTCAAACTCGAGCTTGCAGTCTGCGGCCAGTTTACGGGCACGCTGCACAACCGTCGGCAACCATATTTTTTTGACGGCCGTATTTAGTACAGTAAATATATGAGCCAAGACTATTGCTATAAAGCCGCAACCGCGATCGAGGTTTGTGTGGTTTCTAATATTTGGTAACTGCCAAAGTTAAGAGTATAAGGTGTGGCCTATGTCCAGCAACACGGAAAACGTGATCTATATCTATCGTGAAGTTGTCCATGGTGAATTCGGTGCTGCTTGAGAGGCCTGCATTATACGACCCAAAATGTAATCTACATCTAAGGCGACCAGACGCCTGTAGGGTATTACTATCCAAAAATCATCTCTATCCCCATCATCTGACCCGAACCCAGGGACAGTCGCGTCCTGGTTTCAC
This sequence comes from Bathynomus jamesi, assembly GCA_023014485.1. Taxonomy (NCBI): domain Eukaryota; kingdom Metazoa; phylum Arthropoda; class Malacostraca; order Isopoda; family Cirolanidae; genus Bathynomus; species Bathynomus jamesi. Next base: position 400,125 of record JAJOZX010000211.1, on the reverse strand, counting down.
GGCCCTCCCAGCTCTGAAGGGCAAACTCCACAATACGTTCAACTACGCGCCGCAGTCCGTGTTCAACATCGTTGCTCTACACAGTACATGGATTGCGGGTCGACCCTGACTACATAACGGTTTCTAGTCAGGGTTGGGGTTGGGGTGGCTGTGCGCACCAATTCGAATGTTATGCTACTGTCTACAGAGTGAGATGCTGCTGCTGGGGGTTGTGCCGTAAGACGTAGAGGGCTGGGGTTCTATTACTGTGGGACTAACAACCGACGCGCTCCTGGCGCGCTTTACACCTGACGTGGAAGGCGATTCAGCATTGTCGTTATGCACCCGCTTTCTCATCGAACTGTCGAGTGGGGGTGCTACAGTCGTCGTTGCTGGGGATTCCGGAACGCTAGTGGGGGTGCTACAGTCGTCGTTGCTGGGGATTCCGGAACGCTAGTGGGGGTGATGATACAGTCTGTAGCCTCAACAACAACTACACTGTCGTCGGCATCATCAAACTCATCTGCAATATCTATGATGGGGACGTGTTGCTGGCACAGTACCTCATCCTCGTCATCAATTACGGTTCTGGCGAAGAAGAAAAGCAGGACTGTAGAATATAAGGAGCATCACTTAAAATTTTATTATATTTTGTAAATGTTCCACTTAAGAGTGTGACGTGTTAGAGATAGATTCTGTTGAAAAATTCAGGTTCACGAGCTTCTCTACTTGCATTATATCTGGCCCTACAGGCTGTGGTAAAATCGTGTTTATGCTTAAAATCATTAAAGATAAGGGGGAACTGTTCTCAAATTTTGTGCATAAAGTCATATGGTGCTATTCGACATACCAACCCGTATTCAACGAGTACCAAGATGATATTTTGTTCCACAAAGGCGTTTATGATGTTAGCTCGATAAAGGGTAACGAGCATACGGTCATTGTAATTGACGATCTCATGCTAGAAATGGATAAAACGTTTGCCGAGACATTTACAGTGTTCTCACACCATCTTAACATAAGCGTATTCTTCATCAATTAGAATCTATTTTTCAAAAATAGATACATGCGCGATGTGTCGCTAAATACACAATATCTAGTCTTATTCGCACAACGTAGAGATTTGGCACAAATTGGAGTATTAGCCAATCAAATGTTCCCGAATCAACGTAAGGAGTTTTTGGAAGTTTATAAAGAAGCTACAAGCCAACGTTATGGATATTTGGTTTGTGACCTTCACCCGCGAAACACGTTTAGGGTGCTTCTAAGAACGAATATATCCCCAAACGAGGCTGAAACGGTGTCTATTCCAGAATGACAAAGAGGTTAAAGAAATACCGTGAATTAATAAAAATCTATCATCGGCTGCCACGGGCACTCCAACACCTGTTTGTTAAAAATATTGACTCCAACTTTTTAATATGCATCTGTGAAATCTGTCTTAACATTATAAAATGTAATGTACCAATGAAACACTCTCAGAAGGCTCGCCTACGTCGTTACAAGAACATAATATACGCACTCGCTCGTAAAAGTCAAACTGTGGGGAAGAAAAAGCGAATAATTGTACAAAGAGGGGGTTCGTTCCTACCCATCTTATTTTCAGTTTTGGGGCCTTTACTGACTAGTTTAATATAATGAAGAAAGTAGTCGTGATTGCACACGAGGTGTATGCTTCACTACAAAACCCAAAGAGTCCAGATACGGTTCTAGAACCCCGTAAAAGCAGGCTTTAAAGAATGAAAAGCGAATTGATAGACATATTAATAGAGTGAAAAGTCTCCTGTTGAGAAGTCTTATACCAAGAAGCTCTGCAGAAATTTCTTCATGAGTACGAAAATTATAAGAAGCCGGCCGAGGTCCCCGTAGTTATTAGCCATAGCACTGATGATGTTGAGCGTGGCGGCATAGGACCTGGGGCCGAGGCTAGAGACGAACAGTCAAAGAACAACGGAGCAAGCCCGCAACACCTCGAGCATGTATTAAAAAATAGTCTCCCACATACATTGAGGAATAGAGGACCAAGTCTTTATAATCTATTGAGTGAGGATCCCATTATACAATGGTCCGATACAGGTAAGGTTGTTGTTAAAGGGTCAAAGGTACAGGGTTCGAATATCATTGACATCGTACATGATTTGGTGAGAAAGTGGGATAGGCCCTCACCAGCAGGATGGAAGCATATTAAAGCTAGACTACAGCAAATAAACGTCCCAAAAACATTGATAGGTAATCTGAACAGGTTAAAAGACTTGAGACAAGCATCGCATGTACCACATCTGAACACGCCTTCACCTCCAGCGTAACATCTCTGAAGGGGAAGAAGAAGAGACTAAGCAGCAACGCACAACCCTACCCGCGCGCCTCTAAAATACGCAAATGGCTAACATATTAAAAAAGCTATTACTCTTACGGGGGTGTTAATAGATTGTACAGAGGCATTTATAATGAGGGAATAGAGAAAAAAGATGTTGAGAGGTTTTTGCGGGAGCAGGATGCTTATACACTTCATAAACCGGTGAGGAGACGGTTTAAAACGGCCAAGACATCAGTAGCCTCGGTTGATTTTATTTGGCAGGCGGATTTAACAGATATGCAGAGATATTCACTGTATAATGGAGGCTACCGCTACATCCTGTTTATTATCGATGTATTCTCTAGATATTTGTGGCTAATTCCACTGAAAAATAAATCGCCTGGAACAGTTGCTAAGGCCACCAAAACGTTGATGTTGAAAGAAAACAGGATTCCTGGCTATTTTTGTACGGACATGGGGAAAGAATTTATAGGCCGAGCTTTTCAGAACATGTTGGCAGAGTTTAATATCAGTTATTACACTAGCAATTCTATACATAAGGCATCTTTAGCTGAAAGAGTTCAGCGCACTATAAAGGAGCTATTTCACACACAAAAACATACATATATATATAGACATTCTGGATTCGCTGGCTTCATCCTACAACCGTTCACACCACCCAGCGATTGGTACAACACCTAGCGAAACTTTAGAAAGAGGTACGCACACAGAACGTGAGGTAAGAAAAGATATTCGTAGAGCGCCACCACACTTTGTGCATTTCAAAATCACTGATTATGTCAGGTTGTCGCGTTCAGGGGAATAAATTTGCGGAGATTTGAGCAAGGCTGGACAAGTGAGATTTTTAAGGTTAGGTCTATGAGACCTAAAGACGAGGTGATGCTGTATTACGTTGAAGATTTGAGTGGGGAAGAAATTGCAGGGGGCTTTTATGGCGAGGAGCTGCAGAAGGTATCATTTAATTTAAGAAAAAAGTGTTTAAAATTGAAAAAAATTTTAGGAAGCAAAGGTTCAGTTAAGAGAAAAATGTACCTGGTTAAATGGCTAGGGTACCCAGAAAGCTTCAACACCTATATAAAAGCTGATGCAGTAATGAAACTTAAATAGTAAACATGACGCCTAACCACTTCTACGTCACACTCCCGTCCTCTTCTTCTCTGTCTGTACATCCTAACCCTGGTCAACTTTATAGCAGAACTGCATGGGCCCATTGAATTGGGTCGTGAATCATATGAGGTTGGAATATGCGAATTTCAATTGGCCACCAAGTTTTTAAGTATTGACAAGAAAGAACCCGTTTTTTGGTTCTTAGAAACCGTGATGAGTGTGAAAAGGCCGGAGTAACTCGGAACGATACCATGCTGTTCCGCCCGGAGTAGGGAGGCACAGTACTACACTACAGAAGTAACACTAGGACCTGGTCATTATGACACAACCGAGGAAGTTGAGAGAGACTTAAATGCAGTTTGAAAAGTTCAAATCTTACATCTGATTTAGTATAAAATCGTAAACAAAGATACCCCGGTACATACTTTGACTCTAAAATCGAAGGCTAACGAAAATATTAAAGACAAAGCACTGTTCAAATTATAACCAAGGGAAAATATGGGGCAGTCTTCCAAAGGGATACTTTTCATGAGTCATAACATGACTTGTGCAGCTTATTGTACCAGTTAAAATTGGAGAAATTGAACGATGGAGACCCTCCCCCCGACATTTGCTATATTTACAGCAATATCGTGGAACATCAGTTTGTTGGGGATACCCAGGCTCGGCTGCTGCGCATCGCCCACATTCCCAATCATAGAGAAAAGAGCTTGAGTATTGCATACGACAAACTTCATTATGTCAAAGTCACAACTAACCTACTAACCAGTATCTCAATATATATAAGAACGATTGAGGCGAAATGTTTTCCATTCGGTAACGGGAGCTTAACAGTGAAGCTTCACTTCCGTCGTACTGTGATAGAATGATCCAAAGGCCGTTCACAGTCTACCGAGGGGTGAGATATCAGCGCGGGAGTGGAATTGGGCCCATTTTTTCAACCATACTGCGTACGGCTGTCCCCTTGCTGAAGAGTGGTGCCGGATATCTCGGCAGGAAGGCGTTACAATCAGGTCTTAGCACAGTAAAAGACACAATGGCCGGTGTTAAGCCTAAAGAAGCTCTAAAGAAACACTTAAAACGTACACGGGACGAAATTGTCAAAGATGCGTGGTGGCAGAAATAAAAACCAGGAAGAAGATGCGCACTGTACAGAGGGAGAAGAAGAAGGGGTTACCAACTCGTGGCGTTAAACGTAAAAGGACAAAAAAAGAAGTGTTCTCAGCGCATGAAACCTATGGTTGACCACTTTTTTAACTGATATAAGCTAAGGACGTTGCTCTCATGAATCATAGACTGATTGCTACTTGTCGAGAGGTGTCACTATTTCTGACGCACCATGGCACGTTTCATCTATCCGTGTAGTTCACAATGTTGCAAATCGGAGCTGGCCCTATTTGACATGCCCCCGACCCAATTATCTATAGAGCACAGTGACTTTATCACAGCTAATCCCTAAACACCGTTAGCTCGCCGAGTGCTCCTATAGAATTCGTGATTCTCAGCTCAGGCCTTTACTTTTTTGATCCAAGCTGTGTGCATTTGTAAGCTAAACTAGGAACAGGGCATTGAAATGGATCAGATTGCGAAAACGACTACGTCGTATACCCAAAGACCAACTTTCTACACACCATATTCAGTAAGTGTGACATGTATTTAAATCAGGTCAACCTCAGCCTTCACACAGATTTCACGTTCCAGGAGAAGCTGCTTGTGAATGGGGTCGATATGAAAATAAAGCTCACCCGTACGAGCTCTGCTGAGATTTGCTTAAATCTGGGTGCTGATCAAGAAGAGGGCTCGAAGCCTGTGGTGATCCATATTATGAAGACATATCTCCGCGTACGTCGTGTGAAATTAAGCTCTGCTAAGCCAATGGAAATTGAAAAAATCTACTACATACCACAGTGAAATACCCAATTAATAGAGTCCAGCTTAAGATGTTTACAGTTCCTTCAGGTTTATCATCGAGGCAGATAGAAAATTTTGCTCTTGGAGCAGGAACACGCTTGGAGCAGGAACACGCTTCTTTGAATGGCAAATACCAAAATCCGCGTTTAAATTCGAAAATTTCGGCCTTAAAAATGTGACTATATATCAACGGGGTGGCTTTAGGTGGGACATTGGAAACGAATTATTCCACAGATGACGAGTTTTCACTTTGGTCGAGGGCGTATAGCGATCTTGCGCATAGTGTCGGCGCTTGCGAGGGTTTAGGGACCGTAACGCAGAATGAATTCGTCCAGAGTTCGAACTTGTACCCGTTTGACCTCTCGCCAGATTTCTGTGGGAGTATAAACACACACACAAGCCCCCAGCAGAGCGGAAACATCTCAGTCAGATTAGTGTTCGACAAGCCTCTAGTCACACCTATTAGCGTAGTAGTTTACCTCAACTCGCATGCTCTAATCGAAGTTGACAGGTTTAGGGGTGTAGTCACAGACTTTTAAAAATGGACACGGTTATACTCCAGAGAGTGATGAAGAGTGATTGATTCACACGTACCAAATTTATCGGCGTGTTTGTGAAGAATGAAACGTTGAAACCCCCAACCAAGAGAGACTGCGGTGCACTTATTTTGAATACGGATGTTAGCGATGGTAAAGGGATCCATTGGATAGCCGTTTGTTTTATAAATAGGGAGCGAATGTACTACTTTAATTCACTGGGCGGACATCTACGGAATGATACTATTATTGTAAAATTTCTCGAACAACTGCAAATTCGGCAGATATTGTAGAATCCTTACCGATTCCAGAGCTACTACAGCAATGTCTGTGGTATGTACTGTTTGTGTTTTCTCATGCATATGGCCCGCAGGAACGAATTTACAAATTTTTAAAAATTATTTGACTTGTGTAACTCTAAAACTAATGATGAATTGGTGTGCAGCCAGATAAAAAAAACGGTTCCCATTTCTAGGTACTCGACGTGTTGTGTAAAGTTTTGTTTATATATATATATAATTGTAACTTCATCAGTTAAATATTTTAAATTGTAACAAATATGCACAGTATAGCTTTTACTACTATACTGAATAAATTTATAAAATGTATCCCTACTAAAATTCTTAACATATTCACTTAAATTCTGAAAAACAAATTACGTTTCTCATTATAATCCTAATTCATGTTGTTCTTTCCTTCACAGGCTTTAGAAATGGCGAAACATATAATTTCTGATGAGATTAGATATGTAATAATACATCTGCATGGTGAGGGACTGAGTCAAAGAAAAATAAGTGAATCTACAGGTGTTTCCAAAACTGGTGTGCAAAAAATCTTGGTTCGTCACAGATCAAATGGAACCCCAGCTGATCGTCCTAGATCAGGGAGGCCCTCTAAGCTTTCTCCATCTGATCTACAATATCTAAAGATTATTTCCCTTCGAGACAGACGCAAATCCAACACTTCAATTGCAGCAGATCTCGAAAAAACAACAGGTGTCTCAGTTAATCCCTCTACTGTACGAAGGAAGCTTAAATCAATAGGTCTTAAAGGATGTGTTGCAGCAAAAAAGCCACTTTTAAGGAATGGAAATAAAGAGAAGAAAATATGCTTTGGAACACAAGTATTGGGCCTCTGAGATGGGGAAAAAGATATTGTGGACCGACGAATCAAAGTTTGAGTTATTTGGATGTAACAGATGACAATATGTACGGCGCAGAAGTGGTGAAAGACTGAAAGACGTCTGTCTACGACCATCAGTGAAGCATGCAGGAGTTTCTATTCAAGTTTTGGGCTGCACCACTACGTCTGGAGTTGGTGATTTGTATTTGATTGATGGTATCATGAATACTGACAAATACAAGCAAATTTTAATCCATCATGCTATACCATCAGGCTTGCGTTTGATTGGTAATAATTTCATCCTACAGCAAGATAATGACCTGAAACATACAGCAAAGATGATTAAGGACTATCTTGCTAGAAAAGAAACCGAAGGTGTGCTGAAAAACATGGAATGGCCATCCCAGAGCCCTGATCTCAATATAGTTGAATGTGTGTGGGATTATCTAGACAGGGAGAAGCAAAAGCAGCAACCAACGTCCAAACAAGAACTATGGAGATGCATTGGAGAAGCTTGGAACCCCATTCAAAATTTTTAAAAAAACTTGAAGCTAGTCTTCCAAACAGAATGCAAGCTGTAATCAAGGCAAAGGAGGTCACGCACGATATTGATTTGACAGGTTAACATGTCATTTAAGGTCACTTCCTTCGTATATAACTAAATCTAGTTGTCTAAAAAGCGGTCTCTAACTTTTGCACGATACTACACACACACACACACACACACACATATATATATATATATATATATATTTGTTGCGCCACGACAAACAAGGCTGTTAGTGTAACGCATTCGTCTAATTTAAAATATGTGGAAATAGCTTATATGTATTAAACTTTTCGCACTTCATTCTCCATGTAATAATAATGATAAACAGAATAATATGACGTTTTCATTCTTACCCTATTCGACTAATACTGAAAAAACTTACATTATTTCTTCAATTAGGTCACACTCGCTTTGTGTGTCTCTACAGGAGTGTCGTGTGTTTTGTAAAACTTCAGGTCCATCTTCCACATCATTGATGCTAAGTTGAATTTCTTCAACACCGTTCCAGAACGTTTCTGCAATACGATCCATCTCCGCCACACTCCTTTAAGAGAAAAAAAGAGCGAATTTATCACACCTCAAATTAATTTTATGCATAAGTAGCCCCTCTATTCGAATAAAATTGTACACAGAAATGAAAGTTTCCATACTATTGGATTGTTATAAATTAAGGCGTAAATTCAAAAACTTTTTACAATATTTTATGGGTACTATTAATTTTATACAGAAAATACGCTTTAAAAATAGAAAAAAGCAACTTTCGGGAAGTAGAAATTTTTAATGTCGTTTTTCTTCAAGGTAAAACTATACTTTATTAAGATTGCGTTTACAGTAAAATTATTTGAAGATTTTATACTTTATTTCATATTATATTGTACAAAACAATAAAATAAGGTTGATTATACCCGGAAATTAGAAATTCGTTAAAAAATAATTATTGAAAGAGATCAAGCCTTGTCGGCTTTTAATATAGCGTCCAAAGATATTCCAAATGAATGGATTTTTTTGAAGAAAGTTTCCATACCAGTGAATTATGATATAAATTAAATGGTAAATTCTAATAATTTTTACAATATTACATTTAAGTTTATGTAGAAAACACGCTTTAACACATTGAGAAAAGTAGAAATTCTGTATGTCGTTTTTCTTAAGGCAAAACTATACATTATTAAGATTCCGCTTTTAGTAAAATTATTTGAAGATTTTATACTTCATTTCATATTATATTGTACAAAACAATAAAATAATGCTGATCGTGGCCAAAAATTAGAAATTCGTTTAAAAAATTATTGAAAGAGATCCAGCCTTCGCTGACTTTATTTTTAGAAGCGATTTCAATACTTCGCGTAAAAATAATCGAAATGAATGGAATTTTTGAAGTTTACATACCATTGAATTATAAATTAAATAGTAAATTCTAATCATTTTCACAATATTTTAAGGGTATATTTAAGTTTATATAGAAAATTCGGTTTAAAACAGAGAAAAGTGACAGAATTTAAGCGCTTTGACAAAAACCACTGAGTTGAAATACGGAGATATAATTTTTCTACTGACAATTTGTGTGTAGGGCAGTACATTGCCTCGGTCTGTGCAGTTCAGCAAATGTCAGCAACATGCTGTGATGCAAAGATCTCCTCATTGTCCACGATCGTGAAAAGGTGTATAGACGCTTCTGCTCTGTAAAACAGCAGAATAAAATCACTCTTCCATATAATATATATATATATATATATATATATATATATATATATATATATATATATATATTCAAGGCACTTCACGTTTATTACAAAAAATATCTCCGGATTCGAATACATCTGGTGAAGAATAGTGTTCTAATTCACTGTTTGTGAATTCTGGCGTGTTAGAACTCATTATGGCTAATCGAGCGAGAATATTCACTGGAAAAATTATAACGAGTGTGCTCTCAGAGGTGAAGCTGTCCCTTTTATATGGCGGGAGGGCGACGTTCCATTTCAAGCGACGTGGTCGTGAGCTGAAAACACCAATCAACAGATCGCAGGTTTTCTGATTGGCTGGAGATGCCTCTGTGGGCGTGGTTTCGTCAAAATTGGATTATGCTTCCCTCAGATTTTTTTTTAAATTTAATAAGTGGGCGCTCTCCATAATTCTTTTAAATATAGCTTTGGTTATATTAATGTTTGGTATTATCATTATTATTATTTTTATATATTATATATATATATATATGCGTGTATTTGCGTTACATTATGTTTAAGAATAAATTTGCTTAATTTTTTAGAACTATTAAATTTAACATGAGATTTGACATAGACGGTGTTCGTAGGCTCGTTAATTATTACGTGTATATATATGCGAGATAGAGAGAGAGCTAATAATAATAATAATAAACCGGATCTGCTACGAATATATGAGAGAGTTACAAGGAAAAGAAGTTCCTCAAAAGGCCTTGCGGCCCATACCGAGGAGGTACCAATGGCAACGGGTGTCAGGGAAAATTTTGTACACACTCAAATAATGTGCAAGATTTGGTCTAACCTTTTCTTGAACTGATCCACAGAGGAACTGTTCACAACTTCCGAAGGTAACCTGTTCCATGTGTCACAGATCTTATACGT